>JADRCH010000251.1:866279-1004778 GCA_019843965.1 Rhynchomys soricoides | reverse complement strand
AGCTAAGGCACAGGTGGGGTGGCTGGGCAGTGAGCTAAGGCACAGGTAGTGGGAGTGGGGGAGGGGGACATGGAGGAGAGGAAGAGTGGGAAGGGACAGAATTCATAATTAAATTATGCAATCAGTGACAGTGCTGTAGCACCCAGGGCAGTGATTTTTGGAAGCCAGTCTGACCCAGCTGGGATGCTACTTAGATGCAGATCCTTATGCTCTTCCACTAATGGCTCGATTCAGAAGGTGTGGGTGATCTCCAAGAACCTGCTTGTTAGCAGTCACCCCACATGAGCCCTGCACAGTGGGCATGTTTATAACCAAAAATAAAACATTGTGCTGAGACATCTATAGTATCTTAAGGTTCATCCTTAAAATGGTAGATTCCTGTTAGATGCCCCAGTGTAGGGGAATGCAAGGGGGGTGGGGGAGGAAAGATGGGAGTGGGTGGGTGGGGAGCACCCTCATAGAGGCAGGGGGAGGGATGATGGGATAGGGGGTTTCCAAAGGGGAAAACATTTGAAATGTAAATAAATATCCAAAAATTAAAAAAAGGTTGATTCCTTAAAAACCTAATTCCAATGTATTTTAAATATAGTCGTATGTCACATTACTTTGAGAAGGGTTTCAAAACTAAACAGTAAGACTCAAAAATATCATGTTTCCAAAGTGGTTTTCATCCACAGACTCCAAAGTCAGGATGCTCGAGGTCCAAGCAGGCCTGATAAAATCACTGCACAGGGCTAAAGGCACAACTGAGCAACCAAGCCTCGGGAAATACCCCAAAGAGAGCTGGCTTTACATGTTAATAAGCCAACCATCACAGAAAAGCATGCAACTTAAATGGAGCTGCTAATCAGAGGTCAGAAAATCACCACGTCAATCAAGGTGCAGGAAGGGCAGTGCTATCTGAACACACCAAAGCAGCTAGCCAGACACCGCGGAGAGAACAGAGGGCTGACACTCTGGGATTTATTAGAGTTGCCTCCTCCGCCACAAGGAGGAGGGAAACCCCTTCTAAACACCAGGTTTATCTAATCAGCACTCAGTGTCTGAGTTCTAGCTCAGGCTCCACTATTCAAAATATTTTTTAAACTGCACAGGTGGGTCAAATGACTGCTCTGGTTCGTCTTGATTTTGAAGGGAATGAATTTCATCCCCTACATAAGGATTAAATTCAGAAACTGTCATGGAAACATAATCCTCAACAGGTGGTTTCCATTCTGGCAAGTATGAGTCCCTCTCCACCTAACGGAGGAAGGAAGGGCACTGCCCAGTCTCCCCGGCATGACCATCTCCTTAACACGATGTCTGATGCTATGTGCATCAGCGGGGGTCAGGACACCCTAACTGCCCAGGATAAACGTCACCCCTACCTGCAAAAGCACTCACTCTGACAGAACTGAAAACAAACACAACCTCATGTCATGATCCCCTACTGTCTCACCCTTGTTCAACTTAAATATATAAACTGTTAACCAGCCCAAGGAGAGAACAGAAACAACACGAAGTCCCTGCTGTCCTCACCCTCCTCATACTGCCACCTGTATCACACACAGGACTGCCGAGTTCAGAAAACAGACTTGACAGACTAGACCAAAGCGAGGGCTGTGAGGTCAGGGGAGGAGAGTGCCGAGTGCCCAGTGACTCAGGGTTACCAGCCACTTTGACACACTATCCCAGTGTTCCAGAACATTCCAAAGGAGGCCACAAATATGCCACTGCAGCCAGCACACAACGGGCACGCTCCCCAATCTCACCCCTTCATGGCAGCACCTCTTCTCTGTCCAGCTGCCTGTGAGTTTCTAAGTCAGGGCGACCTCACCTCCTCTCACAATTGCAAACATCAGGGCAAGGGGTAACGTGAAAAGGGCCTGTGACCTATCTTTAAATCATCTGGTTGTAAGACATCCTGACCCACCATCTTACAGAGGCTGAAAAAACAAGCACTTCCCCTCAGCCAGACTCAGAGGATGGCAACAGACCTGGGAAGGAGCACAAGGAGAGGGCAGACTCCATTCAGGCACACTGAAATGTGCACAGACCTTTATTGTCATGGCTACACTAATCCTTCTGTCAAGTTGTATGGCCATGTCTTACAAGTCAAAAGTAATCAGACCATGTAAGCCAAACACTGTGTTTCTCTTAAACTTTGAGGCAAAAGAAGAGCTGCGCCTGGTCTGTGCTCACCCTACTAAGTCATGACACTATGGGTCAAGCTGTGAAGAGAACAGACACTCACGGCTGCGGACACGATCTGTGCAGATATCCCCTTTAGAAGTGAATGTCGCATAACCGACCCATGCAGCGAGAAAGAATCAGGTAACTTCTTCTTCCTAAGAAAGAGAGAAAGGAAACATTTAACACATCAAAGGGCTGAAAAGGCAGGATCCCTCAGCTCTCGAAGAAGAAAATACATTTAAAAAGCAGAAAGTAACACTGTGTTGTTATTGTTAATCATTATATAGTTATTAACTGACATTAAAAGATGTATAAACACCTAACAGAGCAGCATTCAGGTGTGCTCTAACCCACCTTGAGGCTCAGAGGCTCAGGCAAGACAATGAATGATCATTCCTCTCAAGCTGCCTGCCTGACACAGAATCAGGCTCTCCTGTTCTCCAGGCCGCCCTCCTGCTGCTGAGTCCGCATCACTCCCCCCTCCCCCTTGCCTCAGGTCCTCTGCCTTCCTTCCTCCCCCTACCTGTGACAACTTGGAACACCTTCCCAACACCCTCACCCACACTTGTCACTCACTCTGTTGCTCCTGCTTATGGTTCATTTCACTTACGCATCTCATCACCATCCTAAAGGGACTCTTAAACTTTTAGCACACATTAATGGAGTGTGCCCATTCTGACTAAAAATGTGCTCTGCTGATCCAGGAACGAGGAAGTCACGGGTCCTCCTACTAGAAACCCATAGCCTAGCAGAAGGAGCTGACAGACAGCTCATACAAAAGCAGAGATTAGAAATATGAATGTCGTGCAAATGGAGGATGTATCCTGCTTATTGGAAGGTATGAGGCACAGCTACCAGGAGAGAACTGTCTACTCCCCCGATGGATGAGGGTGTTAAGGGCACATAAGAGCACAGTATGAGGAAGCATAACCACAAACAAGCATAGACTGGGCGGGCAGGGGTGAGGGTGCTCACAGACAGGTTTCCAAGTGGCACCAGTGCCAGGACTGACACCACCAAGGACACTTGGTTATCAAGTACCAGTCATGTCCAACTCGTGCCCTGTGAGCCACACACAGTCCAGGAGCACCACAAACACAGTCCGACACAATCAGGGACTTGTTTAAGCCGATTCAAGATTATGTGGGTGTAATTTTTTTTTTTCAACTAAGTTCTCGGGGGAGGGCCTGTGACACTATCAAAAGGTTGAGGACGCTCCTGGTTGGCAACAAAAGAACACCCTGGCTTTTAAACAGGGAATTAGGGTAATCGAAAACATCAGTCTGTTCGCAAGGTGCTAAGTTATGATGGGGAGGTGAGCACACCTACAAGGATCCCCGTCCAAGATGGCAACCTCAGGAAGACAGCCCCGACACAAGAAAAATCTACGAGGAGGGGCACTGAGCGTGTGGGCAGCAGCCTAGTCACACGTGGGTTCAATAAAGCATTCCACAGGGCGCTTCCTCCGCCCCTCTCACATAAGAGCATTTCATGTTCTCACAAGAATCTGGAACGTGAAAACAACCCAAACTGAAGTTACTTTTGAGTAACTTTTGAGTTCGAAGCCTTTTCTTCCAACCTTTAATCGTCTTTGAGAGTCTCCTCTGAACCTGCTCCAAGGAAATGAAGAATTCTGGAGCTGACCTTGGAGAGTGGGTGTGGGGGAGTGCAGGGAACATGGGCGGCCAGGCAGCCAAGCTCCAGAGTGTGCCCCAACTAAGCTATGCCCCCTCCAACAGCTAATTAGCTACACTGTAGCGTGAAGACATTTACTTATATTGCACCATGAAGACACTGGCTTTAAAAAAATCAAATTAGACTGTAGCATAAAGATAGTGACTTTAAATAACCATATACTTTAGCCATGCATACGTATGATTTACAAGAATATTTACCTCTTTAGGTTGGCCCTGTCACCGCTGTCTGAGCTTGCCACAGATGAGGTATCATAAGAGTGAGAGTCAATAGTGTCGATGTTTAACAATGTAGGGTCCTCCAGAATAAAAGACTCATCCTCATCGTCAGTCTAGATTGAAAGAAGATACGATCGTAAACTCAAGACTCCAAATACTCTGCACAAAAGTGAGCCGGGCACCGCTGGTCTCCCTGCAGCAGCCCAGGGCCCGCTTCTGCTTTTCCCTTCTCTTCCACACATTCTCATTCACGGAGAGGCATGGCACGGGACTCTCCACACAGAGATCACTCTCTAAAGAGTTCATGAACACCAAAGAGCTGTCTTATAGCAGGAAGAAGCAGAGCAGTTGTGCAGATCACTGTTAGCTGCAAATACCTTTACAATTCAAGCCTGTGGTGATGCTTTACTGGGAAACTAACAAGAATTGGCTAATTAGAAGAAAACAGTGTCCCCTGGCTGTAAATGTCTGCCATGAAAACATGATAGGGATACAGGAGAAAGGCATTCTGGGTGGGAAACGACGTGTGCAGAAGCCTTGATCTCATAACATGGACTGGAGTACATGAGCAGAGACTGAAGATGGTCCAGACGGATGAGCTGGCGTCCAAGCTGTAAAAGGCACTGCTTTCCATCATGTTCAGAGGCAGCAGGAGGAGCAGGGACTGTGCCTGCCTTGTCTGCCACCGTATCTGCAGGACCCATTACAAGGCCTGGCGTGTAGCACGCCCACATATTTATTTACTGGAATACTCTCTACAGTGGGCGGTGAGGAGGTATCAAGACTTAAGGAGCGGGACAAGATGGGAACCCTGTGTTAGAAAGATAAATGGGGCCACATGCTGAATGAAGGGGACAGGGAGAAGCTGTGACAGGGGAATAGTAAAGACCAGAAAGAGAGTTATTTGAATACCAAAGAAGAAAAGAGTCCAGCTGAGGAAAGCTGAGGCTAAGGGAGCCATGTAGAAAGAGACATTACTACACTAAAATCAAGGCCCTTGGGAGGGGCAAAACAGGTAAAAAGTGGAAGATGATTCCAAGGTGTCCATCTTGAGGGTCATGGAGAAGGGGACACTAGAGACCAACATCGGCAGACAGTAGATAAAGGGGATGAGGAGCTGGCTGTTCAGCTGACTCTGAATCAAGGACGTCGCTTTCCAATCACTGACCCAGGGAAGTCAGCCATGCTCACTACTCCACTCTCTCCACTCACTGAGCTGCTGACCAGGAGAGCTGCCTAGGTCCTAGCCGCTGCCCACTTTCAGTCAGCCCGGCCTCCACCCTGTACTCTCTACTGACCATTCACTACTGGAAACAGTCTCTCTCTCCTTGGTTCCCAACAGATGTGCCTCTTCCTGTTTATGTGGACTCTCCCGGGACACACTTCCTAGCTTCTCCTCAGTTCACCATTAAAGTGTTAATCCCCAGGAACACGTGTAGCTCTCCTGCTACGGAGACCCCTACTTAAGCAAGCTTTTTCATAGCCACAGCTTTAAGTGCCATGTGGTTACGGCTCTGAAATCTGTCTGCAACATCAACGTAAAGGAGTCTATAATTTCACTGCATTCCAGAATTCTCCACCACACTTAAGTCTGCTAAGAATGAGTTTGTACTTGGCAAGGAGACAGTTACTGGAGAGCTGAAGACACTGCCACAATTGCTGTAGGAAAAGGAAATAATAAGAACCACGGGGTAAAGGTCATAAGCAAGAGAGTCAATCAAAGCCTTATTTGATTTTCTGAAGTAGCCTGGACACATAATTAAATAAAGCAGATCACCTGAGATAAGCCAGACTTATCGGATAACTGAACGAAAAAGAGAAGATTTTCGTTCTCTTTGAGATTGGGGAGGCAGGAGAGATGTAAAACTACTCTACCCAGTGGAGACCGACTTTCCCCAAACAGTAAAACCCACACGCTCTCACCAAGTTTAGCAGAGTGTGCAGGGAGGCCCTGAACCTTGCATGGAGAAAGCCCAAAACGTAGATGTCACTCTCAACAGCAGCAGAGCTGGGACACCCCAACCACTGCCTATCAACTGCTGGCTGTCAAGCGTGTATGTGCGAGCTTGTGTGTCTGTCTGAGTGTTTATGTGCAGCTCTGTGCAACATGTGCATGCAGTATCTATAGAGACAAGAAGGCAGCATCAGAGGCCTAGGAATTAGAGTTACAGACAGTTGTGAGCCACATGTGGGTGCTGGTAACCAAACCCTTACAAGAGCAACCAACCAACAAGTGTTCGTAACGACCGAACCAACTCTCCAGGCCCATATTACTGACATTTTTTTTTTTTTTTTTTTGAGACAGGGTATCATGTAGGCTGTTCAGTCGTAAGGACAGGCTGTGCACTCTACTGCACAGGCTGTTCAGTCGTAAGGACAGGCTGTGCACTCTACTGCACAGGCTGTTCAGCTGTAGGAAAGGCTGTGCACTCTACTGCACAGGCTGTTCAGCTGTAGGACAGGCTGTGCACTCTACTGCACAGGCTGTTCAGCTGTAAGGACAGGCTGTGCACTCTACTGCACAGGCTGTTCAGTCGTAAGGACAGGCTGTGCACTCTACTGCACAGGCTGTTCAGCCGTAAGGACAGGCTATACACTCTACTGCACAGCCTGCTCGTCTGGTAAGGTGTCCCCATGCTACACACTTACGATTCATTCACCAGGCTGTGCACACACCACAAAATGTTCACAAGATGTTCCTAGCTACCCAACAGCAGAACTGAAGTGAACCCAGCATTACTCTGAGACTATGAAAGGTCAAGAGGCAGGGCAGAAAAAAAAAAAAAAGAAAGAAAGGTCAAGAGACACCGTCATGACAAGGTCAAAGAACAAGTTTAGTGGAAGAAAGGGACGGGAAGAAAAAGGTCTATGTTAGAGAATGTAACTTCCAACTTAGGCCTGAGAGGCAGTGATTTCAAGGTCTGGTAATGGTATTTCTTCATGTCCTGAGTCTTGAGTTCACAATGTCTCATGAGCTCCTATGTTTCCATTTTAAACACACCGTAGGGCCATTTTCAGCCAACCTCCCTCAGGTTGATATAATGAACATTATAGAATATATACATATTCTAGAGAAAGAGCTTATTTACCCTACTGCCTTTTTGGCCTGTTAATAATTTTCTTTAATAACCCCTGATAGTCTTTTTTGGTCTTCAGACCAAGGACAAGGGGCTGAGGTGCATGTTTAACATGCCAAGATGGACCTGGCCTCCAGGTGCTCCCAGCATCCCTCAGTCCCTTCCTGTTACTGGGCATGGCTGAAATACCATGTCCTCTGCCCTGGACTTTCCAGTCAAGGGGCTGGAAGCTCTTTCCTATATAATCCAAACATTTTGGACTCCGCCATCTGCATTTTCTCCCTGCTTGAGTACACACACTTGTTCTCTAGCCCCTCCCTGCTGTCTCCCTCCCCATGGTGATCTCCCAGGCCTTTTGGGACCAGAGAACCCGCCCAAGATATGCGTCTTTTTATCTACTTCAATTCGGCTCCAATTGTCTCATTTCACTTACCGGCCTCCACAGTGGTTTTATTACTCTTTTCTTTCTCTTATTTACCTTCTCTCTCTCTAGGCCCGCCCATTTTCAAGTCCCATTTGTCTCTCAAGAACAGAGGCTGTCATATGGCACTATTTAATGCCAGCATCTACCACTGAGACCTAATACAGTAGGCACCAAATTATACTTAAGGTGACAACTCTAGGGTAAGAATCAGGGTTTTGAAAACCCTTCAATCCCTGGCCTCACCCCAAGCTCAGAACTTGAGATCCCACCAATCTTCACTCTGGAAATTGCTACCGTGGGAAACTCCGCCCCCCAGAAACCCTATACAAAGCCTGCCTTCTGCTCAGTTCTCAGAGGCAACCTCCCTCCTGAGTTCTTCCCTTCCAATGGATCTTCTGAATGAGGTTTGTTGTGCAGTGACTGCCAGGATCCCTTTCCTTCAGAGCTGCATCACGGGCACTGAGGAACCCCTTCCCCCCCTTGGAGCCACAGCACTCACTAGAACAGCATTACCTCCTGGCCACCTACATCAACAACAGTATTTACCGTTCCTTAGGGACAAGAAAGTTGTTCTGGGATAGCTGCTTTCACAATAAACGACAGGCTCATTCTTAGAAATATTTTTTAAATTTATTTTCGTTAGATTATTAAAATGAAAATAAAAAATTAGATTTATTTGTATATTGTGTGCACAGGTGTTCTAACCTCGTGTATGCATGCACACCATGTGTGTGCCTGTATTTGTATATTATGTGCACAGGTGTTCTGACCTCATGTATGCGTGCACACTATGTGCGCGCCTGTATTTGTATATTATGTGCACAGGTGTTCTGACCTCATTTATGCATGCACACCATGTGTGTGCCTATATTTGTATATTGTGTGCACAGATGTTCTGACCTCATGTATGCATGCACACCATGTGTGTGCCTGTATTTGTATATTGTGTGCACAGGTGTTCTGACCTCGTGTATGCATGCATACCATGTGTGTGCCTGGTGTCCAAGGAGTTCTGAAGAGGTCATCAGATCCCTTGGAACTGGAGTTAAGGATGGTTGTGAGACACCATGTAGGGACTGAGAATTGAACCCAAATCCTCTGCAGAGCAACAAGTGCTCTTGACTGCAGAGATGTCTCTCTGCCCAACAGAGGCATTATTTTACTGACAATGTCTGTGTAAAGATATACAAATAAAGCTATGTACAGCCCAAGATCTTAGTCTACACTGAGTAAGATGGCTCCAGTGAAAATAGAATTAAACTATGTTAACCAAACTAGCTAAAATTAATTCCCCTCCCTCTAAATAAAGTATTTTCTGCTCAAAATTAATAATTATAAATGCATTAGTAAAATTAATAAATAAATTAATAACATTTCACTGCAAAAGATTCTTTCAGAACACAAGGCTAACTATGTAAAAACTTAAAATGTGGGCTGGAGAGATGGCTCTGAGGTTAAGAACACTGACTGCTCTTCCAGAGGTCCTGAGTTCAATTCCCAGCAACCATGTGGTGGCTCACAACCATCTGCAATGGGATATGGTGCCCTCTTCTGGCCTGTGGGCATACATGCAGGCAGAACACTGTATACAGAATAAAAATAAAAAAATACTGACAATGTTTCAAGTCTTAACCCAGATCATGCAAAACACTTTTGAAGTCAAATACAATCAAAATAATTATAACATCAAACTGATTTTTTTAAAAAGAAAGAAAGAAAGAAAGTCAGGCAGCTAGCTCAGTGGTAGAGTGCCTGCCCAGATTACACAAGACCCTGGGTTCAATCCACAGCACCACAAAAAAATAAACTAGAAAGGTCGCTGGGCATGAACCTGAAGAGCAAACCACTAAACAGCACTCCTGCATGGTCTCTGCTTCAGTTCCTGCCTTGAGTTTTTGCCCAGGCTCCCCTCTGTGATATAAAGTGTAAGCTGAAATAAACCTCTCCTCCTAAGTGGGGTGGGTTTTGGTGTTTATCAAAGCAACAGAAACCGAACCAGGACAGCCCCTTTCAGTCCCAAGGCTAGATGAGCAGCAGAAGCCAGCCTCACTGTAGATGGAGCAGCAGAAGCCAGCCTCACTGGGCGCTCACTAGAAGGGAGGAAGATGTACCAAGGCCCCACAGCAGTGCCCAGGGTGAGGAGGTGAAATGGTTGGTGGGAAATGGCTACGAATTACAGAGAGTTAAATAAGATGGTGTCCCCATTCACACCAGTGTACCCAACATTTCTCTTTTGACACAAGCAACTGGATATTTTCATGCTGTACCTGACCTTGCTTACTTGCTTATTTATTTATTTATCTATTTATTTACATCCACTTAACAGCCAGAATCCCAAAATCAACTGGCACTTCCTTGAAAGAGACAGTGGTAAGACATCAGAGTCTGCCTACCTTCTGTAAAAAGTTTCATTTCCTAAATGGTACGTCTTAAAGATACAAAAAAGCATCTCAAACAATTGTTTAAGAAACAAGAACACCCAGGAGGTGTGGAGAGTGGATGACATCCTGAGTGAACGTGGAGTGTGCACATGAGCATGGCCATGTCAAGGACCGCATGCCCCAGACCCAAGGGAATCGCAAAGTCTTTCTTTCCCAGGTCCTGGCAGAAAATGTGCCCCTCAGCTTCCTCCTCCTGGATGTTTACAGCCCAAGAGACTGCTCCCCCACTGGGATCAGCTACACCTGCCTCCTTTTCAGCTGTCTACAAGATCCCTGCCTCTTCAATCCAGGTGCACAGAATAAACATGCTGATTTCCCCGGCTGTGGCGGGTGCATCTCCATCAGGGCACAGTGAGCACCTAATCCCAGTTTACCTGTTTGTCTGTTGTTGCTATATTCACTGTCACCCCAGTTAGGTCAATCCCTGTCTTAGTCAGGGTTTCTATTCCTGCACAAACATCACGACCAAGAAGCAAGTTGGGGTGGAAAGGGTTTATTCAGCTTACACTTCCACATTGCTGTTCATCACCAAAGGAAGTCAGGACTGGAACTCAAGCAGGTCAGGAAGCAGGAGCTGATGCAGAGGCCATGGAGGGATGTTATTTACTGGCTTGCTTCTCCTGGCTTGCTCAGCTTGCTTCTTAAAGAACCCAAGACTACCAGCCCAGGGATGGTACCACCACAAGGGGCCCTCCCCCCTTGATCATTAATTGAGAAAATGCCTTACACCTGGATCTCATGGAGGCATTTCATCAAGGGAGGCTCCTTTCTCTGTGATAACTCCAGCTTGTGTCAAGTTGACACACAAAACCAACCAGTACAATCCCTAACGCTGTACAAGGTCGCTGGGAAAAGACATGCCATAGGTAGATCACCTCCTACAAATGTTGGCTGAAGAAACCCTTGAGACCTCCACAAGCCATAAAGGCCAGTGCTTTTGGTGGCAGTAGATGGAAGACTACTGCTGGAGATACTGCATGTTCTGGGAAGGGACTCTAGCCAGCCACAGGATAGAGGAGTGGGGTACTGTACAATAGCTTTCACCTCGGGAGACAACACGACCATGCCATTGCCATCACAAGCACAGATAACCCTGGCTCATCAGGTATAGAGCAGGAAGTGAGAGAGAGTCACCACTGTCTCACATATAGAAAAGTTTTTTGCGGGGCTTACATTTTCAGAGGGTTAGAGTCCATGATCATAATGGAAGACAGGACAGCAGCTTTTGAAACCTCAAAGCTCACCCCTCAGTGACACACCTCCTCCCACAAGGCCACACCTCCTAATCCTTCCCAAACAGTTTCACCAACTAAAGACCAAAAACTGCCTATGGGGGGAGGGGATTCTCATTCAACAACCACACCTGGGATTCCATCTACACTGGCCTCCTGCCTCCCTACTGCATGTAGTTTGGAAAGGTCCAAGAGTATATATATATATATAGGAGGAAGAAAATCAGATGTGATGGCTATTCTTCATTGTCAACTTGACTATATCTGGAATTAACTAAAACCCAAGTGTCTGGGTACACCTGTGAGAGATTTTTTTTTTTCCTTAGTTAAATCATTTGAAATGAGAAGACCCATTTTTGATCCAGATCTTTTGAGGAGAAACGATCCAAATTTAGTCTGGGCCAGACCCTTTTGGTTGTAGCCTATATAAAGGACATAGAAAGAGGGGGCTTACTCTTTACCTGCTTGCTCTCACACTCTTGATGGCAAGTCCATTCCTTCACTGGCATTAGAGCCTACTTCTTTGAGAGTTTGGCATACTGAAAACCAGGTGAGACAGCCAGCCTTGTGGGCTAAACACCTATGGGATTCTTGAACCTTCAGTTGGTAGTCAGTCACTGTTGGAATACCTGGACACAGCCATTCTAATATATCTATATAATTCTCTATATATTTTAATTCTACTATATAGTGTGTGTATATATATATACATACATACATCCTTCTATAAGTTCTGTTTATCTAGAGAACGCTGACTAATAGACCAACTTTCATGATGGTTGAAAGCTGGGATGGGAATTTCTAGTGACTGTATTTGAGTCATGTATTCTCATAAAACTAAGCCAAATAAACTTACTGGCTCACCAAGTTGGACTTGCATAGAATCTTTTCTTGGTCTATCACTGGTACCTTATCTCAGGCGAATTCACATTTATTCATGGACACCACCACCACCCCTACCCAGAAAGGTACTAGAACAGCTGGGCAAAAGGGCAAAAGATGAACAAGACATAGCTCCTATCCTTAAGAGGTTCAAAATCTAGATTACTGCTGACCAACAGAGCTTTCTATCATGATGAAGATACTATGTGTCTTTGCTGACCACTATAGTAACCACACATGGCTACTGAGTTCCTGAATAGGGCCTGTACATCTGAAATACTGAAGTATTAGTTAACCATAATTAACATAATTTTTAAGTTGAAACTTGTAACTAGTGGCTATCATACTAGACAGTATACATACAGATACACACACTGTAACTAACTCAAAATGTATGAAAACCCAATGCCACAAATCGATAGTGACCAGTAACATTTACTTACCTCATTAAGAATGCTTTCCAGAGTTGGAGGGGTATCCACTTGAGGAATATCAAACTCCTTGTCATCGATCTAAATTAAAAAATTAAAGTTCTCATGATGTTTTCCTCTTATAACTGTGAAATATTTTAAATGACTAAGAACCATTGTCAAAGGGCAAACTTACCACTAAGTGGATCATAAGTTCAATTCAGTAATCCCTGTCCACACACTCAGGGACACGCAAGGCCAGGAACACCCTGACTCTGACAGCCCCAGACCTTTCTAGACATTTGCAGGACTTTTGTACCGTTAGACTTGAGACCTAACTGACGTGCCAAAGCATGCCACAGAATGTCATGATGAAGAATGACTAAGCTTCAAAACAGTTGTCATTAAATACTCTCATAGTCACAGAAACCACTGATACTCAATCAGGAAAGAAAGCAAGTGAGGTGTAAGGTAGGAATTCTAACACTCCCATCAGCTGAGTGGCCTAGAGAAGACGTTCCGCACAGCTGCACACCAGCGTCTTGTCTTCATGTATAAAGTGGATTACCAGTATAAACTCAAAGGACACCAGAGTGCTCCATAAACGGTAACAGACTGCCCAAGTAAGATTGCTGGGACCTTGTAAAACCGTACAGCCTCCCGCTAACCAGGCATATAAAACCGACAGGCTCAGAGTATGTGGGTCGTAAAGCACACCACCCCAAGCTTTGTTAGGAATCGCCCACTTGAAGAAAGTTAAACTTTTACCAGGTCGTTTTTGAACTCCAGCTCCTTATCCAGATCTATGCAAGAGAACTTTGAAAGGGAAGCTTCGAAACTAAAAGACTTGTTCAGCTCTTCCTCCACAGTCCTGGCACACAGGTTCTGTTCCAAATTCTCCTGGTCTGGTTCATTTTCCATGTTTGCTTTCAGTAACTGAATTCAACCAATCGGAGCAATTGTTTCTTGCTCTGGGCCTTGGATTGCAGAGAACCAAATGATGGTCTCTTTGGCAGGGAGGCAGATGTTACCTAGGCATCCTCTACTCAGCTGGGCACTTCAGAGGCATCCCTGGTGACATTCCACTTGGTCACCTGTAGGCAGAAAAGGGGACAGAGGGGAGGATGTGGGTGGAGGATTCCTGCGAGAATATCCAAGTGAAGAGACAAGTAACAATGGCATGCAACCTGGTGGGTCCGAGACAGTATCCAAGCAGACTTATATATCTGCACCAGAGGGCACGCTGGTGCCAAAGCTTCTAGTTAACCTGTCCTTCTCTTCTGGGACCTCAGGGCTGCTCTCCAGTTCCCCTGGCAGGAAGCACATGGACTGGCTTGGTTGTCATCAGCTTTGAACCAGCTGAGTGTATATGCCCAGGACAGACAACCCACAAGCTGATATACAAGGTGGAGTCAACAGTGACACAAAGCCAGTCATGACAAAACACGGCTAGCTTTAGGAAAGAATAAAATAAGAAATCTAGAAATGTATACATTTTTCTATGTATTTCACAGCTCAAAACAAGACCTTGTATTATACATTAAAAAAAAAAAGATAAACTGGTAAGCCTGAAAAATGTTCATTTCTAGAAAATTAAAACTATATTTTTTAAAAGCACTAAAAGTTTAAAGTTAGCTGAGCAGTGGTGGTGCACACCTTTAATCCCAGCACTTGGGAGGCAGAGGCAGGCGGATTTCTGAGTTCAAGGCCAGCCTGGTCTACAGAGGGAGTTCTAAGACAGCCAGGGCTACACAGAGAAACCCTGTCTTGGAAAAACAAAAACAATGAAAGTTTAATGATTAAATTTTATTTTAATTGTCTTTAGATTATGTTTTAATTAGACTACAAGTGGCCAAATTTTTAAATCTGCTTGCTGTTGTCTGTAAACATGAACAAGAGAAATAATCCATAGTAACAACAATGAAGCAAAGCATCAATTTCTTTACGGTGTTTACCACAGCATGACCACAGTATGTTGTCCTTCCCACATTCAGTAGATACACTGTTTCACTTTTTCTTTTTCAGCTTTTCATTCAATCATGAGTTAAAAATGTTAAATGAGGCTGGAAAGATGGCTCAGTGGTTAAGAACACTGGCTGCTCTTCCAGAGGTCCTGAGTTCAAATCCCAGCAACCACATGATGGCTCACAACCATATATAAAGGGATCTGATGTTGGGAACAGGCCCCTGTCTCAGGGATGGTCTTCGCCCAGCCTGTTTACTATTACCTTGTAGTTTGACCCAGAGCATGGTAAACAATGAGTCATCTCCGGCCACATGTTCAGCCTTGTCTTATGATTTGTTTACTTCCCCCTTGATGGTTTGGGTGGGGGTGGGGGGGCCGGCATTCTTGTGTCAATCCCCCAGACCTATGCTCTATAGCCATCTATAATGGGATCCGATGCCCTCTTCTGGTGTGTCTGAAGACAGTGGCAATGTACTCATATACAAAATAAACAAATCTTTCTTTTTAAATTATTTTTAGAAATACAGAGAAGGATGTGTGTGAGTAATCTGAAGTGCTGTACTGTTTTACACAAGGGACTTAACCATCCTAAGGTTTATGTCAGAGAGTCCCTCAACTAATCCTCCACAGGAACTAACAGACTACAGGATACCACAGTGTACCGTCTGCGGATTCAGGCACTGACTGGGGGGGTCTTTGAATTTATCCCCTAAGGATGAAGGGGGACTACTGTAGCAAACAACCAGTAAAACCCTCAGTTTCAAGGTTCTTCAAATTATACAGTGCTCAGAGGGAACAAACAGCACTCCCACCAACCGCTGGCTCCACAATGAACTGTTAGTACATTATTATTCCTTGGTGGAAAAAAAGAAGAAATAAAGGTTGACCCCGGTTGAATTGGAAACGTCCTCACAGTCTCGGGCATCAGAATGCCTGGTACCCAGATGGTGGCACTATTTGGGGAAGCTGAGGAGGTGTGGCCTTAACGGAGGAAATACGTCACTGAGGCAGGGGCTTTGTGGTTGCAAAGCCTCATACCATTCCCAGTGCACTCTTTCTATTTCCTGCCTGGAGTCCAAGATGTGAACCCTGAGCTTAGTTCTTCAGCCACTTCCCCACCATGACGGACTCTTATTCCTCTGAAACCGTAAGCCCAAATGAACTCTTCCTTCTGTGAGTTGTCTTCATGGAGTCTTATCACAGCGGTAATAATTTAACTAACAGAGCAACTGCTGAGCCACTGAGAAAACTTAATCTTTTAAAGAGTTACTTATTTACATATTTGTGAGTTGTATGGGTGCGTTTATACAGAGACTCTGCCTGTGTGCATGGGCAGAGGCCAGGAGAGTACATCAAGTGCATTCTCTACTACTCCCCATCTATTCCTTTGAGGTCTCTCCCTCAACACCATGCTTGTGTCTCCCAGACAGGCTGAAAGCCAGCAAACCCCTGTGATCCTCCTGTCTCCACTCCCCTCAAAGGAAGCATAACTGCTCTGTTAAGTCACATGCAGTATGCCTGGCTTGTTATGTGGGTACTGAAGTCTGAACTCTGCTCTTCATGATTGCACAGGAAACATTCAACTGCAGAGCCACCTCTCCAGCCCTAAGCAAACTCAACTTTGTAAAATTAACCCAAATAGACTGAGGATACCATCTGTCCATGGTAAGACTATTTGCCTACTGTGCCCAAGATCTACACACACACAAACACATGCATGCACACATACATGAATATGTGCATGCAGGTGCACACAACGCACTAACTCATTCGGTGTTACTTATATGTACATGTGTTTAGGACTGACCACTTAGGATCTGACAACCTATCCAGGGCTCATGCCTGGAGAAAATTAACTGCCTATAGTCCTTTATCTAGGAATGGGTGGGGCCTTGTGGGCTTTCCCCTATCTCCACTGGCAGTGTCTACTGGTGTGGTCATTATTTGGGTCTTGTTTAGACAACCATATTGCTAATATTTCAAGAGTGTAGCATCCAAATCACATTACAAAGCACAATCTCACATCAGGCATCCTGGTCATCTAGAAGTTACAAACCTTTTTTTAAAAAAAAGATGTATTTATTTGTATTTTATGTATACATTTTACCTACATATATGTCTGCGCACCACGTGCTTGCAGTACCTTCACAGGCCAGAAGAGGGCTTTGAACCTACTGAACTGGAGTTTCAGACAGTTGTGAGCCACCATGTGGGTGCTGGGAAGAGAACCCAGGTTTTCTGCAAGAGCACCAAATACTCCAGCCACCGGTTCTTACAATCTTTATGCTCTCTCTGTTCTGATGTTCCTCGAGCCTTAGCTTAGGGTCTGTGTCTCAGATGTACCCATTGGAGCTGGGGACTTCTGCAGCTTTAAATAGTGGGAAAGACCACACAGAAAAAGGAATGAGAGAAACTAAGATAAATATACAGAGACAGGTGAGCAGCTTGGTGGCTGAACCACCTCAGCTGGTAAGAGCACACCCACACAAGCCGGATGACCTGAGTTCACTACCCAGAACGATGGTGGAGTGAAATAAGAGAGTCCCACAGTTGTCTTCTGATCCCCTACATGTGCTGTAGCAGCACACGCATGCCCCCTGACAATAAATGAATGTAATTTTTTTTTAATTGTAAAGCCATTGATACTTTGAATACAGTGAAACACATCTGTAATATCCAGATCATATAGTGAAATGAGAAGAGACAGAATCACCTGCATGCCTGGAGGGCTCAGCAGCAGGAACAAGAGAGACCCTGCTTCGGCAAGACAGAAGGCACAGCCAGCTCCTTAAAGGTGTCTGCACTTCTGCCGAGGAACTGGCCACTCGCGATCACTCACCTTCCCTCCTTCTCTTCCTCCTTCCTTTCTTCTCCCCTCTCCCTCTTTCTTCACACAAAGTAGTAAATAATAAATACTTTTTAAGAAGTTTTTTGTTTTTTTGTTTTTTTTTTTTTTTTTAAAGAAAACAAGGTAGAAAGAACTAGAGAAGGAATAACTGAGTTGTTCCTCTGGCCACTACACACACATGCACATGCACGCATGTGCACGCGCACGCACACACACACACCTTTCAATCTAAACTTTACCAGTTTCTATCCGTGACTTTGATGAGCAATCCAGTCGCTCTGAGCCCCGTTTATTTCTACATCTGTAAGTGGTACAGTGTGAACATCTGTGTTTCCGTATTGCCTTCCCAGAACAGCACCTCTCTGTTCTGTTAAGAGCTCCTTCCACTGGTGCTTTCTGTGCTGGCGGTCAGGCACAAAGAAGCTTGGGAGAGAGTAGGTCTCAGGAGCCCTCTTTTACACCGAAGTTAATAAACAACATGTGCCAGCTATGCATTTGTCACTGGTAACCCACCTCTAAGGGCAGAACTTTTATTCCAGGTCTATATTCCCCAGCATGAATTAGAGCAATCTCCACAAAAGGATAGATCAGGAGAAAGAGAATCCAGGTTCTAGTTTTCCAAGTCAGCTCTGCCCACAGCTTCTGGCAGTTTAGCTACATAGACCAGGGAACTCTGTCTCTCTCTCTCTCTCCCTCTCCCTCTCCCTCTCCCTCACCCTCACCCTCTCCCTCTCCCTCTCCCTCATCCTCTCCCTCTCCCTCACCCTCACCATCTCCCTCTCCCTCTCCCTCCCTCTCTCCTCCTCCCCCTCCCCCCTCTTCCCCTGCCTCCCTCCCTCCTCTCTTGGGGCCTCTGGGACTCCTAGGAGCTCTGACTGAAGAATGCAACTCTTCTCTCCTGGGGACACCATGGTAATAAAGGCTGCACTGACTATAAAGCACCAAGAATGATGCCTAGACACAGTAATTTTCAAGAAATAATACATATTATCATGTATGAGTTCCTCAAGAGTTCCAAAATCTTCAAAGTTAAAGACACTAAATCAAGATTAGTAGTTTTGTAAACACCACACATACCTTCTGGATTAGTCAGTGTTCTTATGGATAGTCTCTATATAGTAGGGGAATTTGTTATGATGACTTACAGTCTGTAGTCCATCTCCCTGACAATGGTCAGCTATGAATGGGAAGTCCAAAAATGTAGTAGTTGCTCAATCCCACAAGGTTAGTTGTTTCATCTGGTCTTCTGTAGAAGTAGGTTCCAACACATGTGCTATCAAGTAAATGTAAGCAGTGAAGAACGAATCTTCCTTCTCCCAATGTCCTTGGTCTCCAGAAGAAGGTGTGGCCCAGATTAAGATTAAAAGTGTGTACCACCATGCCTGGAGACTTGTTTTGTCCCAGGCTGACTTTGAACTCAGCATCTTCTTGTCCTAGTCTTCTGGGATTAAAGGTGTGTACTACATTGCCTGGGCCTAAGCTTTTCATAGCCACTATGTCTCAAGATCTCTATGTCAAGATCTAGGTCTCTCAGCCTCAAGATCTGGATTGTAGTTCATTCCAGATATAGTCAAACTGACAACCAGAAATAACCATTACACCTTCTAACAAATGAGCCATTTGGTTGTGAGCTGAGTAAGACCCTAGCAAAGTTATCAGACACCGTTTCTCACACTAACCTACCCCGCCATCGCGCTGGGCCCCATCTCTCTTCAACACTATTTCTGTTGATGAAGCCAACTGTTTCCTAGTCTTCATTTCCTTTGTCACTTCCTCTTGTTACACAGTGTGAGTGTGTGTGTATGTGCTCAAGTGTGCATATGTGTTAGCAAATATTATCACTATGGCTGATAAAAAGTTACCTTGCTGACTTTTTAAAGGTCATTAGAGCAACTTCTGTTAATTTTCAGAAATGAATATAGAGGGTGGGGGGAATGGTTCAGTCAGCAAGGTGCTTGCCATGAAACATGAAGACCTGAGTCTGGATCCCCAGCACCCATGTGGAAAGCTGAGTACAGCAGCATACACCTGTGATCCCAACCTGTAGGGGTGGGTGGGGGAAGGGGGCACAGACAGGAGGATCCCTAAGGCTTGCTGGACTGGGGGTCTAACTGAACTGATGAGCTCTGGGTTAAAGAGAGAAAATCTGTCTCAAAAAACAAGGTAGGGATGCCGGGCACTGGTGACGCAGGCCTTTAATCCCAGCACTCGGGAGGCAGAGGAAGGTGGATTTCTGAGTTTGAGGCCAGCCTGGTCTACAGAGTGAGTTCCAGGACAGCCAGGGCTACACAGAGAAACCCTGTCTCAAAAAAAAAACAAAACAAAAAACCAAAAAAACAAACAAACAAAAGGTAGGGAGTGACTGCAGAAGACACAGAACATTGATCACTGACCTACACACACATACGAGCACATACAGACTACAGAGACACACACACAGCAAGTGTCACAGTGAACACCTGTAATCTCAGTTCTGGGGAAACAGAGAAAGGTGGGTCCCTTAGGGCTTGCTGGACAACCAGTTTAGTCTACTTAGTAAGCCCAGGCCAGCGAGACCATCTCATAAAAACAAAGTGCTCAGGTAGCTCCTGAGAAAACACGTGAGGTCTTTCTCTGGCCTCTACACATACATACACATATTCATGAGCATGCGTAAACACAAACATGCATGTGTGCATGCACACATGGCGGGTACACCTGAACACACCCGTGGAAGGAAGCACAATGGTGAATGATGATGCCTATCATAATTACAGGGGCGTGTAAATACAGTTTCTATGGCAATGGGGACTTGGCTGATGTAACTAAATAAGGACCCTGAATGAGATGGGAACCTTAGTCTGGATTATCCAAGTACCCCCAATATAATCAAATGGGTCTTTAAATGTAGAAGATGAAAGCAGAAGACTGTATAGTCAGAGAAAGCAAACTGACAAAAGAAACAAGGCCAGATAGAAGCTACACTCCAGACTCAGGCTGGAGAAAAGGGGTCAGGAACCAGAGAAAGCAGACAGACCCTAGCGCTGCCAAGAGCCAAAGACCTCTTTCCCCACACCTCAATATTAGTAAGACAAGCTAGGACTTTGAGCTACAGAACTAAATAATAAGGCTATATTGTTTAAGTCGTAGAAATGAATGTGGTTAACAAACTTCATTTGTTTTGTTTCTGGCCAAATCTCAATGTTCAAATAGCAAAGTCAGAGAGCTGACTTTCATATATTGAGCAAGCTCTTACTTTAGTATGGAAATGTTGTAGATTTGGTCTAACGCTTGTGTTATGTCATTTGGGTTCCCAATCGAATGTAAGACCTTGAGGGTCCCTGCCTCCAGTTGGTTTTGATTGGCAAATAAAGTTGCTGGTGGCCAATGGCTGAGCAGGGAGACAGAGGCGGGACTTTAGGGTTCATGGCAAGGAGACTGAGAAAGGAAGGATTCAGAACAACAATGCAAGAAAAGGAGAAAGACCTCCTGGAAGTGTAGGACAGAGACTGCCAACACGTAAGAGTCGGAGATCACGGCCCAGTAGAGCTGCAGGCCCGGTTCCGGGGTGGCCAGGATGGAGTATAGGTCTTAGTTAAGTAATAATTCAGGAATATCAGAGGGGAGAATGTGCTAGCCGCATGGAGGTTTGGAGCCATTGAGCTGATTACGGCATATCAAAATATAAGGCTGTGCGTGTGTGTGTGTGTGTGTGTGTGTGTGTGTGTGTCTGTCATTTTGAAACCCAGAACATTGGGGGCGGGGAGGGATTGGGCAATGTGCTGCACCACCAGGGGCAATTTGAGCAGAGGTTAATCACCTACTGCTACAGGTAAACCAACTATAAAATGTTTAACTCTCCACAGCTGATCAGATTCTGCTCCATGCCTCATGTAACACCATGCCAGCACAAAGGCTGTCAATGAACTAACTTGATACTTCTTCTCAAGGAGGAATCTTGCATAACCAGTGTTTTAACAGTTCTTAAGAGGATGCCTCCCCTACAACCACACTTACAGACAACATCTGACGGTGTATCTGATGGAGAGCCACGTCTTAGGCTCTCCTAGAAAAAAATCAGATTAATCTAATAGCAAACTTGTTTCAGAAGCATCGTTGTCACGTGTGCTGCTGGACTAATAAACTTCCAGAGTCCGACATCTTGATAATTCTCAAGGCACTCTCCTCTTAGAGGTGTTCCTAAAAACAGCCAGGGACCATTTTTAAAGATAGGAAAATGTATCATATAAACAGCAATGACAAACAGCATCATAACGGTGGTCCGCTAAAAGCTCTGGAGTGTGGTCTACACAGGACCAGGTTCTGATTGCAGCTAATATCCACACCCATCCAAGTCCCAGGAGTCCGCAGTGAGCCGATACTCTCTTCCCTCTAAGAGTCCTTATAGGATGCTCGGGGACACCTTGTTTAAGGAGTGTTTTCCTAGACACTGTTTGGTTCTTCCCTTCTTTACTAGTTAACTTACCACAGTAAAAACCAAGTGTTTAAATTTACCATATTGTATTAAATACATGAACTCCTGGTAAGAAAGCAAAGTTAAGTTAGCCTTGTTTCTGCCCATCTTGTTTGTTTTGAGATAAGGTTTCTCCATGCAACCCTAGCTGTCCTAAAACTCACTCTGTACACCAGGCTGGTTTTGAACTCCCAGAGCTCCACCTGCCTCTGCCTCCTGGGTGCTGGGGTTAAAGATCTGGGCCACCAATGCCCAGCTAGTCTGCCCATCTTAATCCAAGTATTTTTTTTCCCCCTCTACTCTTTGTTTTGTAATCTTGTAAGGAAAAAGAGCACAATGTACTTAACTTATATTCATTTTCTATTAACTTTCTCTGGTGAATGATCTCATTTTTAGCAGCCCACCAACAGTTATGGGATAAAACTCCAAATGCTCAGCCTGTAATTTCAGACACATAGGTGCACCCTACGTTCTCCTCTGTACAACTCAATGAGTTCTGTTTACACTTAGTCCTTCAGGAGCAGCGTCCCCCACTGGACATGGTGGGGCACATGCCTGTAACCCAGGCAGCAGAGGCAGAAGGACTGCTATGAGTCCCAGGCTGTCTGGTATGATGAAAACGGCTTCCATCCTCCTTCTACGCTGCCTCTCCCATTTCTTTCCTTCTACACTTATCTAAGGTCCTTCCTTCCTTGTGTGCACTGTCCAACTGTGACTTGGGCATCATCTTCCTTCCTGAATTATCATCTAAATCTTGTAGGCTGCTTTCTCTCTCTCTCTCTCTCTCTCTCTCTCTCTCTCTCTCTCTCTCTGCTCTCTGTGTTCTCTTCATCTCTCCTCTCCTCCACTATCAAGCCCAAGCTAACCTTGAACTCATAATCCTCCAAGCGTAGGCTCTCAAAAGCTAGGATTATATAGGCAGGCTTGCTGATATTCTGCGTTTACGGCCTGCTTTTCTTAACCCCGTCTTGGTACTTTCCTTGGTACTTTTGACTCATCAGTTAACTAACCAAACAAGATGTCTTTTCTCTCCAACTAGGCAAGGAAAAGGGAACCGTTCTTCTAGCTCTCTGGGCTTAATGACTTGCATGCTACACAGACGATCAATAAATATTTGCTGATTAACAGAACTGAAAGATAGGAATCACACCTCTCTGTGTGACCTGTGACTGTCACATTCCAAGGCTATCATCTGACTCAGAGTATACTGCACCACAGAAGCCACATTACGACTGAGTTCTACTTCCACAGACTCAGATGGGCTACACTCTGAGGTTCCCTGAGCTCTGCTTTTAAGGCCATTCCCAATCTCTCTGGTCACAGTTCAAGGTGTGAGCCCTCAGCTATTCCAGAGGCCACAAATGCCTGTCTGCTGCCACACTTTCCTGCTGTGGTGGTTATGGACTCTTATCCCTTGGGAACCATAAGCCCAAATAAGCCCTGCCTTCCCCCAAGCTGCTTTTGGTCCTGGTGCCTTTTCAGAGCAACAGAGAATAACTAAGACACTACTGTACGCCAAAGAGCTTCCCGCCTGAATCTAGGAGTGATTTTTTCTTTTTTTTTTTTTTTTTTTTTATTTAAGAATGTTCTTTCAGCTTTTGTATAACATGACACAAACTACACGATCTCCTGAGGTCTTTCGGTTTTCCACATTTATTCAGCCTATTCATGAAAACAACAGGAATATATCATGAATCTCTGTAATCTAAAGGAACCCAATTATCTATAGAAGAGAAAGAAGAAAAAGGTATGAGTCCCACAGCCAGGGTAGTCCATTCCACCATGTTTCCTGTGAGTGGAGAGCAGGAAATGAATACCTGCTATCCTTTTGGTCAATCCCAGTTCACACATGCCCCATGGAAAGGCAACTGACCTCATCTGTGCTTACAACAAACAGCACTCTGCTACAATGTGGAACAAAAGCCACCGGCACTGGGAGTCTTTTGTCTCTCTATCTCTGGAACTCATTCGGTAGACCAGGCCGGCCTCAAACTCACAGAAATCTGCCTGCCTCTGCCTCTGCCTCTGCCTCTGCTTCCCGAGTGCTGGGATTAAAGGTGAGTACCACCACCATCTGGCCTACACTGGGATTCTTAAGAGCACAAGCCTGTCTTCCTAGAGTGCCTTAAAGGTAGTCTGGGAAGCCTCCAACCATATGACTTTGGTGGTGCCTCAGCCATGTTCCCACGAGCCTAGCCAAAAAAGTATGCACAGAACATCTGTCTCCAATCTGGCCTAAATCAAGTTCCTTCCTGGAACTTGTAAATACTGAAGGCAAGAGTTTCCTCTCAACACTGGGGTACACCAGCTTGGAGAGGCTGTCAGGAACCTGTTTTTCACACTAAGTAACAGAACAGAATGAGATGCAATCATAGAAACAGAGACGGGACCAAGATGCCAGAGGTCCTTTGTAAGAGAAGGAAAGGTACCCAGAATCATTTATTTATGTAATGACACCCAATCCCTTCCCAGGTTTGTAAACCAATAAATCTCTTTTGGTTTAAGTGCATTTAAGCTGATTTTCTGACACTTGTAATAGAAAAGGGTATAATTGTTACCAATGTAAGTCTAAAACAGAAGTCATTAACAGTGGGAAGTCCAAGAGAAACCTATGGTTGCTGACTCAAACACACAATGTATAGGATGCCACCTCTATACAGTGAAGGTAGCCCGAATAATAACTCATGGATACACGGGGAACAGGAGGTCAAGAAAAGATGTCATCTAAAGTCTATGAAACCTAATAAACGGAAGTTTAACATATCTCATTTAAGTCCAAAAGGCCACACTGGCTGGTTGGTGGTGGTATATGCCTTTAATCCTAGCACTCAGGAGGCAAAAGCAGGTGGATCTCTGGGAGCTCAAGGACACCCTGGTGTACTGGACAGCCAAGGCTACACAAAGAAACCTTGTCTCGAGGAGGAAAAAACAGCCCAGTACAATGTCAGCTCTGAAACATGAGAACCTGAGTTTAGTGATTTGATGGCATCTGTCATTAAGTCCCCAGAACATACAGAAAAAGCCAGGTCAATTGTGGGCCACTTTTTAATGCCAGCACTAGGGAGGTAGAGAGAGCAGATCCCTGAGGCCCAGTGACTTGTCAGCATAGCCTGCACAGCAGGCTCAAGGGTGGTAAGAGACCTTATCTCAAAAGCAAGGTGAGAGCCAGACAGTGGTGGTGCACGCCTTTAATCCCAGCACTCGGGAAACAGAGGCAGGTGGATTTCTGAGTTCGAGGCCAGCCTGGTCTACAGAGTGAGTTCCAGGACAGCCAAGGCTACACAGAAAAACCCTGTCTCGAAAAACAAAACAAACAAACAAACAAAAAAACAAGGTGAGAGACCACTAAGACAACTCAGAAGCAAAGCACTTCTCTGCAGGCATGACAACCTGAGTCGATTCCCACATAAAGATAGAAAGGAGAGGATTTCACAAAGGTGTGCTCTGACCACCACATGTGCACCTCTCAAGGCACACACATACACACAATAATAATAATTCAATGTAATTTTTTTGATTAAAAAAACAAACAAACAAGGTTAAATCTGGGGTGATAGCTTAGTCAGTAAAGTGTTTGAGGCACAAATATGAGAACCTGAGTTTGATACCCCAAAACCTGCACTAAAAAGCTGAGCATGGTGGCATGAGCCTGTAAACCCAGAATGAAGGGAGAGATGGAGACATGGTCCCTAAGGCTTACTAGCTCATAAGTCTAGCTGAATCAGCAGCGAGTTGAGCAACAGGTCCTGTCTCAAAAGAGAGGGGCAAGAGAGATGGCTCAGTGATTTTAAAGGTATACTGCTCTTACATAGGACCAGAGTTTGGTTCCCAGCACCAACACGGGGTAGCTCACAAAGCCTGTAACTCCAGCTCCGGGGCTGTGTATGCATACCATGTACACACACAAAAGTCTTACTTCTCCTGTTCCAGTGGCTAAAATGTTTCTGGACTAGTGAGATAACACTAAGAGTCACCAAAAAATAAAAAAAAAAAATTAAAAAAAAAAATCTGGAAGACAAGAAAGCACTCACCAGCTGCCAACAGTCCAATTACAAAAGAAACATATAAAGAATCATCACCTTATTCTGTTAGAGGTGTGTAAAGAATTTTCTCACATAACTCAGTCACTTCAAGCATACAACGCTCAACAGTTCAAACAAAACTGCTCCACTTATCTTTATTGTGTATTCTACAGACCAGGTCAGCTAGGGCTAGAGGAGTCAATACTTTTCTGCTTAAATGTCAACATGTGCAAACCCATGACTTGAACACATGTGAGTCCCCCATCCTCAATCTATATTGGAAGCACTTCAAACACAGAAGTGTAACATAAACCCACACACAATGATGTGCAATTTTCTCCCAAACAGAGACACCTGGAAGAGTTAGCAGCACTAGCCAACATCTGTGCTTACGTTACTTGGGCTTTTATTTTTGGGGGGTGGGGGGGAGGACGGGGGAGTCCAGTACAGTGGGCAATACAGTCACTAGCATTGGGGCAAATAGAGCCCCGCCTACTTAGAGAAGGCTCCGGCAGCCACTCCGGATAACCCAGCACAATCCTTTCTTTGAAATATGTCCACTTAGTACACCCAAACTCTGGATTGCCGCGTGCCTCTGTCCCCGAGTGCCACACCTGGACAACAAACCAAGGCACGGGGGTGCCCCCAACTTCCACCTTGCGGCCCTCAGACTGGAGCACACCTGGCAGGAGGGGAGGAGGAACCGGCAGCAAAGGCTGCACGTCAGTCCAACGGGGTGAGAGCCTCCACCCCGAGCGGCGTGGGTGGGACAGCACCCACCTCCCCGCCGCAGTCCGGGCGTGGGAGCTCCTGTCCAGTATCCTCGCAGGCGGGCGGACCCGGGTGGAAACTGCTAGCCTAGTCCGAAGCCATCCTCCTGAGCCAACCCGCGGTGGCCGCAGGGCCTGCAGGAGGGACCGGGACGCAGCTCCCTCTGCGCACCCCTGCGGCGCCGACCCGCACCCGCCGCCCCGCCCCGTCCGTTCGGAATACGCGTTACCTGAGCCTGCGTCCGCCTTGACGGGACCCCGGCCCACGTGACCCCGCTAAGGGCAGCCCACGCACGCGCAGTCTCAGCAACTCGCGGGTGTTGCTTCCGCTCTCTTTCGCAAAGACGCTCGGCGCTGGGCGGTGCGAGCCTCTGCGCCACGCCCTCCTTAAAGGGAAACTCAGTCCGGTGTCCAGGGACACTCAGCGAGCCCGGGCTTCTGAGCGGGAGCAGTCTAGTAATTAGAAGTCCTCAGATAAAAAGGAATGCCCCTTTCAATCAGTTCACCTGACCTTCCATAAGCTGACCCCAAAGCTAGGGGTCGAGGATCGCGCTAGCCATCCTAGCACGCAGGAGCCTAAGGCAGAAGGATCATAGTTCAAACTAGTCTGGGATAGACACAGACCTGTCTCAGATTCGATAAATAGATAGATGGATGGATGGATGGATGGATACACAGTGCGGAGGTGGGAATGGACATGGAATTCGTTTCGCTGGATTTGGTGGTATCCACTAATTCATTTTCTTTGGAAAGGCGAACACAGAATTTTCGGGTTTGGTGGGTAGTTGTTTGGGGAAGGGGAAGCATTGTTTTTGCAAATAAGCATGGATACTGAAAACTATTCTTTTCCAAATTATCATTTTTAGTAGTCATCTTTATATCAAAAATAATAGGGTGGGTCACATTATTAAATTAAAAAGCATTTCCCCCCCCCCCCAATTTGCTACTAGAAAAAGCTGAAACTTTCAGGACAATTTGGCGTTAACAGTTGCCCCTATAGGTATCATTAATCCAAGGAGGCAGATAATATACTCGCTGGACCTGTCTGTGGTCGAGAAATTAGAAGGAAGAATGTCAGAAGATATTTCGGGAGGAGTTACAGAAAACACTCAGTACGGCCAGGTTGAATATCAACCAGGCTCACTATACCTCTGGCCTGGGACAGATCCAGAAGTGGGAAAGACAAAGGCCTGTCCTGTAGGTACTGTGGGGCCAAAGACTTGGTGTGCAAACACCATGTCAGTTAGGGCCAGCTGATTACAGTGATATAAAGTAATTATAGGACTGTCATTTTTAGGGTCATGGATGAAGGAAAATAATCAACACCTTAGCTCTAAAAAAGGGGGAGGTGGGGCTTCTGTAGGCAGGAGCCAGAGAGACTGCCTGAGGGAACAGTGGGATTAGTTACAAGCCAAGGTGAGTTTAGGGACCGTTGCTGGCCTGATGTGACCAGGGTACAGGCAGTGGCTTCCAAACATCTTTAATGATCACCCACAGAAACACATTTCAGCCATGACTCTGTGTGTGTGTGTGTGTGTGTGTGTGTGTGTCTCACGCGAGTGAGAGAGAGAGACTTGTCTAAAGCAGGGTAAAGGGAATGGTGACACCAAAGTCCTGAGTGACATCGGGAATGAAGCTTTAGGACATAAAACATGGGAAGATTCTGAACTGACATTTTCAGAATATTTTGCAGTCGTCACATACTTATTCTAGATAACTTCAGAAAGCAAACCTTAGTCTTGTGGGTGGGTGCTGTAGAAGAACAGACTTCAACTCAAGACACCTGGGAAATCCCTCTTCTATACCCTTGTTAACAGCACGAAGCAGTTCACATGCTTGCCTGTCCAGTGCTACTTAACTAAAAATAAAAATAGTGTATGCTTGTTATAGAAAGCTTGGGAAATACAGGAAAGGTTTTAAAATAAAAACTACCCAGATCTCCCTCTTTTTGGCCTACTCTCATTAACTCTCTCCCTCCCCCCACCTCTCTCAAATAGTTACATTGTATCATTTTTAGTTTGGAGGAGAGATAATGATAAAAGCTTTACTTTTTACTTGATGTGTTTTCTACTCCCACCAGTCCCTTTCCCAGATTCATGATTTTTTTCTTCCTTTTTTTTTTTGTTTTTGTTTTTGTTTTTGGAGACAGGGTTTCTCTGAATAGCTCTGTAGACCAGGCTGACCTCGAACTCAGAAATCTGTCTGCCTCTGCCTTCCAAGCGCTGGGATTAAAGGTGTGTGCCACCACTGCCCGGCCTTCATGACTTCTTAAAACTATCTTAAATTTTATTTTATCCAGCAGAACAGTGGAGGCACACTTCTTTAATCTCAGCACTAGGGAGGCAGAAGCAGGTGGATCTCCATGAGTTCAAAGCCAGTCTGGTCTACAGAGTGAATTCCAGGACAGCGAGGGCTACAGAGAGAGAGAAACCCTGTCTTGAAAAACAAAAACAAACAAAAAATTTTATTTGATCTATATGAATGTTTACCTGCATCTATGTATGTACACCATGTGCATGTGTGATGCCCTCGGAGGCCAGGCAGATGTTTGTGAACTACCATGTGGTGCTGCTGGGCACAGAACCTGGGTTCTCTGCAAGAGCAGTAAGTGCTCTTGACCATAGAGTCATCTCTCCAGCCCCAGGGATTTGTTTTTGTTTTGTTTTGAGACAGGGTCTCACGCTGTAACCCAGACTGGCCTTGAATTCACATCGTCCTCCTGACCTGGCCTCCCAACTACTGGGATTAAATGTAAGCCATTGTGACTGGAAAGTCTTAATATTTAAGAAGTGTTGAGCTTGCAAGATTGCTCCTAGCATCCTGAGCTTGAGCCCTGGGACCCACTGGTAGGAAGGGTAGCCTCTGACTTCTACATGTGCACTGTGCTGCGGCATCTTGCACATATGCATCACATATACACGAAAAATAAATGGAACTGTAAAAACCTGTGTAAATAGTAGGACATATATTCTGTGGAGTTGAGGGCTTAGCATAGTGACACAGTGCTTGCCTAGTTTCAGGGTTGATCCCCAACACTGAAAAACAAGGCCATACATTTTATAAAGGAGTAGCTGCCATAAATATTGATTCTTCTGAAGGATCTGTGCAAAGTAAATTGAAAACCTTGAAGAAAAGCTAGCTGCTGAAGGTGCTATAAGAGCATTGTGATTCATAAAAGGAGGTCAGAATACCGACTTGACGGGACATTTTGAAGTCAGTGGGTGACATTATCGCTCCAGAGGTGAAATAACTGCAGATGTGCTAGAGACAACCTGAGAAGTGAAGTTTGAAGATACAGCTTAATTGATTCTATCATAAAACCTCAACACATGAGGAACTGATGTCTGTGGATGAGTAGAACCAATCTCTTAAGACAGAATTTACTTCTGGTGAAGATCCTGTGAACATAGTTGGGTGATTCAGAATTTGGAATATGGGGCTGGAGAGATGGTTCAGCAGTTAAGAGCACTGACTGCTCTTCCAGTGGTCCTGAGTTCAATTCCCAGCAACCACAGGGTGGCTCACAACCATCTGTAATGGGATCCGATACCCTCTTCTGGTGGGTCTGAAGACAGCTACAGTGTACCCACATACATGAAATAAATAAATCTTTAAAGAAAACAGATTTGGAATATAAATGTGGGTGAAAAGCAGAGTGAGGAAAGTGAATTCTAACTATGAAAGCATTCCTACAGTGGTAACATGTTATTGGGGAACACCCACACTAACAGAACTCTCCTAACTATGAAAGCATTCCTACAGTGGTAACATGTTATTGGGGACACCCACACTAACAGAACTCTCCTACTGGAAGAGTCGCTGACTTAGGAGATTGCCACAGCCACCCAAGTGTTCAGCAACTACACCCTGTTGTTTTTAAGACAAAATCCTAAATGCTCAATTTACCAAATGAAGACTCGAGAGCCAGATGCTGTGGTAAAAGCCTGCTAGCTCAAAGACACAGAGAAAGTACCCAGGTGACCTTCCTACTCCATGGGCATCCCAGAAGGAAAGGCTTTCTCCTTCTTCTCCACACTGTCTTAAGTACCCTTCAACTCAAAGACTCTCCTTTCTCTTCCCTGGGCATTCTTATGTTCACTCCCTGTCAACTGGTTGCTTGCTCTGCCTCTTGACCTATGGTTGATTTTATTTAATCCTGTTTACAGAAAGCTCTTGCATTAAAGGTATGTGCTAAGGCTGAGCCACACCACAACAAGAAACGGGTCTTTCCAGTTCACAGTCTCCAGGTTCACAATGTGATCAAATATCCTGCAACAACATTCTGATGAATAAGCATTATTAACATTGAGGCAAGACTGTCACCAGCAAAAATATTACCACTCTCCGTGACAGTTCACTTTGTTGTCAGTACTTCTTAGCAATAAAGCATATCTAATTGAGCTATGTATGTTGTCTTTTTATGATGCAATTGAATACTGGCTATACTACAGAATAATGTAAATGTAACTTTTACACACACTTAGAAACCAGAAAGTTGTCGTGACTCACTAGTTCTTTGTTTGATTTCCTGCAGTCTAGAACCAAAACCGCAGTCTCCCTAAAGTATGTCTGTACCTTCATTTCTTTCATTGTTCTACTACTTGGACATTTGGGGGCTTCTATCTTTCACTGTCCACATTTCCATGAATATCTTTAAGCAAAAATCTTCTTGCCAGTAGTTTAAAATTATTACCTTAGGATAGAAAGCTGTATTTGAAATTACTGACTCCGAGGTTTTGAAATCTCTTAAGCTGGCCAAATTGCTTTCCACGAAGGTCAGGCAGGATTTTATTCCTGCAGTAAGCATTAAGGAGTTCCCATCACACATGCCCAACAGCATTTATATTTTTAAAAAAGTCTTGTCAATGTGACAGATGAAATGGACTCTCGTTTTCATTTGCATCGGATTAATAGTGAGGTAGAAAATGTTTGCAAATGTAGGAACCCTTTATAGTTCTCCTAGGAACGAAACTCCGCTGCTTGTGTTTGGAGGCGAGGCTGGAAAACTATGACAGACCTGAGGGAAGATAAACAACAGAACAATTTAAAAATAATGAATATGGCCACACCAAGGAGCATCCAGATTGGTGTTTGGTATTTAGTTTGGTTTGTTTCATTGTGTTTTGTTTGAGACAGCTTCTCTGTGTGTAACCCTGGCTGTCCTGGGACTCACTATGTAAACCAGGCTGGCCTGAGACTCACTATGTAAACCAGGCTGGCCTGGGACTCCCCGTGTAACCCTGGCTGGCCTGGGACTCCCCGTGTAACCCTGGCTGGCCTGGGACTCACTGTGTAACCCTGGCTGGCCTGGGACTCACTGTGTAAACCAGGCTGGCCTAGAACTCACAGAGATCTGCCTTCCTCTGCCTCCTAGTTGCTGGGATTAAAGGCTTCAGCTGGCCAGTGGTGTCAAACTGTGCTGTGGTATGCTGGGTTAACAAAGGGTGGGAGGGTGAGTCATTGCAGAGCATGTGATGAAGCAGGCTCACGCTTTTACCCTGTTCTACAATTGTCAACACAGTGTTGTTGTTTTGAGGGTGACTTAGTCTCAGACGTGTGCCATTCATTGTAGTAAATCAATATGGCAGGCTTGAATTTCTCTTCATTTGGTAGTTTTGTTTAATTAACAAATCTCTCTTAGTTCACAGGTGTATAAGTCTGTGAAACTGACCTCATTCCTTAGTTTTATGTTTGTATATATGTGCACATGTCTGTTTACAAAAGATGCCACAAAGCCAACTCAAGGTACTTGTGAGAATATTTTCCCCCATGAGAGATCTGAACAACACTCAAGTTTGTTATAGGAAACTTGTCTCATGTATGAGTCTCTAAACATAGGAATGTTTAGAACAATTTGGCACTTAAAAAGAAGGGTGAATGTAGTGTCTGCTTATATATTGAAATTTTTCTATATGTAATATTATTATGATTTTTTTCCAGCCTTTGGAAATAGTACCAGAAAGAGCTGTTTAGAATTCAGAGAATGTTTTGAGTTAAAACACATTATTCATCAAAGTCAGCCTAGGTCGGCGAGATAGAGAAGAGTGTCTTTGTTTATATGACTTGTCTCTTCAGGACAGAAGTTTTAAGCAGATAGTGACTAAGTAGAAATTCCATGAAGTGGTAAGCAAAGCTCCGCATGAGCCTTTGGGAACCAGCAGGGTCTGGCTACCCTAATGACAGCAACCAGGAAGGCAGTACAGGAAGGATGGAGACCCGTGGTCCAGACACCACTGTTTCCTATCTACAGTAGCTACTATATTAGCTATCTACAGTAAGCCACTTCATCGATGAAGGCAGGGGATGCATGAACATTAGAAGCAGCACAAGAGGACAGCCTGGCTAGAGTCATGGAATTATTCTGTATGTTACTAAGATGGCAGCTATGTGTCAATATGCATTTGTCAAACCCATAGGACACCAAGAATGAGCCCCTTTGTACGCTATTTACTTGGGTGATACTGATGTGTCTGTCAGTGCAGATCCAGCCATTGTAACAAATGTGCCACTCTTGCAAGGGACGCTGACACAGGAAAGGTTGGGTATATGGGACAGAGACAGGCAACATGGCCAATCTCTAAACCCACCTCTCCATCTCACTTTGAACCTAAATCTGCTTTTTTGGAAAAAAAATCTGTTTCCATAAAAAAGAATAAATTAAATCTGAGTACACAGGTTCTTGGTTGATTCAAGCATTCAAATAGGCTCCACACAAGTAAAACTGATTGTCGGTAAGATACCGAGCTAGTCCATGCATCATTCTCCTGTTCTCTCTGCTTGGCATATTCTTGCTCCAAAGTCACCACATGGCTCACTTGCCCGCCTGCTCAGGGCTTTCTTCAGTACAGTGAACAGTGGCTTTGCAACTGTCTGGGAAGCAAATACAAGAATGATAGGGGCAGTGACCCTCCTTCATCCAGGTCTCAGGGACTCAGATTATCCTATCTGGTGCCAGCCTCAGAACGCATGGCCTCAGAGTTCTCCGAGGGGGAAGGAGAAAGCCCACTAGCTGTAAACGGCTTTGGACTGTGAGATCTGCTCACTCTGTTGACCAGCACAAACACCTGGCCCTGCTTCACTGCAGAAGAGGCCAGGAAGCAGAACAGATAGAGACTTGACTGTCGTTGGTGGTGGCAACACCAGCATCCAGGGCAACCTGGGGTGTAGTAGGAATTCCAGACATTTTATGAAGCCAGTGAACGACTCTACACTGGCAGTCCATATTAGTGGGGGGAGGGGGATACCACTGACCTAAGAGTGTCCTGGAGTGGGATTAAAATAATGAAGAATCTTCCTTAGAGCATAGGTACAACCGTATGGCTTTTGAGGCCCGACCCAGCTCTGAGTGAAGACACAGAGGTATTTATTATGCATGCACAAGGCTTTTGCTTACTCTTGTTCCCAACTAGCTCTTATGATCTAATTAACCCATTTATTCTAATCTAAATTCTTCCAGGTGGCTTGTTAGTTACCTCTCCTTCATCCCAGCCTCCTTCCTCTGCAACTGGCTGGCAAATTCTCCTCCCCTGACTCTTTCCCAGAATTCTTCTCTCTGCTGGAAGTCCCACCTATGCTCTCCTCCTTTGCTATAGGCCATGAGCTTTTTATTAAACCAATCAGGATGTAAGAGAGGGAATGTGGAGCCAGGCAGTGGTGGCGCATGCCTTTAATCCCAGTACTCGGGAGGCAGAGGCAGGTGGATTTCTGAGTTCGAGGCCAGCCTGGTCTACAGAGTGAGTTCCAGGACAGCCAGGGCTACACAGAGAAACCCTGTCTTGAAAAACAAACAAACAACAAACAATATAGCAATATAAATAACAATACCGAAGTCTGGTCTGCACTGGATTCTCTTCTGGAACAGAAATCTGCATTTGAACAATATGAAAACAATCTTTACACAGTACACAAAAAGATCACCCCAACATATACCCAACAGTTTATTGAATGCTTGCTATGTACAAGACACCATACTTGATGACAGGAACACACATGAATGAGAAGTAGTCACTGATACCTAGCCAGAGACCCATAATAGAAATTAATTATGAGGGCTCAAATGCTAAATCTCCTGCATTTTAGTAAGCATGAGATTTTATATCTAAGCATTGCTAGCATAAGACAGTCAGGAATGGCTTCTCACAGTCATAAGAGGGAGGTCTGTATTTTTTTTTTTTAAAGATTTTGTTTATTTTACATATGTGAGTACACTGTCGATGTCTTCAGACACACCAGAAAAGGGCATTGGATCCCATTACAGATGGTTGTGAGCCACCACCTGGTTGCTGGGAATTGAACTCAAGACCTCTGGAAGAGCAGTCAGTGCTCTTAACTGCTGAGCCATCTCTCCAGCCCAGAGGTCTGTATTCTACTGTTGTATTCTAAATATCAAGCTGACTTTGGGCTTTTCACTTTCCTGTTGATGCTGGCACACCTATCACCCCTCTTCCACTCAGCGCAGAGTAGGGCAGCAGGCCCAGGCCACTTAGTTAAAACCAATGTTGCTCAAGTATTCCAAGAACTTCCCCTTCTAATATTTTCAGAAGTCTAAGATTTTCAGAATGAGCACATCTCACCCCACCTACAGCCCTGCAAGGAAAAGGGCAGATTTCTTTGAACTCATCCTGGTGTCTTGGGATTGCTGCCAGAAATTGGTGACAGAAAGAGGCTGGAAAAGGAATCTGGGGCATGGCTCTGGGCTGAAGCACCAAGGGCAGGGATAGTAGAGAGTTGGGAACCAAGCAAAGTAAGTCCCAGGGGGAAAGTGGACAATGACAATGTGAACATCATCAGTAAACCAGACCTGCCTTACCATTCCACATGGAGACCGCTTTGCTTGCAAAAGGGACACTTCACATCTTTAACACAAAAATATAAAAAATTACAGTCAGCTGAGAAAAAACATTCAAAATGATAGTAATGCTCCCTTGTGTTGGGTACCACACTTCTCTAGATCACCGTTATTCCATATCTTAGTTAAATCAGTTTCATATCTCAAGATGCCTATTCCAACCATCATGTCTGTTTTCTTTGTTTGTTTGTTTGTTTTTTCGAGACAGAGTTTCTCTGTGTAGCCCTGGATGTCCTGGAACTCACTCTGTAGACCAGGCTGGCCTCGAACTCAGAAATCTGCCTGCCTCTGCCTCCCAAGTGCTGGAATTAAAGGCGTGCGCCACCACTGCCCGGCCATGTCTGTTTTCAAGTTAGCTAGGAGAAGTTTATGATCAATTCACATGTAGCCAGTCAAACCTAGAAGCTTATGATGATCATTTGTATCATCCTGTAGCTCCTTTGGATAGGAATTGAGGCACAATTTAACTGGGTTCTCTGACTCAGGCTTTCTCCTAAGTCAGCATTCAGGAAATCAGCCCAGCTGCTCAAGTTGGGAAGGATCTGCTTCCATGACACCCATTTTCTAGCAAGATCCTCTGCTTGCTGCAGTCAGTTGGACTGAGGGCCTCTGATCCTCACTCACCATCGGCCAAAAGTGCACTCAGATCCCTGTGGTATGAGCATCTCCATAAAGCAACTCACTACATGGTAGCTTCATACAAGCAAGCAGAAAGAACCAGCAAGAATGTGAGCGAGACAAGGGGAAGCCTTTCCAAAGCTGGTCTTGGAAGTGAGTCCCCTTTCTTTTATGCCACATTTGATCACCTAGAACACTAATTCAGCCCATACTCAAGGGGAGGAGTTTACATGACTGATGTTTAGGAAGTAGTCTCTGGAGTTGTTTTATTTTTGTTTATTTAGTATATATTTATGCAAGTCTGTGTGGGCGCAGGTGCACCTGTGCTGTGCATCTCAGAGAGTTGGTCTCCTGTCATTTCATGGGGTAGGGGTGGAGGGTGACTCAGCCTGTCAGTGCACAAATAAGCTCCTCTACCCACTAAGCCATCTGGCCAGCCCTCCAGAAGCCATTTCAGATGCTGTTAGCTAAGAAAGGTCTGCCTTCTCCTTTCTAAGACTCTCTAAGCTTACATGTGCCATGCCTCCTTGCTTAATACTAGCCCACAGCTAGCTTCAAGGTAGGCTAGGAAATGTAGCAAGTATTCTGGATGCCAATAGCCCACCTAAAAGGGAAAGCTCGGGTCAAGGAGATGGCTCGATCAATAAAGTGCTTGCCTTTAAAGCACGAGGACCTGAATTCAATCCCATAACCCACTTTTAAAGTAGCTGCACACATGGTGATGTGTGCTTGCAATTCCAGCTTGAGGCTTCCTGGCCAGCCACTGTCCTATTTGCTGAGTTCAAGGCTCAAGAGAGACCCTGTCTCAAAAATAAGGTAGACGTTGCTTCTGAGGAATGATATCCAGGCTTGTCCTGGCTTTCATATATGCACATATGCATATGCATCCACATAAGCATGAGCGTACACATATGCACACACACATACAGAGAGATGGGGGAAGGAAGGAGAGAAAGAGAGAGAGAGAGAGAGAGAGAGAGAGAGATTGATTTAATCATGAAGGAGAACTACATCATTCTGGAGTAGGAAATTTCTGTGTGCTTCAAGAGTAGCCCCAGGCCTTAAGGAAAGAAAGCTGGTTGGAGGAAGTCATAGAGTCTGGGTTCAAATCCTACATCTGCTACACTCTAGGTTGCATAAATAACCTCATTAGTATGTTCAGAGTAACTGAAAGACCCTCTATGATGCATCTTGAATATGGTAGGGCCTCACCTGGAGAAACATCTGCCAGGAGGATAGAGATGGCTCGGTGGATAAAACACTTGCTCAAGTTTGGATCTTTGGCACCCATGTCAAAACTGGGTGGGAGTATAATCCCTCGGGTGGCAGATTCCAGAGATCTTTAGGGCAAAGTAGATAGCTAAACTCAGACCCACCTCAGACACCCGACAACAATCTTGGGCTTCCACATACATACACACTCCTGCAAAAGAAAGAAGAAAGGAAGAAGCATTTAGGATCATGCCAAACCTAGCTTCATACCCTACAGACTTGGAAGCCCGGCTGTGACAGTCAGTGAGCTTGCTGTGTCACTCCATGTCATTCACATAACTGCTCTGAAAACTAACCACCTGTTAGCTTGCTCTGCTTACTGCGTTGGGTTGCTTAGAACTCTTCAAGGATTTTCAGAAAAATGTATACACTAGGCAAACGTCATGGCATTAATGACCACTAGGTGGCAGTGGGGAGCAACAACCTTGGGTTATGGCCCATGTCCACCAGATGGTGCTGGCATTCAGTAAGTAACACATGGATGGCTCTTCCCAGAGACTTTACAAGGGGCCCTAGAAAGGCACTTGGAGATAGCTGGTGCCACACCTCAACCAAAAAGGAGGGGAATGATACCAGCCAGGGTGGGGAGGGAAGTCAGAAATCCACACAACAGTGCTGGCTGAGCCCTGACTTCTGAAGCCTGGGCTGGTGGCTCTTACCCACACACTGTGAAGAAACTCACATTCTCTCCAGACTTACACTGGAGCCCAACTAAGTCTACCATCTTCTTCACAGAGTTAACAACTTTTGAAACCCTGAGAAAGGTCCACAAATAGTATCTGTCTCTCTAACTGTATAGAATAATTGTTTTAAGCCTTAGAGTCAAGGAGGACCTCAATTTATATCAGTAATATAGGCTGCAAAGTTGGTATACATCGTTTTCCTCGTGGAATTGGTACAGAAATTAATTGAGATTAGTTAAGTGGTTATAGTACATTAACACAGAAAGCACTTATGAAGAACTATGCACTCCTAAGCAGTTGATTATTCTAAGTATTTTATTCATTTGATTCTCACCATTACCTCAGAGCATATATATATATGCCCAGTACGTGACAGAAACAGATCCACAGCTTCTGGATCTGCAGACCTCAGCTTCTGGAACAGGGATTGGAATAAGAAAGTCAGCCACACGATCCTACACACCCACAGCAGGGAGAGTAACACACGTGAGGGAAGATGCTAAGCACTCAAATTAACTAAGGAGGACACAGATTTAAACAAAGAAAACAGGAGCTGCACCAAAACCACAGACAGACTGAATGAATGAATGAATGGATAGATGAATGACTTTTGGACCAGAGACCAATGCTTAAGTTCATCGGTGCATCTTGCTGGCTCTGGGTTGCTGGTAGGCTGTTTAACACAGATGAGTGTTGTGTTCCTCATCTGAAAGTGGAAGCCAGGGAGCTACCTTGCAGAATGACGGGGACTGGAGACGAACGTGATCAAAAGGTCTTTACTATCCCTATCATGCTACAAACACACACACAGCATACACTGCTTCACACTGAAACTGCCCTTCCATCTATGTGCAAACTGGCAAACACACAACAAAAATGGCTACCATGCAATCACCATAGCATACAAGGCTAATCCTGGACAGAAACTTGGGACCTTCTAGGGAGATAAACTGGGTCATCTACAAAGGACTAGGGTTCAGAATACATTAGACAAATGCTGAAGTGAGCATATGGGATCTAACTAGGTGGTGAGAATTTTCTAAACCTAGTTTACAGAGATTATTAAATAACAGAAAATTTAGTAAAAATCATTACATTGAAATGAGTGAATTTTAGAAATCCAAAATATACTTTAGTGACAATGTAAAATACAGAGTTTATAACCTATAAATATTTGCAATGAAATAATAGAGCATTTTAAATGTGAAAATGTAAATTATAAAATAGTAAAATAATACTTACATAGATAGTAAACATCATTACAATAAATTACCATATAAAGTAAAACAAGCCGGTCATGGTGGCAAATACTGATAGGATTTGTTGAAGGAGGCAGAGGCAGAGGGTCATGAGTTCAAGGCCAGCCTGGTGTATAGAGTGAGTTTCAGGACAGCCAGGGCTACACAGAGAAACCCTGTCATGAAAAGCAACCCCCTCCCTCCCAAAAAAGTAAAACAAAACAGGACTTATATGGTAGGAGAAGATAGTCAGCTTCCTACACACACGAGCACGCGAGCATGCACTTGAGATTGCATGTTTGCAAAATAAACGTAAAAGAAATGCCGTAGCTAAGAGAGAGTAAAGCAATTTCTTCTATGTTCTGAAAGACATTGTTTTGTATCTGGGATTCTCTAGTTGTCAGATTCTCTGCATTGCCCATAAAACAAAAACAATGTTTTTGGTTATATCAGGTTTTTAAAAAAAGTGTCTGATATCCCATTCAGATAAAGGTACAAGGAAAAAACAAAATGAAGACATAAAGCCAAGGAAAAGGAAAAGCTATTAATACAGGACAGAGAGAAAAGAACGTTCTTGAAAGAGGGATCCTCAGGAGAACAGCTGTGGGGCAAGCCAGGAAAGAGCTGGTCCTGCGGGATGGTCCCGGAGTAGAACCTCGGGCTTCAGTTCGGGTGCTGTTCCTGTGGAAAGATAGACAGCACAGACTGTGTGACGGATTGTTACTACATCCCGTCATCTCCAGGGGAAATGATCTGCAGGAAGACGTGCAGGTACTTAGGACGGTACACGCTTATCATCCTATCTGCTTAAGAGGAGGCAGAGGATCAGCTGACCTGGACAGCAGAACACCGGGTCTTGAACCCGGATAGAAAGATGGGTGGGTGGATGGATGGATGGATGGATGGATGGGAAGATGGGTGGATGGATGGATGAATGGAAGAAAGAAAATAGAAATGTAATCATATTTCCTTAGTTCTTTAACTAAGAATAGTAACATAGTCTGTCTTAGTTAGGGTTTTACTGCTGTGAACAGATACCATGACTAAGGCAACTCTTATAAGGACAACATTTAATTGGGGCTGGCTTACAGGTTCAGGGGTTCAGTCCATTATCATCAAGGAGGGAACTTGGCAGCATGCAGACAGGCAGGGTGCAGGAGGAGCTGAGAGTTCTACATCTTCATCTGAAGGCTGCTAGCAGAATACGGGCTTCCATTCCAGGGAGCTAGGACGAGGATCTTAAAGCCCACACTCTCAGTGACACACCCACTCCAAGGTCACACCTACTCCAACGGGGCCATACCTTCTAATAGTTTCACTCCCTGTGCCAAGCATATACAAACCACCACAGAGTTATAATAATACAAATTCTGAGTATTGGCTTAACTAAAACAAGCCGGTCCAAGGACGTGGGGAGAATGAGCTGAGGTGTGTGTGTACGCAAAACTTAGGCTTCCTGTAGTTTGATCTTCCCCAGGAGCAGACCCCGAGACAAGGATCTGCTCAATTAATTTATTCTGGAAGTGCAGGGGACACTTAGAAAATTTTGAAAGTCTTAGAGGGAAGGAACAGTGGGTGATTAAAACACACACAAAAAAGTGTGCGTGGTTAAAGCAATGTCTGTGGCTGTGAAAATTAATCTACAGGGGCAGCAACGAGAGATGGGGAAAACACACACTTCTGTGGTGACAGAGCTGAGGTGCTATAGGCCAGTTCCTGAGAGTGCAGGATGGCAGTGAGGTGACATTAATGTTCAGGTCCTCATTAGGTCCTCCTGCGTGTATGAAGGCAGAACCCCAAAACTTTCACTTACAGAGATAAACACCTTGGCCATTGGAAGCGAGGACTAGTACTGCATGAAATGTATGAAGACTTCTCAGGTGGAGAATTCAGGCAGCAGCAGCATGAGAAGACATCAACTATGTCTATAACACAAGCTAATAATGCATCAGGGGGTTAAATACCTGAAGAAAGATGGGTGGATGGATGGATGGATGGATGGATGGAAAGATGGGTGGGTGGATGGATGGAAAGATGGGTGGATGGATGGATGGATGGATGGATGGATGGAAAGATGGGTGGATGGATGGATGGATGGATGGATGGATGGATGGATGGAAAGATGGGTGGATGGATGGATGGATGGATGAGTGGATGGATGGATGGATGGATGGAAAGATGGGTGGATGGATGGATGGATGAATGGATGGATGGATGGATGGATGGATGGATGGATGGATGGAAAGATGGGTGGGTGGATGGATGGAAAGATGGGTGGATGGATGGATGGATGATAGATAGATAGATAGATAGATAGATAGATAGATAGATGTTTTATAACACACACTCACACACACACTAGCTGTTAGGCCAGTGAGATAGTTCAGCAGGTAAAGTTGCTTGCCAGACAGACAGACAACTTGAGTTCAGCCCCAGGACCCACAAGGCTGAAGGACAGACCTGACTTCCAAAAGCTGGGCTTTGCACCAGGCAGTATTCTTTCTAGGAACTTGTGAATGGTAGCTCGCTAGTAAGACCTTGAACGAGTGAGCAAGTGAGGGGTTTGGGAGGAGGTGAGATTGCTTAGGAGCATAGCACAGTGAGGCAGCAGGCCAGACATCTGGGGAAGGTCAAAGGCCTCAGGAGTGTCTGGAAACCATTCTCAGTTAGGGAACAGGAGACAGTGTGAGAATCCTAGGGGTGGAGACACATGAGGAATTCGAAGCAGGGGATTCAGAGGCAGGAGCTTTGCTTGTTTGGGAAGCATGGTGAGGAGCTAGTGAGTAGATAAGAAACCTAGTGACAAGATCGTGAAAAGAGGTCACCGTTTCCAGGGGTGGAGCCATGGACACAACCCCTGCCCTGCTCAAGGAGTCCCCATCCTGGTTTCCAGACCTTTTCTCATCCCTCATTCTGGGCAGGTTTTTAATCTCTCCTGACCTCAGTTCCTACATCAGCACAACTGAACTGATTATCAGTCTACTGTGTGTTTGGTACAGTCAGAGCATGCTTTAGAAGCAGAAATGCATCCAGACCACTTGATAAACAGCCATTCCCTGGCCCTTACATCTGATATCACAGCTCTGGTCCTCAGCTGCCCTGCTGTCCCTGCTCCCTCTCCACCAGCCCTGCCCCCCACCAGCCCTGCCCCCCACCAGCCCTTCCTGCCATAATGGAGAGATGAAGGCTTCTAGGGCCTCTCTAGGGTCTGTATCTATTCCAGTTGGTTGAGCCTACAATATAAGGGCTGTTAAATATTTTGACCATCACTCCTGCTAATAATACCTTCTCGGCCTACCTGACAGAGGCCTGGATAGGATCAAATGAAACAGCAGACATAAACGGCCTCTGCAAAGGCTCCAAGCACTGCCATGTAGTGGGCAAAAATATTGTTTTAACATCAAAATGCAAAGGTACTGCTGAAGAAAGACGTGGTCACAAAGGGCATGAACGCAGAGCTGTGATGAATTGCAGGCTGGGAACAGCCGAGGGGAGGGGAGGGGGGAGGGGAAGGAGAAGCAGTGAGGCAGGGAAGGGAGGGAGAGGGGGTGGGGAGGGGAGAGGCTGTAACCAGGCTGATCATGCAGCCTCCATTCTAGGTCGTGTGGTGCTGTGTGCAGGAAGAAGGAATTGCATTCTCTGTGTGCTGACCTAAACCCAGCCGCCAGCACAAGCAGCATGGTGGGCTACTACCCTAAGCCACTTGTACTTAGCAGACTCAGCGCCTCTGCCACCTTCTCTCTCCTCTTTCTGTCTTTCCCTCCTGGCCCCTTCCTCCCTCTCCCCACCTTCTCTCTTTGAAGGCTGGACTGGAAAAGCAGACAATCTAAGTCCTTATGCAGCTCGATATGTCATTGGCAGAAGCATTGGGATAGCAAAAGCCATAGCTACTTTAAAATTTGTGACACCTCTATTGTCTGATGCTTTCAAAAACAAACTGGACATGTGTTTTTCCTACACTATTAGTTCCAATAATTCTCCTCCCTCCTAGGTCCCGCCCCTGATAAACACGTTGAAACACGTCTCTTCCTTCACTGCTCATAACTAAATTCACTACTGTGATTCCCGTTTTACAGCTGGGAAAAGCAAGGCTCCAAGTAACTTGCCAGAGGTACACACAGGGAACAAAGGACAAAGCTGTGGTGAAGATTCAGGTTTGTTTGTTTTCTTCTTCTTTACCAGCAAACCAGACAGAACATACTAGAAGAGGTAAGTCGCCTGGCAGTGGTAGCTCATGTCTTTAACCCCAGTACTCAGGAGGCAGATGCAGGCAGTTCTCTGTGTCTACATCTCTCTTGGTCTACATAATGAGTTCCAGGACAGCAAAGGCTACAAAGAGAAACCTTGTCTCAGAAAAACCAATAAATAAATAGCAATAGAAGAGTTAATTCTTCTTTTTCATTTTAAACCTGTTAAGCCCAGTGCCCACCTCAATGACTTTCCTACATCTGCCTCAGGAGGAATTGCTCTCTACTAAATGGTCTCCTTACTGCTTTCCTGCCATCATATGGGACAGGAGGTTTCTAGACTGCTTCAGCATAAGAGTTAAAGTCCTTGGCATGAATGCTTAGCCCTTTGAAACTGAGTTGTAAACTCCAAGACCCAGAAGAGCCTCGTGGGTTAAGCAAATGAGTGCCACAGGTCAGTGCTGGTGAGGAGGGAGGATCCCCAGCCAGCATGTGGCCAGCAAGGTGGCCATGTGACCTCCAATCTCAGATTTAGGATTCGTTTCTGAAAAAGCCGGAAGTTTAGAGTTTTTCAACTTTAAGTGTGTGTGTGTGTTTCTGTGTGTGTGTGTGTGTGTGTGTGTGTGTGTGTGTGTGCGCACGTGCGCGCACACGTCTGTTAGTCGGTCAGTCTGTGTCTGTCTGTCTCTCACTCTCTATGAGAAAAGGGGTGATTTATCTGGTAGTGACCTTGAGAGGAAGATCTGAGCATGAGGCTCACCCTTTTCTACCTGATTCTTTCCTAGAGCCAGTCTGTCTGCCTTCCAGTCCTAGACAAGCCAGCTCCCACCATCACCCCCACATCTAGGACAGGGCATTGTGGTTTAGTTTCCATCTGGTTCCTTAATGAAGGAGGGACCCCCTGAGACAATGCAATGGAATCTGGGTAGTGTGATTGCTCAAGTCAGATTGATGAAAGATTTGAGGAAGTTGTTCAGGCCCAGTTGTGACTTCCATAACTTGAGGTGGCTGCAGTGCTCGGAGCCTGTCCCAGGGCCATCAGCACATCCATAAGTAATTGTTTGAATTACAAGTAGGGACTGAATACTCAGTCTTGTTTTCTCCCATGCCTTCCCTTTCTCAGTAAATGGTACGTCCACTCTTCCGTGACTCAAGTCAGAAACCACAGAGTCATCCTTTCCTCTGTCTATGCATCCAGCCCATTCGTCACTTCTGCTGACCTTGAGCATGCTATCGCAAACCTGGCCACAGCTCACCTTCACTGTGAGATCCCTCCTCTGAGCTGCTGCGGCTGCGGCTGCTGCTGCTGCTGCTGCTGCGCTAGCTTGGTCATGGCTCACTTCTTCCTCTGCTTCTGCTCTTCCCTCCCAGACTGCATTTTCAATCCAGTAGGAAGGAGCTCATGAAAAATTAAATGTAATCATGTCACTCCTGATCAAAATCCTCCAAAGGCCTCTTGTCTCAGTGTGTAAGCCTGTCTGTCTGTCTTTCTTTCTTTCTTTCTTTTTTTTGGTTTTTCGAGACAGGGTTTCTCTGTATAGACCTGACTGTCCTAGAACTCACTCTGTAGACCAGGCTGGCCTCAAACTCAGAAATCCACCTGCCTCTGCCTCCTGAGTGCTGGGATTAAAGGCATGTGCCACCACTGCCTGGCATAAGCCTGTCTTAGTGATGGTCCATGAGGCACGGTCTGTGCCCCTTCCTGGGCCAGACACTCTGGCCTCCTTGCTGTCCCTCAAATGCGATGGGCATACTCTTGTCTTAACCCCTGGCACTGGTCTGCGCCCTGCCTGGGACTCTGCCTTCAAGCTGCCATAAAGCTTGCTTCCTTAGCCTTCCAAGTCTTTATTCAAATGTCATGCTCTGGCCACTCTGTTGCTCATCCCTTAAGCCACCTGTCTCCCTTATCTCATCTTTCTCAGTTGGACAAAGGGCCACCATGGAAGCTTCAAGAGAGAGATTCTTACTGAGCAAGAGGAGGCCCAAGACTACTTGCAAACCACACACTGGACAAAGAGTGTCTTGGCCTTGGAGGTTCCCTTTTTATGCCTTGCGTGGGATGCCGGGATAGGAGATGTTTCCTTTCTTTTGTTTGCTTGTCACATTTTTCAGTCTGTCATCAGGAGTAAGCACCCCTCAGGGACAGACATGCTTCTTTTGGCCATTGTTGTATTCCCAGATCGTATAAAGGCTGCAAGCACACAGCGTGTGCTCCACAAACCCGCGAACGGAGAAACTCCCTGAGATGCTTGGTTGTGTTGAGTTAAAGGTTGGCTCTAAAAGTAAGAGTTTCCTGTGTCTTTATTGAATTTTCATCGCCTCAGATCACATAAAATGTCTCACCTCTCAGTGGAGTGGAGCTTCTGAACATCCATTACCACCCTTCTGCCACCCTCTTTGATTCCTTTCTGCCGAGCCCAACAGAGTCTGGGGTTACTGCCATCCGATACCGACTTCATGTCTTCTGCATTAATCACACTCCACCTTGCCAACGCCAATTCCATCAGCTAATGTTTCCTGCCATTGTGCTCCCAGTGACGGACTGTCTGCAGAGCAGGGGAGAGGAGATGGAACTGTGGCCAACAGCCTGTCTGGATCTGCACATCCAATTGCCTGCTGCTCTCTGTGGGCTGGGAGCCTCTTGGGTATCCTTCTGTCCAAAAATGTACTTCCGGGTTCCTTACCTTCACCATGGAACAAACTTACCCATGCTAGCCCATTGCTCCCATGCAGCTCCAAAGGCCTGTCTCCAACCACTCCTTCCTGCCCACAGTTAACACCAAGGCCTTCTGATTCCTTTGTATGGCCTCACTTGTGTACTGTAGAGTAGCTCTAAGCCCTCTCTCTTACCCTATCACTCTGTCCCCCAAATTTTCCTATCACTCCTTCAGCCAGAGTAACCTGAAAGTGAATCTGAGACTCTCTGTTAAAAGTGAGCCGGGCAGTGGTGGCACACGGCTTTAATTCCAGCACTCGGGAGGCAGAGGCAGGGGGATTTCTGAGTTCGAGGCCAGCCTGGTTGGTCTACAGAGTGAGTTCTAGGACAGCCAGGGCTATACAGAGAAACCCTGTTTCGAAAAACCAAAAAAAAAAAATCTTAAAGTGATGTCCATGTCAAGCGCATGAAGCTCTAAGACCCGTGTAGTCTGGGCCCCTGCCCACTTTTCCATGCTCGGCTTCCATGCTGTCTGGCTGTCATTCTGTTCCTGTGAAACCCCTGAAACCCCGAGGTGTCGAGGTATCATTGTTCCCAGGCCCTGCTGTGGGGTCTCACACTCTGTGCTCTTCCTTCTGCCTGCTCCTCTCAGGAGACATTCCTTTATCCTTTGCCATTGTACAAGTCGGAGTGCAGTGGCATCCAGCTTTCCTGGCTATGTGAGTCACAGTTCCATTCGTAAGCCTTCTAAAGGCTCAGTTGCTCCTCCATAAAGTGGGAATAACAAAACCTGAGGCCAGACAAAAAGACACAGAAATTATGAAGGCGGGGAGAAAGGAAGGGAGCCCATATCCCAGTGTCTCTCCAGTTGAGAAGCAAGAACTCCTGCACGGTTGCAACATTTTTAGTGAAGTCTGCCTCTGTAGTAGTCCTTTCAAGTATAGATACTTTGTATCAAAATAGCAATGCCCCAGGCATAAGGCCCACGGATGTCTATGATTTTTTTTTTTTAAAGATTTTTTTTTATTATTATTGTATGTAAGTACACTGTAGTGAGTACACTCAGACACACCAGAAGAGGGTGTCAGATCCTATTACAGATGGTTGTGAACCACCATGTGGTTGCTGGGATTTGAACTCGAGACCTTCGAGTCAGTCAGTGCTCTTAACCGCTGAGCCATCTCTCCAGCCCCATCTATGATCTTTTATAGGTACCATTTCATTTCCTCAGACAAAACAGCTTAAACATGTCCCACCTCCTCACCCCCTATGGGCTCAATTTCACCTTATTGATTTGAGCCTGGGAGGTGCTCTGTAACCCCCCCACACACCCCCACACCCCCACCTCCACCACAGAGTAGTCATTTCAAATGCCACTAAAACCCTACTTATGACTACTGTAAAAGCAGTAATCCGTGCATCTCTCCGGAGGGGCCCGTGGCCATACTCGGACCACACTCGGACCACACTCGGACCATGCTTGGACCACGCTTGGACCACTCTTGGGTGTGGTTTACTTCTGACGTCCCTTTTCCTCCCACTACTTGTGCTTAAGCCTGTACTGAAGCATCTTGAATAAACAGTCTCTTGCTTCATGAACAGGCTACTCCCAAGCTTCTTTTCAGCACTGAAACCATGAATCCTAGTTTGGTCTGAATCTCGGGGAGCTTCTTAGGCTGCTGAGGGGTGACAGTGGAGAGTAATGCTTGCTTTACCTGTACCCCCAAACACTCACAAATGTGTTTCTGATAGAGGAGTAGTGATAGAGAACCCCGAGTCTGCAGCAAACGCTGAGAAGCGCACTGAGCATGTGCTGCTCACCACCCCACTCACGCAGGGCCGTATCCCTCTCTGTGCCACTTCCATAGCTGTGTCAGACACCTGTGGCTACACACAAGATGCCGGGTGTCCTTCTCTGTGGTCACACACTGGGTAACTGGACCTGAGGACCAGCCTTTTTTTTTTTTTTTTTTTGGTTTTTTGAGACAGGGTTTCTCTGTGTAGCCCTGGCTGTCCTGGAACTCACTCTGTAGACCAGGCTGGCCTTGAACTCAGAAATCTGCCTGCCTCTGCCTCCCAAATGCTGGGATTAAAGGCATGTGCCACCAATGCCCGGCAGGACCAGCCTTTAAATGCCAGCTCATAAACACTGATTCCATTTAACTAAGTGAGTATCCAGGGCTGGTGAGATGGCTTAAGTGGGTGAAGGCACCTGCTGCCAAGCCAGACAGCCTGCCTACCCTCCATCCTGGACACACATGGTGGAAGAAGAGAACTGACGCCTGCAAGGTGCCTTCCGACCTTCACACATGCACCATGGAGCAAAAGCAACCACACGCACACAAGCAATTAAACCTAATTTATAAAAAACCTTTCATCAGGAGCTAGCCTGCATCATTATTTCAAGGTGGCCCAGAAGCTGCCCCGCCACCGCCCCGCCCCCGCCTCCATGGCTGGGACTGTTCCACACCTCCAGAGTACTAGGGCTGCAAAGTACTGCTTTGCCAAGGATCACCAGGCAAGGGGCCTGCCTTCCATACTGGTGGTGGACAGGCAACATTCCAGAGCCTGTACTAGCATTCAGACTCACCATCTACTGCTAAGGAAGCCTAAGAAGGAAGTGCTGACAAAATTGCTCAAGGAGCCAGAAGTAGGAACGTGGTGGGTCCACGTTTGGCAACACGGACAGCTAAGCCTTCTTATGTTCTCAGCAGCTTCGACTGGGCCTGGAGCTCAATGTCTCGTTAGCTCTGCCTGCTTGCCTGCCCGCCTCTGGAAAGACACAGGTAATACCTCAGTCATTCGCCCTCCTTTGGTGCATATTACCATTACATTTTTCCCCTAGTGGCCAAGAAACATGCTTGCCCCCTCCCTCTACCCCATATGACATAGTATAGGTGAATCATTAAAAAATCTGGTATTCCCTGGCTGGGTGTGGTGGCCCATGCCTTTAATTCCGGCAGAGGCAGGCAGATCTCTGTTGAGTTACAGGCCAGCCTGGTGTACAAAACTAGTCCAGGATAGCCAGGGCTCTGTTACACAAAGAAACCCTGTCTTGATAAAAAACAAAACCAACCAACCAAAATAAACAAACGAAGCACTGGAATTCCCAAGGTCATTTTTTTGTTTGTTTTTGTTTTATGACACAGGGTTTCTCTGTATAGCCCTAGTTGTCCTGGAACTCACTCTGTAGACCAGGCTGGCCTCGAACTCGCCTGTCTCTGCCTCCCAAGTGCTGGGATTAAAGGCGTGCGCCACCATTGCACAGCTCCCAAGGTCATTTTTGAATGTCCGTAAAAGACTTGCTTCTAAACGTTTTTTACAGCGCAAATTTCCTGCTGGTCTTTTTCAATCAACAACAACAAAACAAAACAAGACAAAACCAGAAACAACCCCCCCCCCCCCAGTCTCCAGTTCTGCCTAGTCGTTCCTATGTGGCAGCTTCACACCACAGGAGAGACACCCAGCCAAGACCACGGTCAGACCTCAGTGGGCGAGCTGAATGTGCTACCCAGAGGACTGGAACCCCACTGTGAAGCACAAAGAACCCACCTCCCTTCCTTAGCATTTTGCAGACCCTGATAGTCCCCATCTGACTCATGTTTTCAATTATCCGTAAGAAATGAAGTGGAGGGCAGGGGACACCTTAGAATAACCCCAGTGGGGAGAGAAGGAACCAGTTAAGGTTTCCCAGTCTCACAAACAGCAACATAGTAAGAAGTGTGTGTGTGTGTGTGTACATTTGTGTATTGTGTGTGTACACGTGTGTGTGTGTGTGTGTGTGTGTGTGTAAGACAACTCTCCCTCCGTTTGGCCTAGCTCACTGCAGAGCATGGAGGTCTGCCTCTCTCATTCTCCCTGACACTCCTTTTTTACCTGGTCCCATCTTTCTGGCTCCTTTTGCTTTCTGAGAGGTCTGGGCTGCTTCTCTCCTGGACCCTTATCCCTACCAGCTGTTCCCCTGCCCTGCTTACCTCCTTCCTCAGTGCCTTCCTTCAGGGACACTCCCTGCCTTCCCTCTGGCTTAATTCTTCTAAGCTCATCTCCTGGCTAGCTCTCCATCTCTTCCTTCTGTGCTTCTCCCCGTCAGTCCTGCCTTAATTTATTCTTTCTCTGTCTGACTTTCTGAGTGTCTCTACCACTGATGTTAGTCCAGAGCCGACGAGCCCTTCTCAGGAAGCTACTCTCAGAGTCCATTCCCTTCTGGGAGTCAGTGTCTGGTAAAGAAGAGCGGAAGTCCAGCCATTGTTCTGGGGAACTAGCTGCCATGGACTGGGGCCGTTGAGAGGCTGCCCAAGAGTGGGAGGGCTCTTGGCTACAAAAGCCCCATTCATTGTAATCCATTCTGCAGACACCCTGGAGGGTTGTGGGCACCTCTGCACAGACACCCTGGTTCATGGAAGAGAGAAGCCCTGGCCAGCTTTGATTCCCACAGATCTCCTAACCTCTGAACATCTCACAAACAAACAGACTTCCTGCAGCCCCTGTGCAGGGCCAACCCTCTTGCCTGAAGATCAGAAGGTGTGAGCATGGAAACGGCCCCACCTTCCTGCTGAGCCTGGTTCCCCAGCCCCTTTCTTCCTAATCGAGTTTGTGTGAAGGTAAGAATATGGGAAATGTCAGAATGTCGCAAAGTGAACGTATGGTCTAATTTATTTTTGCAGAAGATAAAGAACGGAGACCTGAAATACCAATTTAAGTCAGATGTTCTGAAAACGGTTAGACAGGAGGGATAAGAAGAGGACCTATGCACAAAACGCAGCTGAAGAGGCCTGGGCGGCACTGTCAGCCTGCTTATTACACTGAATGATGTGAATAATTTATCTCATTTCACCCTGCATTAAGTACCGGGAGGATTAATCTTCAGTTTATTTCAGAACACATTAACCCCTACCTGCCTCAGCCTACCATTTCCTGGGGGCTAGGAGCTTTCTGGAAAACCTCTCTGCTGCTCTTATGCGAGTCAACAGCAACTAGCCTAACCTACTAGTCCCTTGCCAGGAATCCCCAAGGAGTATAGCGTGACAGCCAATGCTGCCTATTTAGGGGACATTTTCCCCTTATAACCTTCAAACCTTCCCAGGCCTGGGCTGGCTTCCTCCTACGGCCCAGGCCTTTCCATTTCACTTATCCATCCCTTTAATCCCTAGGGCAAATGTACAGTCCAAGCACTTGCTTCTCACACTGGGCCCATCACCAGAGTGCTTTACCTGACCCCCCGAATTCTGATTTTTTGCCATTCTTCCTTGGTGTGGATGGGCACAGGCCAACCTTCTTCACCAGACCCCCAGGCCTCCTCTGGCTGAGTACCACCACCTCTCCGTCTCCAGCCTCGCCTTCCTGCTCCCCCCGACACAACCCCCTCCATATGGCCCAGATACCCCACAGCCAAGCTCCCTCGCCTACACTTCCACTTTTATCTTTGCCTTCTTCCTCAAAGGAACTGGATTCGGCCTGCCCCCCTGGTACCCACTCCAGCTGACATTACTGCTACTTCATGAGCTTGTGACTCCACTGAGCTACTACTACCAGCCAGAGTTCTCTTGGAGTGGGGACATGGATGTCTGCCCAGCAGGGACGTGGGAACAGTAAACAGGTTAGAAGCAAGGGCTTGGGAAACACTCCCAAACAGTGAGAGGAACTCAACTGGTTCTTTACAGAGCAATAAAAAGAAAAGAACACCTTTTTCTAAGAAGCATGTGCTCACATCTTCCATACGATTAAGAAAGTACTGATTGCCCATGGCAAAAATGTGGCTTTTAACCTGGGCTTTGTGTGTGTGTATGTGTGTGTGTGGGGGGGGGGGTGTTGATGGACAAGCAGACTTTTCTAGGTTGCTCCTTAATGTTGCCGTTGCCTGAATCCTATCCTATTAAAGGAGGTGTAAGAAACACCGAAACGGGTCCTTTGTCTGTAAAAGTAATGTGCAGCAACAAGGGGTCAGAATCACTGCAAAGCTCAATGAACCCGCATTTTTGAGCCATTTCTGTGCCTCAGAGCCTACCATCCTAGTTGGTATTCCAGGCTTCTCAGAACACCACTTCATACCTGGAGCAGCCACTGAGGCTGGACAGAAAGGTTGTGAGAAGCGTGCAGCCCTATCTGCCCCTCCCTTCCCCAGATGTTCCTGTCTCTATCCTAGGTGTGTTTTGCCTCCTCATCCTGAGAGGTGAGTCTCCTAGGTTTCCAATCGCCTCCTGTCTACTGTTTTACTCCCACTTGAGACCATCCTAGACCTTATCCTACAATTTAGAATCTCAGAATAATTTTATCTTTGTCCATTTTCCAGCTGTGTCTCTTGCCTTAAATCTCTTTGGAATGAGGCAGGAAATGAGTGAGCAAATGGATGATCTCTCTCTCTCTTCCCCACCCCCTCCTCCTGTCTTCGTTTCTTTATCTGTATGATAATGCCAGAATTGTCCCCATAGGCAATTGTCTCAGAACAGCCCATATCACAAGGATGATGTGACCTGCCTGGGTGAGGCGGTTAGCTGTAAGCGGAGCTTTCTTTCCTAGAGACTTTCAAGAATTTCATGTTTCTGATTAAGCCTCTCACAGCAAATGACCTTGTCTGGTACTGACCTACATACCCATCCATACGACAAAGCCCAAACAGGATGACTGACAACTTTCAGGCCGCTCTGCTATGTACTGAGTAGCTCAGCCTTCTGCTAAAAGCATGCCAGAGAGTTGTGACCTCATTGACTTTTTAGTCATGGGGTCACTTCCTTGGCCTCCTTCTAGACTCACTCCCAGCTGCAGACTGGACTCACAGGTCCAGCAGACACCTGGGATGGTTTGTGATCAGGCCCAGCCTGCAAAAAAGGCATTGCATAAAACCAAAGACAGTCCTAGGGGCCCCATCGAGCTGGCCAGGGAGGCAGTTAGGCAAGATCTCAGTCCAGGCTCAGAGAGGCTCTGCCATGGGGCTGCAGGGGTCAGCTAGACCCAGGGACCCGCAACTCTACAGCAAAGCCTTAATCTGCACTTGGACAGACCTTCTGGTCCTCTGCTCCAGTCAGCATCTGAAAGAACATCCTACACAGACTAGGATGATTCAGCATGGTGGGGGCAGATGTGCAGAGTCTGGGTATCTTAACGAATTCTCAGCACTGGAAGAAAGAATTGCCTCTAAGGGAGACAGAAGACTGACAAGAGGAGAAACCCTCAAGCGTGACAAGGGAAGCAGTAATTAAAACAGCAGATTTCGATTTAAGACTGGGTGTGTGTGTGTGTGTGTGTGTGTGTGTGTGTGGCTGGAGGAGGGTAGGTCGGTGTGAGGGCCAAGGGGCACCCAGGGAAGTGTCTGACAGAAATGATTCCCAGGGATGGTCTTCGAGAAAAATCCATCTGGAAACAGAAAAGGAACGAAACAAGAATTAGCTGCATTATTTAAAACTTACCGGAGGAGGGGGTACTTAGGAGAGAGGAGGTTGAAAGAAAGGAGAATGAAATTGCTTTACCAACGGAGAATTAAAGGGATCATAAGGGCTTTTAAGAAACGACTGGAGAAAAAATAAAAAAAAAATAAATAAAAAGGATGCAAAATGTTGTAAAGCTGTGAAATTCATGGCGGCCGAGATCCTTGGTTCATTCTTTAAATCTGCTTAACAGGAAAAATGAAGGAGCCATTGGTATGCTGGGGAGTTACGGGGTCCTTAAAAACGCTGTTGCAGAGATCACCACTGCAGAGCTAAATGTGAGGCAGCCAGTGTGTCCTAGGATGGGCAGAGCTAGCCTGAAACCAGGCCCCATAGCGGCCACAATCTGCCTACATCAAAATGCCTGCTTTCTCTCCTCTGGATGTTTGGCTTCCTGAATATTTCACTCTTTCATGGGAGACTCCGCATCATGTCCAGAGTCAGCAAAGCCCAAAGATGCCCTTGTAACAGGCTTGCTGGCATTAGAAGGCTCTTGTGTGGGCACTATTGCTTCCTGGTTTGGTGACCTTGGGCTGACTTCGGAACCTCACAGAGGGTTATCTACAGTGAAGATGAAATGGGTCACATGGACAAGTGACCATCAGCACTGCACCATGCAGGTCAGCGAATCTAGCTGCCCTGCTACTTGCCCTTGCCTTTGGTGTAAAGGACATCCTCCATAAAGTTCTGTCCTTGGAATACCCCTGCCTGGGATTTCTAGTGTCAGTTTACTAGAGAATACTTATGTCTAAAACCCTGGGGAAGGTTTTGGTTTTTTTGGTTTTTTTTTTTTTTTTAAAAAAAAGACAGTAAAGTTTTAACACCCCCACTAAACTGAATGACCTTCCACCAAGCCACCATACACAGCTATCCATTTGCACTCGAGCCACACCCTCAAAGATGTCTGTGAGGCCCAGCTTCACCTCAAGAGACCCTGTAGGTGACTGACTATGAGACACTAGTTGTATGACTGGCTGGCACACTGAGGCTACCCTGTCATGAGAGGAGAGAGACAGAGACAGAGACAGAGACAGACAGACAGAGAGAGGACAGTCTGGGAAACAAAGCTGGATTTCTAAGCACAGAACATTGGGATTCCTGAGGTGGTCTGGGGACAGAATCTGCAGAACTCCACTGGAACCAGTTCTGGGATAGAAAGATAGGAAGAAACCTAATGGGCCCCATGTCCCTCTCTGGCCCCTTTGTATCTGTGAGTCTGGTAGTGGTGGGTGATTTCCAGGATGCTACCAGGCTTGTACTCTGTTATGAGTCATTTTCATTTGCCTGTTTCTAAATAACTGAAATAACTGCACTGAATCTCTCTCTCTCCTTCTTCCCCTCCCTTCCCCCCTCTTCCTCTCCCCCTCCCCCCTCTATCTCAAGACAGGGTTTCTTTGTATAGCCCTGGGATACTCTGTGGACCAGGCTGGCCTTGAACTCAGAGATCCACTTGCCTCTGCCTCCCTAAAGGCATGCACCACCAGGCCGTACCAGAATTTGCATTCCTTTTTAACAAGGGGACGTCTACCTTGTGCTTGACAGTGGAGAGGAGATGGAAGATGAGACCAGTGCCTCACAAACCCCAGAGCTCTCCCCTTCTCAGGTCTTTCCTGTGCTCTAACCTCTGTTCTGCCCACGTACCTGGTGGTAGCCAGGAACAAACTCAGCACTCCATGCCTGTCACTCAAGGCTGTGGTGCAAACTTGTCATCTTCAATGTGCATCTGCCTGTGTCGGGCTCAGTGCCGTACAACTTCAGAAGAACATCTTCCCTGGAAGATGGGAAACAGCTGCATTATGGTCCAGTTGCCCAATTCACCAACTATTCTGTGGTACAAGTGACTGACTCCCACCCACAACCCTAGGTTGGTGTGCCTACCTCCCAGAAGGCCATCTGGCCCAATTGGGAACTGTAGGTTAGATAGGAGCCTATTAGCAATTGCAACTTGGAACGAGTCGTTTGGGTTTTCTGATGAGGTGTCTACTCATCTTTAAGATATGGACAATTACAGACACCACATGGGACTACAAGAAGGGTAAACCAGGAGTTATAAATACAAGATTTTGTAAACACTGATCTTAGAGACAAAGATTATTGATTATTGGTGGATCATGCACAAAGCACACCAACCCATACCAATCAAGGATTTTTAAAAATGAGTTCTCAGCCAGGCAATGGTGGCACACGTCTTTAATCCCAGCACTTGGGAGGCAGAGGCAGGCAGATTTCTGAGTTCAAGGCCAGCCTGGTCTACAGAGTGAGTTCCAGGACAGCCAGGGCTACAGAGAAACCCTGTCTCGAAAAAAAAAAAAAAAAACTAAATAAATGTAAAAATGAGGCCTCATTATATTGCTGACGTCAGTTGATTCCTCCCACCTCAGCCTCCTGGGTACCTGGAACTGTAAGATAGACTCCACCATGCCCAGTTTAAGGGATTACTTTTAGATACCTTATCTAGAAGCTGGAAAGCAACCTCACACCTTTTTTTAAAGCTTCTATTATACCCTGGGCTAATCTCTACTTGTTGCTTTACATATTCATATTCTAAGTCCCCTGCTGACCTCTTCTAGAGTATAGGGTGTTCATCCACTTAGCAACAGGCGTTCTTCACCCTCCATTTCCCTGGTATACAGCAGGAGGCCTCAATACCTGTTCGATAAATGGCTGGGCTGAGGCACTGGACTGAGGGGGTGGAGCGAGTGTTGGCGAGATCAGATGTGTGGCCACCAGGGGGCAGTCGAGCTCTTCTAAGCAGGACCACTGGAATCATTTCGGAGCCTCTTCTCAGAGGCAGAGAGGGTTCTGCAAAAATTACTCTGGTTAATAAAGGCCAGAGCCTAGGGCTTGAGTTCTCTCTTTGTGTCTGGCACCAACTCTGTACAAAGACAGGCCCATCTACAATGATGTACTGAGCCTTGCTTTCTGCCTGTAGCCTGAGTGCCCAACAGTCTCGAGGACCAAACCAGGGGAAAACTGATGGTCTCTGCTGGCAGAATCCGAAGGCCAGCGAACACGTAGTGCATACATATGAGTCTACGAGGGGCATATAGACTGGAATTCTCAGATCCCCTTAGTGAGGATCTGGCCATTAACACACTGTCACAAAGTGGACCAACACCAAATAAATGGAGCTCCGATGCAGAACTAGCCCACCCACTGAATTGCTTTGTGGGTTGGGCAAGCAGTTTCCTTTCTCTGAGCCTCAATTTCCTCACCTATAAAGTAAGGGCGTTGAGAGATGGCTCAGCTGTTAAGAGTGCTGGCTGCTCTTCCAGAGGACCCAGCTTTGATTCCTAGCATCCACATAGTGGGTCATAGCGATCTGTTAACTCCAGTTCCAGCGGGTCCAACGCCCTCTTCTGGCCTTCACAGGCACTGCATGTATGCAGTGTACAAAGGTACGTGCAGACAAAACACCTGTACACACAAAGCAAGAAGGGGGCCAGGGAGAATGATGTGGACTTTGCGCTAGACGGCTAAAGCTTTCCGGGCTCCGATACGGACACTCTGCTACGTCACAGCATATACCACCAAGCCAAAGGCAAGGAATTATTTTTAGATCCCTTACCCAGAAGCTACGGCGACACCCCCTTCCCTTCCCTTTCAGCACCCATCTTGTCCTAAGCTGACCTCTGCAGCAAGGCTCATCAGCCTATTCTGTAATTGTTGCTTCACCTACTAATCCTGCAGTCCTCTGCTGACCCCTTTTCCAGTCCTCCATGACCTCTTCTTGTCTCTGGGGTACAGATTAACTCAAGTTCAAGGCTTCCAGCTCATGGTGTGGCTTCTCAGCTGAGACTGAACCTTGACTCCTTAGGAGGGGCCTCTGCCAGTCCTGGCTTTTTACCTGACAAAACACAGCCTCACTTGGCTGGGTGGACTCTTACAAATCCTGCTCAAAGAGGCTTCTCAATGGCTGTGGGGAGGCTGCCACTCAGCTCTCTGTGTGTGGATGTTCACCAGGTGGGGCTGCCCCAGTGTCTCTCCTTGACCTCAGTCTTCCTCTCCTAGTTCTCAGCCCACCAAGGATCCTGTCTGGCTATCTATGCTGCCATCCGTGGGTAGGCAAAGACCATGGGTCGGATCCACTGGCCTGGGATTCTGTCAACAAGCAGCATTGGAACCTTTGGCTCTTTGAGCCTCTTGGGACTCATGCCAGCTCCCTCTTTTTCACCTCCAGGAGGGGCAGGCCACATGACAACCAAGCACAAGCTGCTGTTGAAACGAGGGGAGAGATGTTTCTTTATAATTTCCCCCCTTGAACTAAACCCAGACTTAAGAACAACAGAAACACGCAAAATGTGTTTTTAGTGGAACCCAGATGGAAGGCTGAAAGCCCAGCGGGCTGTCTCCATAGAGGATTCTTGTCTCTGGAATTTTGCTCTCTCCTCCCCACTCCCTCAGGCACATCCCCTTCCAATCTCTGGGACTGGGCTTTCTGGTCTGGGATAGCCTCCCCCATGCCACCTTCCTGCTGGTGTTTCAGATAGGCAGGTGATGGGAGAGGGAGAACCTGGTCACCTCTTGGACAAGGCTCAGTCTGGTGAGACCTACGGTTTCGGAGATCTGAGGGGAGGGGAGTGGAGACCAAGACCAGCTCTGTCCAAACACCTGGATCTGTCGAAATACAACAAAGAGAGTAAATTAAGACATCTGAAAAAGGAATTCCACTCACCCACATGGCCCACTGCTTCTCATTACATACTTACAGTTTTCCATATTAACATATGCAAATCCAGCCCAGTGCGTGAAGACTTAGGGTACAAAGGCCTTTCCCCTTCCCCCAATTCGGTCCAAGGATTTCCCTGTGGGGTAAAGAGCTCCCACCAGTTCCATTTGGAGTCTACTAAAACAGAAATGGTCTGCTCTGGATGAGAGCGAGGTTGGGGCTGGGGTGGGGGTGGGGCTGGGCAGGGAAACTGCCCTCATGGAAGCTGCATCTATAAGCTATACCAGTCATTTTGTAACAGATAATTCTGAATGGCCACCACATATCTGAGGCTGGAGTGGGAACAGGAGACACAGCACCAACAAGCCAAAAATCAGCTCTCACCTCAGACTGTCTGTGCACGGGCTTCTAGAGAAGAAAATCAGGGGGCTGGAGAGATGGTTTAGCAGATAAGAGCATTGACTGCTCTTCCAGAGGTCCTGAGTTCAATTCCCAGCAACCACATGGTGGCTCACAACCATCTGTAATCGGATTCGATGCCCTCTTCTGGTGTGTCTGGAGATAGCTACAGTGTACTCATATAAATATAGTAAATCTTTAAAAGAAAGAAAGAAGATCAGAGATGATAACCAACTTATGGAATGGTGAGTTTGCTCAGGGATAAGTTGCTTCTGGGACCTCAAGACGGAGCTAGTTGAATAGAGATCCCGACTCCTAGGGGTGAAGTTCAGGGGAGACATATAGACAAAGCCAACAATAATCTGGAAACAAAACAAAACAAAAACCATGGAGGGGTGAGAACCATGAAGGGATTAAAAAGCCATGAAGACTCAGATGAACCAGGAAGGAGGGAGACAGCATTATAGCCAATGGGACACTCCCAGAGAAAGGGATATTGCACAGGACCAGTAATAGCATGGGTAAAGCCCAGACTGTGTCCTTCTGAAGCTTACTCGGGAGACCACCTAGGCCCCTGACCAGCAGGATGGAGGAAGGAAGTTAATAGGAACCAGCACAGGTAGGCCAAAGGCACAGCCTGGAAGCAGAGGCCACGCGGGATAGCTGGGTTCACCAATACAGAGCTCATTGCAAGCCTTCAGCATACAAGAGTTGCTTTTCAATCCCACATTCCAGGAGAGTCAAAGGCCGTCTTTGGTAAGAAAATGGCTTGGGATGGCGTGCTCTTCTGGTTACCAAGAGCATACTGTGTAGCAGACTCAGTAGCCAGTGCAGAAAATACCACAGCAAGAAGGCCCTGCCCTCCTCCACGGGAAGAACTGCCATTCTGAAGGCCAGGGCTGCAAAGGCTCTCGGCAGGGTCAAATGGGGCTGTGATCTCTGCAGGCCCTTTCAGCCCAACCTCTTGGCCCAGCACCTCAGAAGGGTGATTTCTTCTGTGGACTTGAGGATCTTAACTCAGGCAGCAACCCTGTAGGGGGAGGGGCAGCTGTGTCTACAGAAATGACTCTTAGAGACAAACAGCAGCTAATGCCAAGAGGCTTCAGAGAGGGGCATAGAGCTTTTTGTTTTGATTTTAGCAGAAGGGAAGAAGTGTCATTTGCCCTCCCAGACCATTCTGAGTCTGTTTTTCTATGTCACACCCTCTTACATTGAGGTCATCCTGCCTCCATTGCAGCCTGGGCTGCCTTCTGATCTCTCTCTCTCTCTCTCTCTCTCTCTCTCTCTCTCTCTCTCTCACACACACACACACACACATACACACACACACACACACACACACACACACACACACACACTCTGCCCCATTTGACCCTGCCGAGAGCCTTTGCAGCCCTGGCCTTCAGAATGGCAGTTCTTCCCGTGGAGGAGGGCAGGGCCATCTTGCTGTGGTATTTTCTGCACTGGCTACTGAGTCTACTACACAGTATGCTCTTGGTAACCAGAAGAGCACGCCATCCCAAGCCATTTTCTTACCAAAGACGGCCTTTGACTCTCCTGGAATGTGGGATTGAAAAGCAACTCCTGTCTGTCACCTTCTGGAGGACAGACAGTAAGAGGGAGGATGGAGGGTATACCTGACTCTGCCTAGCACACAGTGAGCTTTCATGCAGGGAAGGAGGAAGCACACGGGCTTCATTTCTCTTCCCCCTCAAGGCCTGTGGGGAAGGCCTTGCTACAGTGAACCTGGAAGGCAGACCCACAGAGAAGGAGCACAGGGTCTCTGCTAAGGCCCAGCAGTGGGCAGGAAGGCCACATCCGGGTCTGAGCTTCGTCTCCTGCTTTTAGCCATGACACTTGGCCTGAGTGTAGCCCTATGCTGTCCCTTGGGAACCTCACACATGAGCCCTGATGCATATGCATGGAGGAGTGGGGCCAGGAGTGAAAGGAAGTGCCCAGACAGAGGGAGAGGAGGTATTAAAACCCCACTGGCAGTCCTAGGGGAAGGTTTAACTGTCCTCCTGACAGGTCTTGGAATACATCACCCTGAGCAGCTGACACACTGCAGCACTTGCCCAGGAATCAGGGGTGGCAAAGCAAAGGAGTCCGATTCTCTGACAGGAGGCTGCACTCCATAGAGGCTGTGGAGAGCAAAGCTAAGGCCACAGCCCCAGTCCAGGAAGGTGGCTCATTAAGGATCTGCCCCTGGGTGGAATTCAATTAACCTAGAGGGAGAAATTCGTTCTCTCTCAACTGAAAGCTCTGAGTGGCATGTCACATATGTCTTTTATTAATAAAAAATGAGAAAATTGAATCATTATTACTATGCAATTGTAGTTCATTTACTAGGCCAACTCCTTCAAAGCCTGGGTGCTGGGCTAGGACACTGGAGGAATGAGAGGGACCTGGGTATGAACTGCGTGAAAAGCACCTGTGTAGGAGGCAGCTCAGGCTGCTGCAAAGGGAGCCATGCCTTTGAGAATCTCAGAGCTTCCAGACTGCACCATAGCCCTGGCGCCAGCTCCAGAGGCCAGGTGACCTTAAAGTGAGGCCCCACCCTCCTGGAGGTGCCATTTCTTTCTCTCTTTTCTTTCTTTCTTTTTTTTCTTCCTTTACAGGAAGTCAGAGCTCATATTCCTGTGCTGTTGACTTACACAGTTGTCCTGGGAATCGAATGACAGGCCTCATGGACTGTTTCTCCTTCATCCGCAACCACTTACCCAGGTATGTTATGTGACAGGCGCTATGCTAGGTGAAGAGAATGCAAAAAGTAAAATAATAAAACCTTGCCTTCCGGAATCTCACAAACTACAACGGCACCCCGAGAAGTCTGGAATGATAACCAAACGTACACAAGGGGATAGAATACCAACTGTGTTCTGGAGGAGAGCTTATGGCCATCCTCCTGTGTAGGTGATGGGAGAGGGTCTCGCCCTTGTAAAGACTGAGTGGAGGTAATCCTCATTCCCCTGTGTCGCTATGAGTCTCTGCGTGGGAGCCTGTTAATAGACTTTGATACTGTGATCTGAATTAAGGGATGGCTTCACACATGTTATGGCTGTGGCTGCCCAGGAAGAGTCTAAAGAGAGAGATGAGGTTAGGGGACTTTGGCCAGACTGCTTTTCTCCAGGTTACCAGACCAGCCCCCTTGAGCCTTGTACACTGCTCTGAGTCCACTGTGGATAAAGGCCATCCTTGGACCATTCCTGTGGATAAAGGCCATCTCTTTAGTTTGTAAAAGGAGAGCTCAGGATTGGAAGACTCTCCAGTCAGCATTAAGAAGAGGCCACATGGTGGCTGGAGAGATGGCTCAGTGGTTAAGAGTGCTCTTCCAGCCAGGCAGTGGTGGCACATGCCTTTAATCCCAGCACTTGGGAGGCAGAGACAGGTGGATTTCTGAGTTCGAGGCCAGCCTGGTCTACAGAGTGAGTTCCAGGACAGCCAGGGCTACAAAAAAAAAAAAAAAAAAGAGTGCTCTTCCAAAGGTCCTGAGTTCAATTCCCGGCAACTACATGATGACTCACAACTATCTGTAATGAGATTTGGTGCCCTTTTCTGGTGTGTCTGAAGACAATTACAGTGCACCCATAAGTACAAGAAGAGGCCACACATGGACCCAGGAGGGAGCCAGACCGAAGTCATATTGGTTCAGCCTTTTTAAGGCAAGACAGAACTCTGGTTTAAACAAGACACCTCTGTACCTCTTTCTGCTTGTGACGTTTTCTCTTCTTTGGGGTCTCCTTTGGTATTTCATGAAGTTGTTCTTAAGATGCCAATCCATCCCAGCCGTAGGGAGCCTGGACAACATCTTCACAGGAGTTAACCTCACACTCCTCGGAGAGAGGGAGCCATGACAGAGATAGAGGGAGGACCCTCTCTCATCTGGAGGAAGAGGGTTCACAGAAGACCAAGATCTGGTCACATTATCAGCATCTGTCCTTCTACTCTTCTTTGGTCTTTTTCATGGAGAAGTCATTTTGCTTATTCCAGCCTCATGGAAGTAGATCTGAGGCTAATCAGGGGGAACCTCCTTCCTCCAGCATTGAGGGAGAAGCCTGGGCTAAGTGGGCTGCCACTCACAGCCAGGCTCCTCATGACTTCCTGTTCTATAGACACTAGGTCCTGTTTGTTAGTGTGGCTGCCACTGTGGTCAGAGGGACCAGCCTCAGTCAGAGCCATCTACAAGATGGAATCTGTTCCCCCGAGCAGAACTAGGGAGAAATGTTTATTCCTCACCTCCGGGCCCCTAATGAATTCTGATTCAAGCCACACAAGCCTAGGGATCAATAGTTTTAATCATTTCAAAAACTAGCCTTACTCTGGGTAAAATTACAACATGCAAGGCACTCAATGGAGCTTAAAGGCCACAACCTCATTATCATCTCATTAGATTCACATTTCAGGAAGATGGAAAGAAATGTTCTCACACACCATCTCCTCCCCTCCTTCAGCCCTCTAGAAGGTTTGCAATGGTTTACAACAGCTGTCAAACACCAGAGCCACTGGCCCATTCCCAGCATGCACTCTGCCCAAAGAGGAAGCTGACTGAAGCCACTGGAGACCTCAGTGCAAATCAGTGCGAATGTCTCCCAAATCAAGTTTGCAGTGCTGGAAAGTTTAGTGAAAACAACTCTCCTGTCAAGGTTTGGCTTCTCACAGCTGCAGGGGTTAAGTCACCAACACAATATAAACCCAGGCCAGCAGAACCCTGTCCTGCCCCAGCCCCCAGGCGCCCTCTGGGATACAAAGGGTTTGAAAATGTCTTAAACTTTTCCAGTTTGTTTATTTTCCAATGTTTCATGATATTGTCCATGCAAGGAGCAGCCCCCAGCTCTTGCTAACAATTAAAGTGTTCTAATTTAGGAGACAACATGATTTAAAAGGGGAGGGGGTTGCTCACACAGGAAGCGAAGCAAACATTCACACTAAGGGCACGCATGCAGGGACAGTCTGAACGACGACGCTCTGCTTGTCTGGTGAATGTTCAGAGGAAAAGTGTTTGCTGGGGTCATGCCAGCTGGAAGTCAACTTCAGAGAAGGTTGGCAAATGTCTGCCAGACCTCACTCCGCTGCCACTACCATGAGCAGTTTCATGACTGGGGCCTGTATTGATCTGTGTGACTAGGGGTTCCCTGGAGCCCCCTCCCCCCACACGCAGTCATTATTAAGGGCTTATGTTGTATTCTTGGATTCAAGCTGTCCACAGCCACTTTAGAACAGGTCCTAAAGTTGGCGTGTCCAGTGGCAACGCTGCTACATGTGGAGACTCCCTGACAGCAACAGCTGGAGCTCTGGAATAATTTAGGAGCCTCAATGGGCCCGTACATCTTTCCACCCCTACTTTAACCTAGATGCCCAACAGGACTTGCTTCTGACTCTCATGGGGGAAGTGAGAACAGGGATAATGTTCTGTCCCCCACACCTTTTCCTCCTCCACTCCTAAAAGATGTGTGTGCCCCAACTTCTCCAAATCAAGTCAACATATCTGAACCCTGCTGTCACATAGTCGAGGCTTACAATAGGCTTCTTCTCTACACCCTTGTCCTGGTGCTTCCCAATCCTGGCTGCCAGAAAGAATCATCACAGAGTTTGCCCGAGCCACATCCCGAACCAAAACATAAAGATCTCTGGGCATCTGTGATGTTTCGGCCTCCCTGGGTAATTCCTAAGTGCAGCTCAGGTTGAATGCTCTTTCCACAGAAGTAGAACAGGAAGGGGTGGAAGACACAGGGTGTACAGAGATGTGGGTGGGAAAGGGACTGATGTAGGATAGACCCTGTGCCACACCTGGGCACACACCGAGAATAGCCAGGCTGCCGGTGACTCGAGCGTCTCTAGTCAGTGTCTCTCAGCTGAATCATGTTGGGAGAGTCCAACGAAACAAGTGCAGAAAGGCTGGTGACTTTCCAGCTCAGACTTGGTGGCACTCGGATGCCTGAAGGGAGGAGGCTAGTCAATGGCAGAGAGAGAATCCTATAATTGTCAGGACTTTGGGGCCGCCTCTGATCTAGCCCTGTGTAACTTTCCAGAGGACCAGAGGCAGCTGGTCATCTGTTCCAAACCCTGGTGTGACCAGGAACTGACCTGTATGAGCTAGGTGCACAGAGAGTTTATTGTGCAGCCATTTCTCATTCATCTCTCTGCCCACTCACACATCCTAGAGCTGTGAGGGAACTCAGATATTTAAATGCAGCCCCATATTTCTTGAACTGGTTCTCCTCCTCCTCCTCCTCTTCTTCCTCCTCCTCCTCCTTCTCCTTTTCCTCCTCCTCTGGCTCAGAAAAACTGGGTCTAAGTGAAACCCATAGAGGTCTAAGCAAATACGAGGAGAATCATTCTCGCCACAGTAACTCCGAGGCCCCAGGCCCAGCCTTCTCACCCTCTCATAAGGGGTGTCACCAGATTCTCCTGTTTCCAGGAGAAGCTGAGGTTGGAAATCTCTCATTTGTTAAGTGAAGACACGGAATCCAGAACGGAGTGGTTGTTCCTTACTCATAGTCGCAGATTCCATGTTACAGATGTGACCGGCTAGGTATGGGTGAATACAGAGCTGGCTAACACTGGCTTCACAGTAGCTCCCCCTATACCATCTTGAGGGCTGAGGCAAAGCCCCTGTTGAAACAGGAGACATGGCTTTCTCATCCTTGCTTCCTGAAGAAAGCCCTTGCTAGGACGCTTTCTCAGCACAGGACAGTCAGATGGGAGCTTTAGCCCTGTCTAGGCTCTGTGTCTACTTCTCAGCTGGGATGGACTTCTCTGGGATTTTTGTTGTCACCTGATTTTTTTTAAAAAGTACTTTTAGCATCATATACTCAAACCTACTACCAAAGTTTTCAAAGTGTGACTAGGAACCAGACAGTAACAGAAACATCAGTAACTGAAGACTCTGGACCCGATTTCTCTTTGCTCTCATTCTATGCCAGATGTGTCTGAGAGCTTCCAGCCCCATGTTTTTTGAGCTTCCTCGAGTGAGAAGACCATTCTTTACAGGAACATTTTGGAATGGAATTTTCCACTCGTATCCAAGGACACATGTTTGGCCCAAGGTGAGTACTCTCACTTCTAAGATATATTAAAAGTTTAAAAGCCACATCACCTCAGGTAAAAGCCAGTGGGCTTTACAGTCAAGCAAGTCTGGCAACATGGCTCACGTGGGGCAGAGAATGCTCAGGAAGGCAGGCTGTCCTCTGACCTGCAGAACACCTGTGTGGAAGCTACCTCTTCCAGGAGCTGTCCTTAGATGAAGGCAGCCACCCTTCCCAGGGGTACAGAGATGCTTTGCCACTAAGTGGGTCCTCTTTGAAAGACCACCCAAGCTTTAATGCATTCCTTGGGGACAGCTGGCACCTTGGCTGGCAGCAGTTTCTCCGTGAGTAACACTCAGGTAAGCTGCTCACAGAACTTCCTCTCAGTCTGTGTTCAGCAATTGTCACTCATAAAACGGAAGCAGTGAGTCTTGCCTCTCAGTGCTTTTCGGAGGGTGACATGAAAGCACCACTCAACCTAGGAAGTGACCCATATGCACGCAATCGAGAGTAAATGATATCGCAAGATTCTGTGATCTTTATAGCTCTGGGAATACCTGATACATTCATTATACCATTTGCTACATGACAGAAGACTGTGTGTATAGAGGCCTGGGTACCAGATGTGACGTCATAAGGAGAGTGTTTCCTGGTGACAGAATCCAGGGGGGGTTTCATGAGGGACATTTGCCATGGCTTTAAAAAAGACAGATAGAAATTGAGCAGGCAGAGGGCATGGGAGAGGCTCCTCTGATCTAGGGATGCTAAAACAGTAAGCTGTAGAGTTGGGAAAACAGGAGACATGCCTGGGCCAGTCCTCCAGGCCGGCTGAAGACAGGATTTCATGAGAAGGGGAGGGGAGGAGCCAAGGGTGGGAGGAGAGTTCAGGACCTGGAGGGTGAGGCCTTGAATGTTTAGTGAGGCTCTTGGGATTCTGCTAAGAAGTAGAGGAGAGGTACCAGGAGGTCAGCTGTGGGGGGAAGAACTGGGTCAGGGCACCAGGAAGAGGTCATATCAATAGCAAGCTAGCAAGGACCACACCCTTGTTAAGGGATTAGTAGACCAGAAGGGCATAATCCCAGGACAGGAATGCTGACCTCTTTTGCACATGGCTCTTACTAAAACCTGCCACTGTGCAAAACCTCGGAGCTGGTGATGTAGAGTGGGTAACAAGTGACCTCACTCCCCAGCAACTGTTTGGGGAAGTGAAAGAGGAAACTGACCTCAAAATAAAGATGCCTGACTCACTGTTTCTGAGTGACCTTGTGCTTGAACATTCTCTGAGTCTAAGGCCCAGACAGCTCCTCTAGCCACGCCTTAGCTCACAGGAATGTAGACACCGAGAGGGAGTCCCACGTTCAAAACACCTAAACACCTACAGGCCTTCTTCCTGACTCCTTGCTGAAGGACTTCAGCAAGTCACTTACATTTTTCTAGGCCTTGATTTTCAAATCTATAAAATGGTGTAATCATAATCATCACCACCCATTTGTGGGACTTTTATGAGGTCAAATAACCTAATAAATTTGAATGTGCTTGAAGCCTTTTGGAAGTGGGTGCTTCGCTAAAGTCAGCTGTAATTGTTGTATAATTGGACATCACTCGTGCCCCCACCACTGCTGTAGACTTGCCTATCTCTGCTGAGAGGTCAGATGCTGTTCATAGTGTCTGAGGAATTCGCCAGACCCCAGAAGCACCCACAGATACTGCCTACCTGAAAAAAACGGGCCTTGTGTCAAGTCTTAGGACAAGCCAGGAGGGCCTGGCTGAGAGCACCTTGGAAAGGAGTCAGCAGCAGTGATTCAATCCTGCTCAGCAGGGAAGGTGTCAGGATGCCAGCAAGGAAAAGCATGTGACCCAGGGTGGGGCTTTCTGGGTGCAGAGGACTATGATCACTCACCCCTTCAATTCCTCCAAATCCCTGGCTGCATCTATCCAGATCCTGTCTCCTCCCCATCCTTACCTCCCTCCCCATCCTCCTGCCTAGAAATCTAACATTACAGCCAAGTGACTCACCAACCGTGTGACTTGTGAACCTCACCAAGACATCCTCATTCTGCTTACCTGGGAAATGGGTCCAAATAGTCCAGATCTGCCTGCTGTTCAGGGCTGAGGCTGGGGATGATTTCACAGGTGGAGGAGGCTCAGTCACGAAAAGGTGCTGCACCAATACACAAAATTGGTTGAGGGCCTGACTGTCTTGAGACGATGTCATACCTGGGAGTGAGCAGTGGTGGCCAGAAGGTGCTCTACAGTAACCATGAGAAAAGATTCAGGGGAATCCTAGGAAACTGGTCTCCAAAGTTGGCAAGCTGGAATGAAGGTATCTTGGGAATACAGTTTTCAAATATCTCTTAGCATTACATACATATCGCCCCCTGCAAACACACACACACACACACATGAACGCACACACCATATCACATATACACACACGCATGTGGGGGTGTGTGGTATGATGTGTGTATGTGTGTGTGTGTGTGATATGTCTGGTAGTGTTTGGTATGTGTGGGGTAGTATGTTTGTGTAGTGTGGTACGTGTTGGTATCTGTGTGTACACATGTGTGTGGCAGGGCGAGGCTGGGAATAGAGTCTTCTCTTCCTCCTGACCCCTCACAATCCCCAACCCCGGGTACCAGCCTAGCAGGCTGACTCCATCCACCTCTGCATGGCAGGGAATATCCATTACCACACTGACCCTTCTTGGTGCCATGGCCGTGAGAGTAAACTCGGAAGTTAGACTTCAGAGTCCAAACCCATGTTGACTGCCCGCCAGCCATGTGCCTTTGAGCAGATCATCTGATGTTTCTGGTTTCTACTCCCCATCTATATTTTTGGGTCACGGTGGGACCCATGTCACAGCTGCTTTGAAGAACTAAATAAATTAACATTAGAAAATCCCATCCCTTTGGAAAGCCTCATCCCTGTGAAGACTGGGCTGCAGAGCTGTGTTGAAGAGGCCCTCTGGCTGCTTTGGGCTTCCATTGTCTTCCTGCACAGCTGTCCGATACCATGGTGCAGTTCCTCTGGCTTCCTGGCCAGACAGTTTATGGAAACTCTTAGAACGAGAGAGCCAGCGCCATCCTTCCTGGGAACCCTCGGTCTCTTCTACCTGCCTGGGCTCTAGATCCTTTCTCCAAAAACTGAGTGCCTCTCATCTTGCAAACCTCTGCCACAACACATATGCTGCGGGCAAAGTACAGGTTGCAGGGTCAGAAAGATCTGGGGTGACACCTCAGCTTGACATAGGCCAGATGAGTGTTCTGGGCAAGCTGCTTAACCTCGCTTTATATCCTAAATGATGCTGGATGAGGTGAATAGCTCTCCCTCCAGAACAAAGATAGGACGACACGCAACATCGAATGTCTGTACAGGGCAGTGGTGGCACACAGTAGGTGCTCAATGGTTGCTTCTCTTCTCTCCCACCACCTTGTTCTGGTGGTGCTTCCTTTTCACTGTGCTCCAGCCCCCAACGTCGGCTCCAGCCACAGTTAGCTTTCTCTGGATTTGTCCGTGGATATTTGTCATTTGTTGGATCGTCTTTCACCCTTCAGAGGTTTGTTGGACATTAATTGTCTATCCTAAGCTGCACCAGGCCCTAGGAAGGGCTCTGGCAGAATTCTTACCTTGAGAAACTCATAGAAAAATGAGTGATCAAATTCAGGTATTTATGATCTTTGGGTCCTGTGGTGAGTGGCTCTGTGGGGTGTGCACTTTTGTACCTTATGTGTTTCTGAAACTGAAGACCTTCGGTTTATCTCAGTAATCAATGGTTAAGCCAAGCTACATCCCAGGCATGGCACCTTCATCCTCAAGCAGTGCAGGGTCCAGTGTGGAAGAAAGACCGTAGGTGTAAGGATTACACCACACAAACAATGTCCCAGGATCCCAGGTCAGTGAAGTGTGAGGGCTAGGGAGGGCTGAGGACGAGGCAGCACCAGGGACTTAAAGGATACATCCACAAACCAAAGGAGAGGCTCAGCCTGTGCAGCTTGTGGGAGGGAGGCCAAGCTCAGGACACCACAAGCCATTCTGAGCAGTTTGATACACAGACAAGAAACTCAGAACTTCCAGCAAATCCTTCTCTTTTTCCTCCCAGCACCGCCCCCCATTTAGACCCACCTTCAGTGTTCCCCTTTCCCAAAAACTTCAGCCTCGGGGATGATGAGGACTGGCTTAATGGAGCCATGCAGCCTCGGTGCTTCCTGGGGGGACAGGGACACTGGGGGACAAATAGGGAAACTTGGTTGGAAACTAGGCTGGGCTGCAAGGCGAAATCTCTACGATCCAGACACTGGCTATCCAGGACCCTGTCAGGATGCTGACCCACAGATTCAGGAAGCTGACCTCAGGTTAGCAGGAGCTATGGTCACTTACACAGTGGGCAACATCAGGGGAACTTGCTTCCTCTGCTGAAGCTGCCTCCCCCACCTCTGCTTCCTTGCCTTGAGTTTTCTCAGGTCCCTGTACTGTCAAATCAGTCCCTGCTGATTTGATCAAGTTGATTGATCAAGGTGAAGGTTCCCTTGCCCGGCTGGAGCCTTCCCTCCCTACCGGAAGGGCACAAGATTCCCAGCCCAGCCCACAGAGACAGAGGGATGCAGTTCCTGTGCTTACCTGTGCACATGTGAGCACACATATGCACACCACTTCTGCCACTGGAGCTCACGGTACCATGAGCACAGAGACAGACACTACTCACCCAGAATCTGCTCAGACTCATGCATGGATGCCAGAAGAGCCAGCTTACCTCAGCTCCCTTTGGAAGGTTCTGGGCCTCCAGCTCAGGGACATCAAGTCTCAGGATCTTTCACTGTAAGGGCACCAAAGGGTTAAGAGAGAGCATTTCCAGGGAGTTTGCCTCTTAATCAACACAGTTAATTCTTTTCCTTTTACAAACATAAATTCTTGGCAGTCAGTAACCAAAAAAGAAAGGGGTAAGAAAAAAAACCTAACCCAACATTAGTCAAATCTTTTCCTCTCTCTCTCTCTCTCTCTCTCTCTCTCTCTCTCTCTCTCTCTCTTTTTCAAGTTAAGACCCAGGGGAATTGAAAGCAATGAGAGAAATCCCAGCCCAGATGGAATGTTTTTGCTAATATACGTCTGCAAGTTATTTGAGAGAGAGAGAGAGAGAGAGAGAGAGAGAGAGGTGAACATGAGAGCAAGCAAACGTAGCTGAGTGGTGTGTGTGTGTGTGTGTGTGTGTGTGTGCGCGACCACGTGCGCACATATGTGACCAGAACACACAGCAGGAAAGAGCAACCCCCACCCTCTCTGACCGAGTCCCAGCTGTCCTCCAGGCCCAGTTCTCCAGTCTAGACTTAAAGCAAGACAAAGCCATTACCCAGGATCCTTGTTGTCCTTCAGCCCAGGTCTTTGTTGTTGAGGCTCGGTCTCCGGACAACCAGTGACTGGCCTCTTGTGTCCTTCTTGGGGTGTTCTCTCCGCATCTGACTCCTGAAGTGTTACGGGATGCTCCTAAGTGACAGGCTTGACCTTCACCTGTGGGCTCTACCCTCAGCAGGAGGCCCTTTAGCCCCCATCTGCCCCAGACCCCCCTTTTCTGCTCTTTGCTGAACTGACTTTAATTCTTTTCATCCTTCCCCCTAAGTCTCTCCCCTGGCCCTGTAATCAGCTGTGTGGGCTCCAAATTCTGATTTCCAGGGAGAGATTAAGCAGCTTTCTCCATCCAAAGGCACTTGGAGATTGGGGCCACCCCAGAGCTGGCTCAACTCCTCTCTAGATAGAGGTAGAGGGGGGGCAGCTTTCACTCTACTGAGCCCTGGCCTACCCTGAGTCTGGGCCTTCCATGTGGAACCTCCCATGTTCTACCCTGCCCTGGCTCTTTAGAGTCCACTCTCTCCTCCACACAGACCTCCAGTGTCTCCGGCTGGGCTCAGGTGGGAAGCCTACAGCTTCTGGGGAACAGTGCATAGGGCCCACTGTCTGTAGAGCTCTTGGCTGGAGGCTTCCCAGCCATACCATGTTTCTCCTCAGCTTCCTAGACCCTTCCCCTCACGCTTGCCTTACAGGTCCTCTAACTGATGAGTGGCAGGGATTTGCCAGTCATCTCATCTCAGAGGCTGCCATATCTTTATATTCACTGCTGTCACCTTAGTCCCGGGGCTCAGCCCAGTTGACAGCACAGACTGAGCCAGGGTTGGGGGCTGAGGAGGATTCAGCAATAGCTTCCAAGAAACAGAAGAAATGAGTTTGGGGCAAAGAGTCATTTGGGCCTGAATATAAGCTTGGCTATGATAGCTTAGCACTGACTTCTAACCAGGGAGAAGGAGTTGCCGAGAAAGAAACCACCAAGGCAGAGAGAGGGAGAGAGGGCCTCCCAAGAAAAATGTCCTGGAATGGCCCACTGAAGTGGGAGTGGCCTGGCCCTCCACACATGGACACTGGCTTCCCAAGGCCTGCAGATTCCAGAAAGATAATTCAGTCTGTCTTGGACTAAGGAATTCAGGGAGTCCATGAGTTTTCCAACACTGTAAGCAAAATGTTTGCAGGAGAGAGCCTCCTTGGTCGTCTGCTTTTCTTACAAGAATCGTTCCAGGAGGCTTAAAAAAATGCTGAGCTGAAAGTTGCTACAGGGGGTGGGGGGGAGACACTTAGCTGGGTGGCGGTGGTACACCCCTATAATCCTAGCACTCAGGAGGCAGAGGGAGAGGCAGCCAGATCTCTGTGAGTTCAAGCCCAACTTGGACTAGACTACAGAGCAAGTTTCAGGACAAAGCTCCACAGAGAAACCCTATTGTGGGTCTGCATTTCACCTTGCTGGTTTGCTGTCAGGACGCCACTTGGGGAAGCAAAATGCCGAGGCACTAGATTATATTCCTTCCTTGCTGCCATTGGGGTACCAAGCTTGTGGGCTACATTGCCGACTTGCGGCTCAGGAGAGGCAAAACGTAGCCTAGGATAGGGGCCCCAGCCTGTATTTCTCCAGGTGAAAATGGGCAAAGGTTGGGACTGAGGCTGTGATTCTCTAACTCCTGGGCACCCAGATACTGTTGGGAACCTCGAATTGTTGAGAATGGAAACATGGGCCTGAGATGAGCCTGGGATGGGGGAAATCCAGCTTAGCTCAAGGGTGAGAATCAGGAGAGGTCTTCTGGGGAGACTTGGGCGAAGCTCAGAATGACAAAGGCTCCACCCCCACCTCCCCAGTGACAGTCCTTGAGGAAGGGGACAGTCTTTGCTTGTCCAAACTGTTTGTGTTGGAAAGAGGATGCATACAACTTACTCACGGTAGTTCAAAGATTAAATACCTTTTGCAGGAAGGAATGTTCAGGAAAGGAAGCTCATTGGCTAGACACTCAGGGGTCATCTAGATACCTCATTAGCATGGACAACTCTGGTCTCTATGCCACATGACCAGCTGTCACGGTCCTCTCAGTGGGGTGTCGTGGTCATGTGTTCCAGGACAGGAACCAGGTCAAATACCTACCGGTCTCAATTATGAGAATTGCTGAGGTTCCTTAATCTGCTGGACCTTATCAGTTTTTCTGTCTGGTGACACGGTTCCACTTGCCCCACATCCTGTCTCAAAAAACGCCCAAAAAAGGGAAGCAGGGGACACTTGTGGCTGGCCAGAGTGGAATGAGTTGTCTCCGGCTGAAACCAGGAGGCTGAATCAGGCTCAGGCAATATGACATGACTGAGGGTATGGTCTTGTGTTTGTCCACGAGAGGTGACCTGGTTTTTGGAGACTGCGTCCTAAAGCAGGTGCAGTTCTGGGGCTCACATGATGTGGTCATTGGGCCTAGGGCACTTGTTGGTGTTATCTGCTGGGCATTAGCACTCACCACATTCCTCAGGGAGAGGCCATAGCAAAGGTGGTGTAAGGGGACCCTCTGTCTTCTGGGGCACAATGGGCCAGGACCTGCATCATTCTCAATGTACACATGGTTCTTTAGTGACACAGTACCCTACATGAGTACCTCAAGGGAGTTCTGGGACATCATCAATGAATGCTTCGAGCTGATTGGGAGGAGAGCAAAGCAACTTAGTACCCAAGCCATCACCATTCTGGGGCCAAGTTCCCTCTCAAACCTTCATGTCATCTCTCCGGAGGTCTTGTTTGGGGGTGTGGGTAGTATGAACATCTCCAACTCCTGGGGGCTTCCCCAGCTCTCTTCCATTTATTTTCCAAGACCACCCACTCAGAACTTGGAGTGGCTTCCTTCCTCTCCAAAGTCAATGCCCCAGAGAATAGGTAATAAGATAGGAAAGGTCCTCTTTGCCTCTGGGACTTGAGGCTTGCCTAAGTGGATGTCTCTGTTCCCGTAGGACAGAAAGCAGCCAGACCCATTGAGATAAAGAAGAGCATCCTGGCTCTGAGGAGAAGCACATGGAGCGTCCCAGCTCTGAGGAGAAGCATGTGGAGCTGCACTTTCCTCTGGTCCCTCTGAGCCAGACACAGACACCTCAAGCGCAGATGATAGATTGGTAGGTCCACTTTCAGAGCCAGAGAGGCCTAGGATGCTTTCTTCTACCAGGCAAGTCTCTGTGTGGTTTGTACACGTGCACGGAGGTACAATAGATTGTACAAATGAAGACTGATGGATACACCCAACGGTACGTGAGGTGGACAGCCATGCTCCCAGCCAGCAGCCAAACCCCACCATTTCCCCTGGTGGGTACCTTAGGTGTCTCTCCAAGCAGATTTGGTCTGTCCCTTCCTCCAGTAACTCCTTCCCAACTCCCCAGCATCAAGCTGTCACCCTCACCAACTCCTCTCTGCAGCCTGGCTGCTGCTATACCCTCTCTCTTCCTCAGCAGTAGCAGCTACTCTGAAATCTGTTCCTTTCTTGGTCTCCGCCTCCTCCTTCAGCATCCCCCACCCCCACCCCGTGTTCCCATCTCTTTCCGTGTCCCCCTGTCTCTAGATCTCTGCCTCTCTTTGCTTTTCATTTGTTGCCTCTGTGCTTTGCCCATCCCACTGTTCGTTCCACTTGTGGGCTGATTTGGTGTAGAGCCCTGCAAGTCTCTCCCAGTGGTGCATTTATGTCTCTGTCTCTGTGCTCTCTACAAGTAAGTGAACCACAATCTCTCTCTGGAGAGGGAGAATGCCTAACCCATTTCCAACCTGGCTTTGTAAGCACAGGCCTAGGCTCTGGGCCTGAGCTATAGACATCACAGGGCTGAAAAAGTCCCCAAGGCCCGCTGAGACCCTTGGGCCTTGGGAAGAACAGCTAGGCAGGCGAAGCAGTGGAGCAGCCCTGTTACTAAAACAAGTGTTGGGCCTGGCTCATTTGCATGTTAGGCCTCTTTTACATAAATCTGCATGTCAAGCTGGAGGCCCTGGAGCCAGGTAATGTAAAAAGGATGCAGAATAAATTAATCAGTATGCCCTACTGCAGGTGTCAGCCAGCCCTACCTTCCCACTGGCAGAACAACCTAGCCAGCTAGCGGCCCTTAGGGTGGGGGTGGTGCAGGGCAAGTGCTAGCTCGCTTCTAGCAGGACGCGAATATGCTTCAGGCTGTGGATGGCCCAAAGGGCGGCCTACTACCAAGCCCAGCTCAGAGTAGTGCAGCAAGAATGGATGGTCTGAGAGAATAGTGTCTGGAGAAAAGGAACCCGATAGCTCCCTGGGGTACAGGAAGTCCCAGGAGCTTGCCAAGAGCTCCCAGCTCTCCACAGTTGTATTCAAATCAAAGACTGTATTTTGGCTCTCAGCAACCTTTCTCTATGCTCCTCTATGCCTGGGAGTATCTGGATAGCACTGCTCCATCCGAGGGTCTCTAGGATCCAAGGAGATCAGGGTAGAGAATCTGTCCGTCTTCACCCATCTCTCGACGAACACTACTTCTTCTCCAGCCACTTTGGAGAGCTTGGCAGCCCTTTCTTACCCAGACATTAGACCCAACTTCCCTTCCTGAAAATTCAGGTAGTGGCTTTCTCTACTTTAGGAAAATGTCGCTTTTGGGGATTGAGAAATGATTCTCGGAGTCCCAAGACTACAGAGAAAGCTTCCACATAACAAGGAGACTGGGACAGGTCCCTAGCATCACAGCTGAGGCCAAGTTCCACTTCTCTCTGTCAGGCAAAGGTGAGGCAGCTCTGCAAACCCAGAGATGCCACAACCTCCCACCCTCTCCAGAGGGGATCCCCAACCATATACCTGCAGCGAGCTATGGCTGCACCCTTCTCTTCTGGCCAGGAGGCTGACCACCATGATTGTGCTGCTGCTGAGCCAGCCGTGAGGTGAGCACCTCAGAGAGGGTACAACCTGGCATAAAACAGAAACTCTAGAACCCATCACACCTCTGCCTGGGTCCTAGGCTAGCCAACACTGTGTGACCCAGGGCAGGAGACCTGAGCTTTCTGAGGCTAGTTTGCTCACTTGGTAAACAGTTCTTCTTCATTGTGTTCTTAAGAGAGATGGAGCATGCCAGCACCCCACGGCACATCTTGGGCAGACAGCCATCTCTAGTTGTTATAAGTACTCTTATAGACCCAGGGTTCAATGCCAGGTGGGCCCAGGTCTGAGGAAGGGGTGGGAGGTACTCTCTTACCACCTTCCCCTCTTCCCTTGCTCCCTCCCATCAGTTCTTTACACATGCTCCAGGGAACGTTTTAAAACACAAATATTGGACAGGCAGTGGTGGTGCAAACTAGGAAACAGAAGCAGGTAGATTTCTGTGAGTTCAAGACAAGTCTGTTCTACGGGGCTGTTCTTTGAGACAGCCAGGGCTCCACAGAGAGATGCTGTCTCCAAAAAAACCAACCAACCAACAAACAAACGAACAAAAGCCTATTAGATATTGTCAGGCCCCTCCCTGTTCACACCCGACTGGCTCCCAAGCACACTGGAGGGAGCAGGGGCTCCTTGACAAGACCTGAGCTTCCAGGAATCTGGTTCCTGCTATCTCCATGGTCTCCCATTTTGTCTTCACACAGCTCTGGTCTCGATGCACTGCTCATAGCTGAGAACTCCACTCACCTCAGGTACCTGATCATCCCAGCCACACCCTTCCCTTAGTGCTAGTGCTGCAGAAATAGCTTTCATGGTATCTGCCTTTACACACACACACACACACACACACACACACACATTACACATTACACATTACACATATATTTTATCTATGAGCATTCTGCATGAATGCCTGCATGACAGAAGAGACATCAGATCCCATTACAGATGGTTGTGACCCACCATGTGGTTGCTGGGAATTGAACTCAGGACCTCTGGTAGAGCAGCCAGTGCTCTTAACCGCTGAGCCATCTCTCAGGCCTGGGCATTTGCCTTTTTATAAAGCCTGAGAGAGATCATTTTGAAGGGTTTGCATCTCAGGAGTCTGCTTGAGAAGTAAAAGAAGAATCCCACGGAACCTAGAGTAAACTTCCTTCACTCAGCAGAGACAAGAACTCAGGCTCCTGGGAAGGAGGTGGCTTTCTCTAGACTCTGCTCCATGTGAAAGGAGCCACCACCAACTCACCTTTGCCACTGAGGGTCTCACATTCTTGACATTAGTCACCTCTCTGAGGGAGTGTGAATGAGCAGAAAGACCTGGGGAATATGGAGATAGGACTTTCAAGCCACATAAAATGCCCCCCTCCCATGCAAGTATCCGGGGGCAAGGACTATCTCATAATACTCTCCCCGAAAGTTAGTGGCTCACTAAGCTTTCCTCATCTTTTAAGAGGGCAGGACTTGTGCAGGAAGAGCGGGCATCAAAGCAGGGGGCATCTGGAGAGCTGTTTATTGAGGGACAGTCCCATGAAATCTAGTAAAGGTCATTGCTGGCCTACAGAGAGCACACATTTGTAGAATCTGAAGTTTAAGAGCCTCTTCCTAGTCAAACAAAGCATCCACTTTGCCTCTTTGAACCTCAGTCTTCAACAAAATAACTCTCCCCTTCAGCCAAACACAGGCCTTGGGAGGTGGCGGTGTGAAGTGCCTGCTAACCAGGCCAAGTGGTGCAGATGTGGGGATTTGGGGCTTTGCTTTTGTTGTTTTGAGACTAGGTCTCATGGAGCACAGTCTGGCCATGCACTTGCTGTGTAGCTAAGAATTACTTTGAAGTTCTGCTCCTCCTGTGAGCACAAGCAGACCTGGTTTTATGCAGTGTTGGGAATGGAACCCACAGTTTCAAGAGTATTAGGCAAGCATGCTATGAAGTGATCTGTATCCCAGCCTCACAAACTGTTTTGTTCTGTTTTGTCAGGCACCGGGTAGTAAACATGAGCCCCTTCCACTCAGGCCAGTACTCTAGTGCCAAACTATATCCTAGCCTCATCGGATGTTTTGAGACAGGGTCTTACTGTATTGCCCAGGTTGGCCTTGAAGTTATTTTGTTGTTCAGGATAACATTAACTTGGTGATCCTCCTGTCTCAGCCTCCTGACTAGCAAGGATCACAGGGCTGAGCCTCCAAGCCAAGCTACACTTGTTCTTAATGAGGTAGGCAGAATCCAGGAGTTTCTGATGGGAAATTGGCCCTGGTGCTCGAGGTGGATGATTACATCCACCTCTGCCCTTGCTCAATTCTGTGCCTACTCTGCTATGGACTGAAAGGTGACAGGCTTACAAATATTTGTTCCTTATGGACCTACCGACTTTCATGAGTTCTGTCAAGCCGGCTGATAAGATAACCTGCCCTGATAATGAACATTGGCATTAGTTCTTCTGTGTGTCAGGTCACTTTGTGTGCCATGCTCAGAAGTCAGCACAGAGGTTCTCAGTTACCGGTGGGAGGGGCCCAGCCCAGGGGCCTCTGGAATTAGCTCTCTTTGTTCTGACTGTGGTGTCTGGAACTGACCTGGGATTCTACATTAGCTCTTTTCATGCCAGGTGGGGACAAGCTCTGCACTCGCCCCACAGAGCACTGAAGCAAAAGGTTTTGAAAAGACCTGAAGTGACATTCTCCTTCAATTATGCACAAAATCCCCAGATCCATTTCAACCTTTGAAAAGTGAAACCCAGGAAGGCAGGTTCCCCAGCAGAGCAGAGACCTTCACGCAATGAAGTCTCCCACCTCCATTTCTCTTGTGTAATTTAATGAGTTGAGGAGGCTTATCAGCCAGGCTGCACTGGCTCCAGACATGCTGCACCCTTCAGTCAGCAGAGGTCACATTGGAAAGGCTGGCTGGTCAGCCAGCCACCAGCAAGGTGAGCAGGGTCCAGGCGAAAAGCTAAGATCCCGTCTCCTTGCTCAGTGACCACTCCTGCCTTGTTCAGGCTAGACCAACCCAGTGTCTCCTGCACCCCCTGAGCTGTACCTGCTCTACTGGCTTTGAGTCTGAAGCTTCCGTGAGAGGTAGGGTTCACTGCCTCCTACCTCTGATGGCCTTAGACACTCAAACTACTACTAGTGGTACTTCTCTTCCTCTTCCTCCTCCTCCTCCTCCTCCTCCTCCTCCTCCTCCTCCTCCTCCTCCTCTTCCTCCTCCTCCTCCTCTCACAGCAGTGTCTCCTACATCCCAGGCTTGCCTTGAATGCACCATTTAACAACAAAGAATGATTTTGAACCTCTGACTCCCTGTACCTTACAGAAGAAAGCCCACTGCCTGGACTAGCTGGCTCACCACTGACACCTAAAGCCTGTCTCCCAGCCAGGCACCAATCCCAAGGGCATTTCTTGCATGCATCCAGGAATCTGACTCACACACACACACACCACAGTCTCATCTAGTCAGCCCCACTTGAGGTCTGTGAGAATGCTCCTTGAGGTGTTGTTTGCCTTTCTCAGTATCTGCCACACCTTGTATCTGGAAGATGTACTTGGTAGACATGGTGGACCACAATAAAAATAGATTTTTCCCAGTAGTCACCTGATTCTAGAACCAAAAAGAAAACGCAGGGGGCAGGTAACCCAATCCCCTTTAAAAAAAAAAAAAAAAAAAAAAAAAAAAAAAAGATTTTCAAGCCTCATACAGCAGCCCAGGCTGACTTCAAAGCACGCTGTTCCAGTCTTACCTCCCTGAATGCTGAAGTTATAGGCACTATAAGCACATCAGCCCCAAGGTTTTAATCATGGGGGTGTTAGTGGTGCAGAATAGGGGCTCACATAGCACAGGCTAGCCTCAAGTTCACTTTGTAGCCAAGAATGACCTTGATTTTTTCCCCTTCTTCTTCTATCACCCTAGGGCTAGGACTATCTGTACGCACCAGCACAGACAGATCCTCTAACCCAAGGCACCTCATTCTAGGCAAAGAGTCTCCCAATCCCAGCCCCTTTCTAAACCTTTAGCGGTCAGATTCCATCCACGCTTTTACAGGTGGCTAGACTGAGATTCTAATCAGTTGTGGCAGCAAGGATAGCCCAGTGAGGACTGAACTCAGAATGCAAAGAGAAGGGGACAGAGCCCCTCGGCTTTGAGGCAGAGGGGTAATGCTCTGTGATGAGAGTGATGGAGACACAGTACTCAGGGACACAGCTGTGCTCCAGATTCCCCTCTGTGCTCATGGCTTTCAACATCCAAGCCAGGTCCTCCCTCCTTGTCAAAGGGAGAGAGGTGTGATTTTACATTAGCTCAGTTAGGAGTAGGGGTCCTTAAGTCTAGCCTGAGCTCAGTGGGGGGGGAGTCGGCCAAGCTGTTCTGCCTTCCTGTGCCTCAGTCTCATCACCTGTAGAGTGGAGCAGCAGGCCTCTCTGGAGGTCATAACAGATATGCCTGGCCTTTACTACCCTACCCCAGCGATTCTCACCTTCCTGGTGCTGCCACCCTGTAAAACAGCTCCTCTTGTGGTGCTGACTCCCAACACACAAAATTATTTTTGTCGCTACTTCATAACTGTAAGTTTGCTTCTGTTATGAATAGTACTGTAAATATCTGATACGTGACCCTGGAGGTGGTGATCCACAGGTTAGAACCCTGTTCAAGCACCACAAAGTTAAGGGTTGTGCTTCCCTTCCTGCTGGGTCTGGAGGGTCTCAGTCAGCAGAGGACACAGACAGGATTCTGTTGTGTTTATCATTACCTGCCTTTGGTTATTACTCTCTCTATCATCTGGCGTATTTCCTTGTTCTGTCTCCATCGCCTTTCCTGACTTTTTGGCCATGGCCTGTTTTGCCTAATTCCCTCACTGCTCCCTCACCCTGCAGGCTCAGTGTGCTCATCTTTGGACTCTTCCCACCTGCAGGGGGAGTTCCCAGCCTGCCCAGAGCACAGTTTCCCTGCCCAACCCTGTCCCACGGATGTTAAAGTGCTACTCTATTCCTTCTTCTCTGTTTTGAAATCCTGGCCAGCCTCCCCGAACACGCTGGGCTCTGCCTAATAAGTCAGGAGTGACAAAACAAAGCAAATCAAAACGCTGCATTACTTTCCCCTAAGAAAACTGTCCACTTATTTTTGTTTTGTCTGATTCAAAACTGTCTGATGCAATTCCCTTCTGCTCTGACAAATGGGACCCTCAGCAAAGAAGGAAACAGAGCCAAGGCAAGAAGAGAAGGTGCCAGAGGCTTTTGGAGGGCTACAAAATTCCCACCCAAGTGCAGGCAGCTGGATAGTTCTCTTCTGTGTTGGGGCCTTCAATTTCAGGAAGACAAGACACATCCTTTTGAGTGATTCTGGCAGGGCTGGGCCCAAGTGCTTTCTTCCCATCTGCCTCTGCTTCCTGAGACAGCACAGAGAAGGCAATGGCTGCCTCCACCCAACTGCGGCCCAGCAGCCTATTGCAGAAACAGGCCCTTGAGAATCTCAGACATCCACTCACCTTGGATTTTTCTCCTCAACTGAGGATTTGTGTTCACGTTGATTTAGTGAAAATCAGTAGGATTTGGGAAGTTGTAAGATAAATAATTCAACTCTACAAATTAATGTGAAGGCTGGGTGAGGTGGTTGATAGCCTTCTGTAATCTCATCACCCAAGAGGACAAGGCAGGAACATTGCTACAGGTATGAGACCAGTTATGTAGCAAGTTTCATGTCAGTCAGAACAACAAAACATGATCCTGTCTCAAGAAAGCAGAATAAAAACTATCATGAGTCCACAGGCCCATGCCTGAATGGATCAGATGATGTCAAATAATAAATTGCTGAAGAAAAGGAGTTACAACCTGGGTGCCATGGCTCACATCTGCAAGCCCACACTTGGGAGGTGGGGGGCTAGATGATCAGGAGGCACTTAAGGTCATCCTCAGCTACATGGTGGACAGAAGCCTGGACTACTGAGACTCTGTACTGAACAAACAAATCCACAAACAGAACAGGTAACTAATAATTAAAATAAGAGCTACAGCCCTTGTCACTGAGCTGAGGCCTGCCAGAGGTTAGATTTCTGTGACGTGTATGGAAACTGCAAAGTAGAACTCTCATTAGCTAACATTTCTATGTGTTCCTTTGATGCAGACAACCAAAAATTCCAATTCTGTTTGCTTTCTGTGGTGGTTTGAATAAGAAATGGTTCCCATAAGCTCATATGGTTGAATGCTTAGTCACCGGGAGTGACTAAGCCCTATTTGAAAGGATTAGAAGGATTAGAAGATGTGACCTGATTGGAGGAAATGTGTACTGGGGGTGGGGCTTGAGGTTTCAAAAGCCCAAGCGGGTGTCTGTCTCTCTGTCTTTGTCTCTGTCTGTATCTCTGCATCTCTGTGTGTGTCTCCATCTATCTCTGTCTGTCGCTCTCTTCCCCCCCTTTGGCATATAGATGTATGCCCTATACCAGGATGTAGCTCTCAGCTACTGCTCCAGTGCCATGCTTCCCACCATGATGATAATGGACTAAACCTCTGACACTGGAAACCCTGTAAGCCCTGAATTAAATGTTTTCTTTTATAAGAGTTGCCTTGGACATAGTATTTCTTCACATCAATAGGCCAGTGATCAAGACAATGTCTTTGTAATGACAGTCAAGCAAGTGTCTACTTAACTAAGTAAACAAGAATGTTAGCTCTGTGCAGTGCTCTTAAATTGTATTTATTATTGTTGTTTTTGTTATTATTATTAATTATTATTTGGAGGAGGGGTCCATGTGTCACAGTACGCATGTGGAAGCCAGAAGAGAATGCCATGAGTCAGGTTTGCTCCTTTTAATGTTCATATAGATTCTGCAGACCGAGCCCAGGTCGTAGGTTTGCAGGGCAAGCACCGTTACCTGCTGAAGCCATCTTACTGGCTCCAGTAAGTGTTTTAACATTGGTCTCCTGTTTGCCTGAGTTCAGATCTTCCCACCAGCACTCTGAAGTCCAGCAGATGGTAAGAATGTCTCTGACCATGACCACGGGGCTTTTGTGGGAGGAGAGGTCTTATGTTCTGTTGGAAGGTCTTATGTTCTGAGGTAGGTCTCAGTAGTGACAGGCAAGAGGTGCTCTCTGTGGTCCACAGCCTCAGGACTAGGTTGTGAAGCGGCGGAGTCCTTGGGCTGGGACCACAACCACAGGCAAAGCCCAGAACATCTCGTGGGGTCTGATGTTTGACCTGGTGCCTCTGGTTCCACAGTTCCAGTAGGCTCCCACTTTTATCCAGGCCTTCTACCTCAGCTTTACCTGGTGTGGTGTCTGCTCTCAGCCTTTCCCACAACTGTCCTAGAAATCTAAGAATGGTCTCCTCTCTGGGCATCAAAATCACCTCAGTTCCTGTAGCTGAATCTCACCCAGGACCTGGAGCGCCCCAGCATCAGAACTTGTGGCTTAGGGACACTTGCAGAGAGAACGGCTGGGTGCAGCTGAATGAAGAGGGAGATGAACGCGCATGAGCACAGGGAGCAGAGTTTGGATGGGTCTTAGATAAAAACTACATTCTGTGTTCTGCAGCAGAGACACTGGAACTGATTTATACTCTCCTGTGGGATAAACCCGGGACACCAGCTGTGAGTCTCAGTGACCCCAGCCTCAGTCTGGTTCTTTTGATTCTCAGGCGCCAGTGACCTATGAGGAGTGAGCGCAGGGAAGGTGGCTGAAGATGAAAAGCGGTTTCAAACTCCCAGAAGCCCTGGCCCCAGACAGCGGCGGGGGGGGGGGGGGGGGGGGGGCCCCCCGCCCCGGCGCGGCCCCCCCCCCCCCCCCCCCCCCCCGCGGGGGGGGGGGGGGGGGGGGGGGGGGGATCGCTCTCCTCTGAGCAGCCTTGACACCCCACCCCACCCCGCACCCTCGGTAGCTTCTTTTTCTTGCTTCTGGGAGGCTACAGGCTCCGGGGATCAACTGCCGTGCTCTGACCTAGGAGTCCTGATAACTCATCACAATGGGCACTGAGGCTTTTGGGAGACATCCTCTCTTCCACATCCTGGGTCCTTGTCACAGAGGCTGCACAGAAAACAATGGGCTCTGCTGGCCTGAACGCTATCAGTATTTGCCTTCCTGACTCGTCATGGGTGGCAGGCTCTGACGCACGGGTGACGCTGTGTGGGTCTGCACCTATTATACCCAGCCAATTGCGGACCAGAGAGTCTAGCCCTGGTCACTTTTATTGATCCCAACAGAAAGCTCTCTTGGGGGTTCATCTATCTTTACCTCATCTTTCTGTGTAAACTAGACCTCAGAAAACCTGCCAAGCTTTTAAAAACGATTTCTGATAACCTACAAGGGCACACAGATGGTACAGTGATCCAACTTCAAGTATTATGGGCTGGAGTAGAGCTCCACGTATGAGACCCCACCTTCATTCTTAGCACAGCAAAATAAAGTAAATGAAGATTTTTCGACGATAAAAAAAATTGAAGTGAATCCTTAAGTAGGGTCAGAACGTAAGTTTTCAAGTTATCCTTAGGTTGGAACAAGGAACTGAAATTAACAAGATGAAATTATACCATCAACAAATATGAATGTCTGCTGTTGGACTCAAACCCCTGATGGCGCAGCTGGGTGGCTTCAGTCTTCAGAGGACAGAACTCAAAGACTGCAAGCTCAGTGTGTGCCAAAGAGTGTGACTCACACTTGGCACAGGGGGCGTGAGGCTAAGGGTGTGAAGTCCCCACGAAGGAGGCAAAATAGAGTGTTCTCAACGCCGCTGGTCCCAACATGGTGGCATCCAGACAAGCCAGCAGTGCAGAGGGAGGAAGCAGAGGCGTGTGGGAATCTAGAATTCGGACAAATGCAGGACATGAGAGATGTTTAAAATCAAATTTAAAAACAAAGAAAACACTGAAAGGAAACATGAATGCTATTTTTAGTGCCTGAGGGGCTGTCCTGTAAGGAGATAAAGCAGCCCAACTGTAGATGACAAATCGGGTCCAAGAAATTAGAGAAAAGGGTGATAGCAGCTCCAGTAATGAACTCCCCATCACAGGAGGCATGTAAGCCAGTTGGGGGTGGTGCAGAAAGAACCCTCGAATTCAGCTCTGATTCAGGGGTCTCTATGACAACTGGTTCTTCCCCACATATGAGTTTCTCTGGGAAAGCAGTAAGGCTACAGTATTTCTCAGCTGGTTTTAGACCAAAGCTTTAAGATTTCAGGTAAAGAGCCGGGCGGTGGTGGCGCATGCCTTTAATCCCAGAATCAGGGAGGCAGAGGCAGGCGGATCTCTGAGTTCGAGGCCAGCCTGGTCTACAGAGTGAGTTTCAGGACAGCCAGGGCTACACAGAGAAACTGTCTGGGGTGGGAGATGAGGTCAGGTAAAAGCCTGAGGAGATAGCCCACTAGGTAAAGCGCTTGTCATGTAAGCATGCAGTTCTGAGTTTGACCCCCGGAATTCATATGTTAATAATAAAAAACTTAATTAAAAATGGAAAGCTAGGTACAGTAGTAGAGGAGGGAGAATGAGGATCCCTGAGGCTCGAGGACCTGCAAGCTTAGCAGTATCAGTAAATTCAGTAAGGGAAGCAATTAAGAAAAACGTTGGATGGAAACATTTGGCCTTCACAAAGGCATACACACATGTGTACACACACTCAAACATGCACACATACAAAATTAAAACAAAACTTCAGATAACGAACACAGATCCCAGGGAAAACAACCTGGGATCCAGACCCTGGCTTTGTTACTTTTCTAGTTGTGTGACCCTGAACAAGTCACTTAACCCCTCTGGTCTCCATTTTGCTATTCTACATGGCAGTGATAATTACAGAGATGTTTCAAGGATTAAATAAATTAGCCTTTGGGAAGCAGTCGGAACACTGTGGGAACATCACGTTGTAAGTGTGCTTGTTACATCCGATAGGCCTTTGTAATGGCTGAAGACAGATGGTTCAAGGTCTTCCCTCTGAGCCTGCTCCACTGCAGCAGTGGCAGCTCTAGCGGGAGAGTCAAGAGGCCAGAGGCAACAAACAGTCGAAACTCAGAAGTCACAGGCGCAGGCTCTGCCCACTCCAGACACATAGTGACCCTCCCCGCTGTCAGAGTGGGGAGGTTCTGCGTTTAGTGATTCCCCCTCCCTCCTCTGAGCTCTGGGCATCCTGAGTACATGAGAGGACAACCTATGTTTGTTCCAGGGAGACACGGGGCCTGTTCCTCTCCTTAGTTGTTAACTGTTGTCCTGGCTTCTCCACATATTAACCTAAATTAGTAAAAAGGACTCGTAAAAGCATTTACGGGGCTCAGATGGCAGCACTGCTCATTCTGGCTGCAGGGCTTGGCAGAGACAGCTGCTGGTGCTGAGGACTAAAGGCGGTGCCCATTGCACCCCGAACTCAGCCAGGACCCAGCCAGCCAGCCAGCTCACCCAAAGGATCATTCCTGGGGAGGCTCTGCCATGGCACACTGTGATGCGTCAGGCAGAAACTCACACTGACTACATGCTTTGCGAAAGAAAAAGTCCCTTAATCGGGCTTGAAATGCAAAGCAAATCGTCCTATAGGGCTGATTGTCTGAGACAGGATCTTTCCATGTCAGAGGCTGGTCTCGAACTCCTAATCATCCTACATCTGACAGCTTTTCATGTTACAGGATGTCTACCTCATTTTGCAAACAGGAGAAAGGTGACATGGAGGGGTGCAACTGGCTCTCCTAGAAGATGTAGGGCATGCTGGCCAGAACTGACCAGAAACCTACACTCTCCCCGCCCAGTCCCACAGATTTGGGTGTAAAAGAATGGGCGAGGCCTTCCCCATGGGGCGGGGAAGAGCGTGATCATTGCTATCGCGTCTCTAAATTATTATTGTTGTTATTATAATAACTAGTGGTTGAGTTGAGTGGGTGGTGGGTGTCAGATAATTACCAAGACCCCCAAATTAAAGTGTGGAGTCTTGACTTTTCCACGGCCGCTCCAAGATGAAAATGAAAGCTGGCCTCGGGGAGCTGGGGAAGAGCCCTCATTCGGAGACCAGCGAACTAGGCTGGAAAGGCCTTGCAGAAGACCAGACCCAAGACTTAGATAGCTAGAGCGAGACTTAGAATCCTGGACTGCATACAGTGTCTGCCCTGCCCTGGGATGCCAGACTGCAGAGGATCTGCCCTAGGAATGCTGGGAAGATGGTCAAATCTCCCTAGTGTCCTGTCCTGCATGTGTGCTCCCTCCAAGACTGAACCCTAAGTTCCTGGGCCATAGAGTGGGGACAGTAGTCACACCTGTCTTGAGGGGCTATGGCTGGTAAGGTAAGGGTTGGAGGAAGGCTCTGAGAAATCAAGAAAATTGAGTCTTCTGCACTTCTCAAGTTTTCTCGGGACCCCCAGCTTCCTCTGATATCAGGGTAACATTAGGAGGAAAAGCCCTGCTCTCTACCGAGTTCAGTAGAAATGCCAGCCTTAGTTTCTCTCTGCCTTTGGCCCCTCCCTGGCCCTGAGGACTGTGAGATGGACAGAGATACGGTCCTGGGAGGCAGGGTGGGAGGTAATGACAGTGGGCTCTGTTATTATTGTCATTAGAGCTCTGTCCAGCAGGCAGCAGGAGGTGACTCACCGTCTGCATTCTGAGGCCTGCCAGGACCTGCCTGCCAGGATCCCTTCATTTCAAGGCCTAGTCATTCCCAGGTCTCTGGCAGCTTGGGGCACTCCATAGAAGGGTGGAAGGAGGTGTCAGATTTGGGGAATCGGGGTATCCAGCTTTGAGTGGGGAGCAGCAGCAAAAACAGGATCCTGGCAAGAATCAACAGGAGCAGGCTATTGGGAGCTGTGACCCTAGCTCCTGGGGAGATGGTGACTCCTTCTGAGGAGTAGGGGAAGGAGCAAGAGCCTGGACCTGGTGGGCACCTCTATGTGGGGAGCCCATGGGAGGGCCAGCCCTGCTCTGCTGGCAGAGGAGCCTCTTGAGCAGTGATTCTCAACCTTCCTAATGCTGCAACCCTTTAATACAGTTCTTCATGTTGTGGTGACCCCCAACCATAAAGTTATTTCATTGCTACCTCATAACTGTAATTTTGCTATTATAAATCACAATGTAAATATTTGATATTCAGGATATCTGATGTGTGACCCCATGGGGGTGGAGATCCTCAGGTTGAGGATATTGTAGTACAGATATTGTAGATGCTGGGTAGGATGGTTCTTACACTGTACACCTCAGCTCTGCTCCAGGAGGCAGCCTCTGGCCCCAACCTGAACACTAGAAATCCCAACAGACACAGTAGAAGATGGGACTCCTAGCTGGTGCATGGGGAGGAAGGAAAACTGTAGAACAGACAGCCAGACCATTGGGTGGGAGCTCTGTCCCCGGAGGAGCCATTCGGGCGAGAGTCAATGTCTGGTCAGGCTTCTGACCAGGCAGCCTCTCCCTCCTGGCCCTCTGCTGTTGACCCTTGGTTGTCAGAGAAGGTGTCTTGAGTTTGCTTTTGATTGGAGCTGGGAGGACCCAAATAGGACTCACATCTGTGCACAAGAAAATGAAGCCTGGAGAGACTGAGCCTTATGTAGACTTGGGGCAGTGTGCTAGTCCTGATGCAGACTCCAGGATCTTCCTGGGTACCCCTGTCCATTTTGATTCACTAAGAAATAACTGTGGTGTCTACTACCATTTGCTGATAAAGTGGGGAGACAAAGGGCGATCTGGTCACTCCTTCCAGGCTGAGGCACATTTCCACGCATGCTTTAGAGTTCAGGGCTGTTGGTTTATCAATGGATCTAGGACTTTATGCTGAGATTTTCATGAGGTCTTAGGAATCCAGAGACAGAATATGGCAAGATCCATGACAGTATCCAAGATCAGTGGTGCTGGAGGTATTGACCAGCAATCAGGGGTACAGAAGAGGAAAAAAATGCTCTGAGGACACCGAGAAGATTCCTGGATACAGTGACAGCTAAGTGGGCTTTGAAGGTAGATAAGAGTTTGCTACAGAGAGCTGTGAATGAAAGAGGTGAAGTAGAGAGAATGCACGTGGAAGAGTTGGTAGAAAGAGTTTTGTGTATTCGGGAATAACAAATAGTTTGACAGGCTAGAGAGACGGCCCAGCAGTTTAAGAATGCTTGTTTTGCTTCCAGAGGACGGGGGCTTGGCTCCTAAACATGTTGAGTGGCTCAGAACATCCCAGCTCCAGCTCCAGGGAAGCCGATATCCTCTTCTGAACTCTGTGGGCACTAGAGCACATGCAGCACAGGTACACAGACAGACACATACATACATACATACATACATACATACATGCATGCATACATACATACATATATACTAATAAAAATAAATATAAAACAGAACAATCCAAACAGTTTGAGATGGTAGAGATGAATGAAGGGGGGTAGGGTTGCAGGTTGGGCTGAGACCAGCCCAAGGAAGACTAGCTCAAGGAAGATGCCAGTTAAGTAAGCATGGATCTGAGGTTCTCTCAGCTTCTGCAATGTGTGGACCATCTAATTTGCATATCTCCTCCCCGACTCCTCATTGCTCCCCCTCCCAACCTGAGAACAGGCTGGTCCTCTTGAGGCTACAGTCGGGATTCTTGAGAAGCTGGCACAGCCAGCTGTGGCCACCAATGTGAGCTCTGTCTGTTCTCCATACTCCGTGGGCATGCCTCTCACTGTGTGGCTGTACTGGAGTCTTCTCAAGCTGGCATGCTCAGGGTCAGGTTGTGTTGGGTGGCAGGTTCAGGGAAGCTGGGCACAGGGCTACGGCAATCCCTTCCCCTCTCCTCTCCTCTCCTGGTTGGACCCAGTTCCAGCCCTACCAGTCCCCTTAGCTTAGACTCCAGGCTGTCTTCATACTCCCTCTCAGGACAGCAACTCTCCCTGATTTCTGGTGGGTGACTTTGCCGCCCCTGCTCTGGGACCCTGGAATATGGTAGCATGCTTCCTTTTGTCTAACAAGGAAAAGTAGATTCTCTGACAGGACGGAAGTGCATTCTGGGAGTGATGGGCTTGAACTGGGTCTGTGTAACCTTTGACTGACCACTTCTCTGATTCTCACATTACTAAATGGGGGCATCAGGCCTCTCTGTGCAGGCATCACACATGCCAATCAAGGCAGGGTTAGATTGGTGAGAGACTCCAGCAGAACACATTTCACTGTTTCCTCTGAGACGGGGATACCTTAGCTTCCAGCTTAAAAAAACAAAAACAACAACAACAACAAACCAAAGGCAAAACAAAGCAGTGTCTCCAACTGTGTGGCAATGACTCAGGAATGAGGGGAAGGTGCCCCACCCCCACCCCTATGGCCAGTGGAGCCTCTACTAGTACAAGGAAGGGCGAGCGCTCCTATTCCAAAAAGAAGGAAAGGCTAGAATATGGGCTGTCCCTTGAAAGCCTCAGACAGGTGACTGTTACTGACCTGGGCCAGGCAGATCAGGGGAAGTCTCCCTGCCCCACCCGCAGGCAGGCAGGCAGGCAAGCAGGCCGACCGTGGCTGTAGAGCTGGTTGGTGGAGTTGGCTCACAGAAGAGTATTTTGTATCTGGAATGACTAATGAATGAGCTGTCTCCACTGCGGGAGAATTATGCCACTTAAGCAAAACCCATCCGAGCTGGGCGTCTCTGAGATAGCGAATAGGAAATGCCTGTCAGGCTGATGCTTCAAAGCCAAATATACCCTCTGCGCAGCTCTCGCGGTCTGTTTGCTAAGTTTACTTCATGCAAAATATAACTCAGATGAAAATATGTAGATGACAATGAGCTAGCTCCCTCCCCCATAGAAACAGGAAGGTGGGGAGAAGAGCGGTCCCCAGACAGCCTGTGGGTCTCAGGGAGGAGCAGCCAGGCCCTTCTCTGGAACAAAAACCAGGCCCCTGCACGTGGGACAAGCTCTAGGGGAGAGTTAGGGAGCTGGGGTCCACTCCTGCCTGCTTTCCTTGTGTGGTTTCAGGTCTATGCCCTAGATATAGGGAACTGGACTAGGTCACACCTTGCACCCCACAGCACACAGGACACAATGGAGGCACAGATGCAGGGGTGTCTACTGGGAGAGCACCCCTCCTCAGCACGCTGGCCCCATCTCTCTCATGGATTTGAGTTGCTGAGAGACCTAGGCATAAGGATAAGATCTTGACAGAGACAATGTGGATTTCGTCATCTATGTTGCAGAGGATGTTTTGGGGCATGGAGCAAGGAATAAATGCAAGCCCCTAGACAGTCAACCTGAGCTCTGGTGGCAGCTCATCCCCCTTTTCCATCTCCCCTGTCACACAGGGGCGCTGACCTTCACAGGGGAAGGCATTTAGGTTTATTCCTCGAGGAAGGAGCTGGGCTAAGGTACCTGGGTCTTCCAAGAAGATCTGGAGATTAGAACTGAGCTAAGTCATCCCCGGAGGGTGTATAAAGGTAAAGCTGAGACAGCTCGGCCCTCCGAGAGCTCCCCGGGTTACCACACTGAAGTAGGCACCCCGCTGAGCTGTCATGATGTTAGAAGTCCCCCAACAGATGAAACACACTGAGCACGCTGAACCTTTCTGAGCTTTGGCCCTAGTCTAAAATGGGGACAGTGTTTGGCAATCTTAGCAGAACAGAGGTGACAAGTAGCTCGCCTACCACAGTACGACACACACTTTATCTCCCTGTTAAAGAAGCGGTTATATCTTTATTTTCGGGGCGTACAGAAGAGTTCTTGCAGGGTGGGCAGCCCATGAGCTGAGGCTAGATATGGGCCCTTTAACCATTTCATCTACTCTTTAGGCCACCGACTGTCCTCCATTTAACCGTGTGTGTCCCCCATGGTGTATAAGATCTTAAGGAAGGCTTGGAGAGTCAGCTCAGGCAGTAGAATACTTAATGTGCAAACATGAGGTCCCAATAACCCCCAGACCCATGGGGGAGAAGGCTTCAAAGAGTTTGGGACACTGGCACTGGTGTGGGCTGTGAAGTGGGGAGGGAGACTGCTGTAGCACAAAGAATCACAGAAAATGGCAAAAACAAACAAAACCAAAACAGGCCCAAGGTGAACGGTGGTCAGCCTAGGTGCAAATTGTAGATGCACTCAACCCCTGTGTTTGTCTTGCATGTGGAGCCTCAGTGCCTGGGGCAACCTGAGTAGAGTCCCATTTCAAGAGATGTTGGAGGGAAGGCAAGACAGTGTCCCTTGAGAGGGAGATGGGCTAGGCAGGGCTTGTAGACAGGTTGAGACTTAGATCACACAGCACAAAGGTAAGCAGAAAATTGCACGATTTAGGGAGGTCAGTGAAAGGCTGGTTCCTCGGGGTCAAATGAGTCTGACTCAAATTGGGACTAGCTGGGAAGGTGGTCCCAGTCACAGGGATGAGGCTTCAATTCACCAGTGTCGCAGCCCTGTGAAGCCTCAGGAAGCCAGGCAAAGGAACTGAAACATGTCTGGCTACCTGAGAAAACCCACAATCAGAAGATCATTGGCAGGAGGGCGGCAGTGTGCCTGCAGGCGCAGTGGAGTGGCACGGAGGGATGTCTCCTGTCTTTGTGCCATCGGCATGACACCTCTTAGTTTTCCTATCTGAAAAGTGGGTATATAATCACATACCTTCACAAAGCTGCAGATGGAACAAGGCCACTGTGAAGATTCTGGGGTACGAGTGTTCACACAGGGGAATCTATTCTGTGCTAATTCACCCCTGGGTGGGCTTCAGAAGCATGCCAGGAAGCATGTGGAAGAAGACTGTTCCTTGTGAGATAGGGGAAAAATCACAAAGGCTGTGACAACACAGAAACTCCATTCGAAACCTCCCTCTACCCGGGCCCATCTGTGAGTCCTTCAGCCCTGGGTGGCTCTGAGGACTCAGAGGGCTGGGCACTGTCCCATCCAGGAAGTGCTTAGGCAATTGCTAACTGCCATGGCAGAGGTGGAACCATGGGGGACTAGAGAATAAATGGAGCCCAGGGCTCACCTCCTGCTCTCCTGATGAAGAGCGCCAGCAATGGAAAGATTTCTCATCCTTGCAGAAACAGAGGTAACAGCACCCAAGCTGGGGTACATAAAAGGCTCTGACAGATCCCTCCTGCGTGCAGGGAGTTGACTCAGAAACCAGGTGAGCCACATCTGGAGGTGAAGAAGAGCGGTGACCTCTAGCTGGGAGGAGCTGAGGGAGGGAGGGAGGAAGGGAGGGAGGAGAGGAAGGGAGGGAGGGAACAAGGAGAAGGAGGGAGGAGAGAGGGAGGAGGTTCTTGCATTGGCTCCATAAGGAAACAAGTGATTGGTGTCTTAGTCAGGGTTACTACTGCTGTGATAAAAACATCATGACCAAAAGCAGCTTGGGGAGGAAAGGGTTTATCAGACTTACACTTCCCTATAATAGACCATCATTAAAGGAAGTCAGGATTGGAACTCAAACAGGGCAGAAACAGAGGCAGGAGCTGATGCACAGGCCATGGAGGAATGCTGCTTACTGGCTTGCTCCCCGTGACTTGCCCAGTCTTCTTTCTTTCTTTCTTTTCTTCTTTTTTTAAAAAAAGATTTATTTATTTATTTGTTTATTATGAGTACACTATCACTGTCCTCAGACACACCAGAAGAGGACATCAGATCCCATTACAGATGGTTGTGAGCTACCATGTGAGTTCTGGGAATTGAACTCAGGTCCTCTGGAACAGTAGTCAGTGCTCTTAACTCTGAACCATCTCTCCAGCCCTCAGCCTGTTTTCTTATAGAACCCAGGACCACCAGCCCAGTGATGGCACCACCCACAATGGGCTAGGCCCTCCCATATCAATCAGTAACTAGGAAAATGCCCTACAGGCTTGCCTAGAGCCCAATCTTCTGGAGGTATCAGTTGAGTCTCCCTTCTCTCTGACGACTCTAGTTTGTGTGAAGTTGATCTAAAACTAGCCACCCCAACTGTCATGTGCACTTTGTATGTAGACTCAGTAGATGGTACAGGGAAGCAAATTCCTGTGGTTTTTTCATCTTCAATACAGGCTGGTGGGGCAGCAAAGAAACAGAGCAGTGGGAAGATCATGCCAGGGCCAGGTGCTGCTGGAAGGAAGCAGGGAGGAAGTGGGATGGAAATCTGTGCAAGGAGATCGAAGGCAGGGTGCTGGCTGCTAGGATAAACCTGTATCCCGGGATGAAATCCTTCTCCTGATTGATCCAGCAGGTTAGCTTTTAGGGTCTCTAGTTGCCTCTTTCTGTAAGATGGAATTAATGGTGTGTGCCATGCAGAGTTGTCAGTGACTGCTGGGTGATTACATGGGTGTTTGTCCTTTCGACAAATGTCCTACACACAGTAGCTGTCATTAATAAATTCACCGCTGAGAGGTGGAAGGAATGATGGGATTTGAGAAAGATCTGACTTGATGTGTACCGTTAGTATGGTTGAGTGACTCTTCTGGGGGTCTTAGCTAGCAGCTGCACTGAGGTAGGGGAGCCAGCTCCTACTGGAGAGGAAACACCACATCACCTGAGCAAGAGATGCAGCTCAGAGTAGGGGCAGCCTTTGAGGCATTATCTCAGTTAAATGTTTTCACCTTATTTTCTCCATTATCTTCCCAGACAGAAGTCGTACGAGCTCCTAAAATTCCACAATCAAGACCAGAGGTGGGCTTGCCCTGGTCCTTGGCTGATGTGGCAGGTCCCCAGTAGGAACACACCAAAAAAGAAAAACATTATCACTAGTTCTCTTGATTTAAAAAAAAAAAAAAAAGAGCTGAAAGTCTCAAGCACGCAGGAAATCCAGTGTGCCACGGCCAGCCTGAGAATGGACCCCCAAAGCTGTGCCCACTACATCTTAATGAGGCTTTTTCTGTAATCTGACAGTGGAGAGGAGATGATGCTAAGAAGCCCCCACTCCATCCACCCTGTGGGTTGCCATGACAACCCAACTTCTTAAAACAAGCAGGAACTACCTCACTCAGCATTTCCTTGTAGTACAAAATAAAATTAGTGCAAGTTTATAGGCAGAGAGCTACCAGGAAGGAAACCTGTTACCATAGCAAGTTCCTGAGAGGCTGAAATCTGAGCCTGGGCGGGTGGGCCTCGTGCGCCCCACCCCTCTGCCTGAAGGAGCCCCGCCCACTCTCTCTCCTCAGCTGGTCTTCATTTATTCCTGAAATGAAGAACAGTAAAAGAAAACACATCCCAGGTCCGTAGGAGAGGACCAGGAGTCTGGGTTCCAGAGCAGTAGAACCCCAAAAGGAAGCAGAGGCAACTAACTGCACATGGGAAACCTACTGAGGCCAAAGATCCATGTGGCACACTGCAGCTTCTCTTTATATTTGTGGATAGGAACTGATATTCCTAGAGCAGAGACTGTTAAGTAACAGAGCAAGCGCTGAAGAAGGGATGGTTCTCAACCCACAACTCCCTAGGGGTCTACAGACTCACAGGATTGCAAGTCAGATATCCTGTATAGCAGAATCTACATTACGATTCACCACAGTAAATAACATCACAGTTAGCTGGGCAGTGGTGGCCCACACCTTTAATCCCAGCACTTGGGAGGCAGAGATAGGTGGATTTCTGAGTTTGAGGCCAGCCTGGTCTACAGAGTGAGTGCCAGGACAGCCAGGGCTACACAGAGAAACCCTGTCTCAAAAACAAAACAAAACAAAACAAAAAACAAAAACAAAACCCCATCACAGTTATGAAGTAGCAGCAAAAGAATTTTATGGTTGGGGGTCATCACAAAGTGAAGAACCACATTAAAGGATCACAGCATTAGGAAGGTTGAGAACCATTGCACTAGAGGAAGCCTGTCACCTTGGAGCCCCTCCACCTGCAGAGCCCAGGCTCATGCTTCAAATAGTGGCTGGCACACAGTGAGCATCAAACAGTGGCCATAACACAATGGCCATCACATAATGGCCATCACAAAATGTCCATCACACTGTGGCCATCTCACTGTGACAATCACACTGTGGTCATCACCCATTTGTCTTCAAATTGACACCATTACACAGTGACCATCACGTGGTAGACATCACACAGTGATCATTGCTCAGTGACCATCACACACTTGGCCATCACTCAGTGTCCATCACTATGTCCATTACCAACATATGGTGGCCATCATTCAGTGGTCATCCAACAGCGATCATCACTGGGTGGCCATCACACATTGGCCATAACCCAGCGATTATCACACTGTAGTAATCACCAAGTGACCATCACACAGTGACTGTATACAGTGTCCATTCCACTGTGGCCATCACAGGGGCTATCACACAATTCGAGAGGGAGAGAAGTGTGCTACTTCCTTTTTCAAGAGCTCTGGTTTCTGAAAAGAAGGGGTCACCTTCCCTTAGTTAAGGCGGAAGACAATGGAAGGGGCTCACCCAACTTGAGCTTCAGCCCTGGCAAACATACTCATTTATTGAAACGACATTGAAAGTCCAGGAGCTGTTCCAAAAGACTCTCAATGCCCCACCAAATCACCCATTCACTAACACATCTAAATTTATTTGGGGTCTGTTCTGTGCAAAGAACTTCTCTTTGATTTATTCTATTGAAATTCTGTCTGAAAGGAAATGGCTATTTCCCTCTTTCCGAGCTGTGGTCCCTAGAAACGCTGCAGAAAGCGTAGAGGCTGCCAAGAGAAAGGCCCTGGGGCACCTGGGCAAGTCTTGGAGAAGGGCATACAGATGTTTTAGTTAGGTTTCTATTGCTGTGATAGAACATCAGGATCAAAAGCAACTTGGGGAGAAAAGTATATTTTGCTTATACTTTGATATCACTGTCTGTCATCGAAGGAAGCCAGGGCAGGAACTAAAGCAGGAATCCGGAGGTAGGAACTGAAGCAGAGGCCATTGGGGAACACTGCTTGCTCTCATGGCTTGCTCAGCCTGCTTTCTGATAGCTCCCAGAGCCAACAGCCCAGAACGGAGCCAGGGCCTCCCATGTCAGTCACCAATCAAGAAAATTCAGCACAGGCCAATATGGTGGGGCATTTTCTCAGTTGAAGTTTTCTCTTCCAAAACAACTTTAGCTTGTATGTCAAATTGACATAAAGCTAACCAGCACAACAGGCATACATGACGGTGGGAAACAGAATCACAGACCAGTGGAACAAGAGGGCTCCAGAGTGCCAGCTTCACCTTTTCTAGATATGGAAGCTCAGGCAGGTTGCCACACCATCGAGACTCAGTTTCCTTCTTTGAAAAAATACTGGTAACACTAGGGTGAGCTCAGGGAGTTGTACAAATAAATGAAACAAAATCTCCCCCAGGAGTCACCTAGAGAAGTGTGTCCCAACCTCGCTCAACCAGTAAACCCTTTAGACAGAACCTCCTTTTCAGAACCCTTCCCAAGACCATCTTTACCATGGAGAAATGAAATACAGGCGGCATAACACATGCTTTAAATCAATATACTATCACAACTGGAAGAGAGATAACTCAGGGGCAAGAAGAGAGTGAAATGACACCCAGTAGCCTGTGAGTGAGTGTGACTCTACCAGAAAAGCCATTGAGGCGGCCCGGCAAGATGGCAGCCCCTGTCTACTAGCAAAGTATTTGAATCAGAGAGTGAGGTAATATCTATTGTATGAGTCTTTGTATTTGATGTTCTGAAAAAAAGACTAAATAAACACCACATATTTGGGAAGCTAGTTAAATTACTATCTATCTACGCACATGGAGGAATAGAGGTGTAATTACTATCTATGTGCGCTCATGGAGGAATTGAGGTGTGCTGCTCGTGTAACCCAAATACTGTGATCATTTTGCTTTGGAAGTATTGTTTTCTGAAATGAAGAACAAACCCTGGTAAAGACACGATTTGTAAGATAGTTCCAGTCATAAAAGGTCAGTGTACTCTAAAACTATGAAGAGTATGCTGTAATTACATACAAAACAGAATTAGGTTCTAGGCGCAGATCAACATAAATAAGTTTTCCACCTATTCAAACAACTGGTGTGGTACCAAGATGCCACATGAACTACAAGACAAGACTGGCCCTACTTATTTTGTTTTGTTTTTTTGAGACAAGGTCTCACCATGAAGCCGTAGCTGGCCTGGAACTCACTATGTAGACCAGGCTGCCCCCAAACTCATAGAGTTCCTCCTGCCTCTGCCTCCAGAGAGCTGGAATTAAAAGTATGGTGTCACCGCAGCCAGCTAAAGTCTGCCCCATTTATGACACCACTCGGTACCTCCCTCCAAGTAGTGCCACAAACATAAGTATGTCGCAGCTAGACTGCCTTTAGGGGGTAGTACAGCTTCCCCTACAATTAGCAAGGCATGTGTTGGAGTAGTTTCCCATGTGATAGAACACTGAGAGATGGAGGGTGATAGTCACACAACCTCCAAGAACACAGCCCGGTCAGCGTTAGAGACTCTATCAGCACACCACTCTTCTCTGTACCTTGTTACATTTCCATTTGTTTGGCGCCACCATAGGCAATGGCTACATCCTGATGTGAGGTCTCTGGGAGAAGGGAAGGGCAGGACATAACACAAGAGTGTGTCCAAGAGCACCCTGGGCTGCAAAGCTGGGACCCATCCCTCCACACATACAAAAGGCATCACCTGAGCCAGGAGCAGGTCTTCCGTAAATCCCCTGGACAGTGACTGATCTCTTTAAGAGGAGGACCAACAGCATTCTTTACACATTACTCCCTGATTTGCTCGCCTTGATTCAATTGGAAATCCATGCCACCAACTATCTCACAAGGTTGGAGCATCAGGCTTCTCAACTGAATGTATCTGAAGGAAGAGTCATTGTCTTCTGTGGAAATAAAGTACACCTCTGATAGGACTAGTCAAGGCACTGGGTTGAGAGGTCAGCTGGTGTGCATCCAGCCCAATAATCAACTAAATCTTGGCTCAGTCTCAGATCTTATTTCCCACAAATAGGAGCGATCATTTCTAATGACTCCAGAAAAGCACACCTATTTGTCAGGAAATGAAGACCAGCAGGGCACCACAGGGGATCACTAGCCTCTACTATGGTTCCTTTACTGAAGTGGGTCCATTCGAACTTCAAAGTCCCAGCTTCTGCTGCTGCAAGGCCCTGCTTGCTGCTGTCCTGACCACACAGGGGCAGCTGACACCCTGGTAGGACAGTCCTGAGAGTGGGTGGGGACCCAGACGTGGCTTGCAAAGATCTGATAAGGCTGTATTTCTCTTTCGGTCTGTTGCTTGTTTATTCTTCCCAGCAGAGGTAAAAGGGTGGGCTTAAGGATCCAGGCTGGTCTTAGCTGCCCTGTGTATTTTTGAGGGTGGGGGTGATGGGTGAGAAATCCAACCATATCTCTCACACAGATTTGCCTTTTCTGCTTTGCTTAGTGGAGGCAGATTTAATTCTTTAGGCAAAATGAAGTGACTTTGCCCTCTGTGGTGAACTAGGGAGGCTGTACCTTGGATGAATCAGGAGAGACATGGGGAAGAAGTCTGAGGCTTGTGGATTAACCCCCTTGAGAGAAATATGAGAGCCGATCTTGTAGGAGATTTGTGGTTCACACACAGATCCACAGAGCCCATTTTGTATCCGTTTCGTCAAGAGACAAAGCGGTCCACCAACAGCTGATGTGGGTAAGCCTGTCTTCGGGAGCAAGTGGTTCCATCCATGTATCAGGCGAGTCTGGGTACAAAGTAGGCTTGACATTTGTCACCTGCTTGAGTCTAGGCAGGTGAGAAGGGACCAAAGAGAGAGAAAAAGCAGATACAGAAACAAAACAGGAAAGGCAAGACAGGTGTATGGGTCATTTCTCAGCCTGTTCTCTTGAGGAGTCAACATCAAGTCCCTGGAGTCAGGAAGAACTGCATCATGGGAGTGTCTGGGACTTGTAGTTTTTGAAGAGAAATTGATGTCTCCAAATGTACACAGGAATGTACCTTTCAGAGGTATATGAAGCTGCTTTCTTTAGCAAAGACAGCAGCAGCCACAACATCCCTGACACCTCCCAGCTGGCTTTCTGCTCTGCACAGCAACCTTCCCAACTTGGGCACACTTCAGGAGAGGCCCAGAGGGGCAGACCTCTCTGCGGTGAATCAAGCTCACAAAGTCAGTGTGTTCATGGGTGGCTTTAGGTCCCACATGCACGTGAGAATCACCTGCCAAGTATTTAAACACCCACACTTGGTCCCACAGCCGGAGATTGTGGTTTAATTGCTCTGGGCCAGGCCCCAGGCACAGGTGTGCTTAAAAGTACCCCAGGAGATTCTAATCCGAACCAGAGCTGAGAATCCCCTTGATTACAATAGGAGAGGGTCTCAGACTCACATTCGCATCTCGGCTATTTTTCATTTAAACATATCTCTAATGGTCCAGTTGTCTGGCCTTCTAGCTGGCTTGAGATTGAAAGCTATAAATTCAGAGGGAGATAAAGGCTGCTAATAGTATGAGCCAAACACAGCAGGATACAACACATCTGATCTGATCACAAGGTAAAGACAGAAAATCCATCAAAAGCAACCAGAGCATTCAGCCCCCCCCCCCCCAGTATATTCTATTTACAGTAAGGCCTGAAGAGATCATTCAAGTGGAGTCAGAAGAGTGAGGGCTATAACATCCCAGGCAAGTGACACACATTGTGACATACATGATGTGTAAGGCATATGTAAACAGGTGCTACCAAGATGACTTCACCGGATTACCACAGCCCTCCTAGACACATATTAGCCCATTTTACAGGTGAAGAAACTAAGGAGGATCCTTAACTTGATCAATTTTAAACCGACAGTGAGCTTTAAAGACAGAATCTGTTGTTTTATTGATTTTCAAAGATAATTACAATGCATACCCCAAGCTGGCCCCAAACTTAATCATCCTTCTTCAGCTTTTTAAAACCCTGGGCTTATAGGCATGTGCCATCATGGAGGGCACAGATCTGAGATTAAAATGTCAACTGTGGGTTCATTTGATTCGAAAGCCTGTGTGTTTGAATGTGCCGTATCTGTTTTGTACTCTTTATGATGACCCAGAGTCTAGCACTGAATCATGCTGGAAGTCCATCTGCTCAAGATGTTCACTCAAAGAGCAGCCACACATGTGCACGTGAGCAAACACATACAAACACGCTCTCCCTCACAGTGATGAAAGAACTGGGCATCCATTTGGGAAATAAATAAATAATACAAGTTATTCCCCAACTCACACCATCCATCAAAATGGATACCAGATGGCTAAAGGCGGAAATGAAACCATCAAGGTACTAGAAGAAAATATAAGTGAATATTTTATAATCTTGGGATGGGGAAGGACTTTCTAAACATGTCAACAAAAGCAGAAACCATGGAGGGAAAGATTGATAGATTTGACTACATAAAAAATTAAAAACTTATGTACATCAAAACCCAGCATAAATTGAAAAAATACTCAACCTCACTAACATTCAAAGAAAGGCAAATTAAAACAGCAATGAGGGGCTCTTTTTTTTTTTTCCTTCGCTGATCAGATCGGCAGTGATTAAAAAGAATGATAATGCAGAGAGCTGAGGAGTGAAACCAGCATTCCCACATGGGTGGAGGCATCGGGAATCTCTCCATGTTCTGGAAGACATTTTGACTCAATGTATAAAAAGAGCCCAAGAAGGCACACACTTTTAACCTAGTAATAAAACCATATTCTGTGAACAAATCTGATCCACCACACATGCACACATACTCAAAATGGCCACTGAGGCCAGACAGTCCAAAAAAGAAAAAAAATGGGGGAGGGGGATACTGAGACTCTAGAAGCTAAGTGTTTGACAAAACTAAATTAGTCAAATAAATTGTGATGTAGCAGCACCCAGTAGGGCACAGCAACCAAACATGATGCTGGCGAGAAGGACGGACCAATATTACAGGACAGAGAGCCCCAAACAACCTAAACACAGGTGAGACTCAATGACTAGCAAACTAGTGAGGCAAAGGCAGGTCTTCGAATAAATGGAGCTTGTCTAACTGGAGGAAAAAACTGGACCAATATTTCAGACAGTACAAAGGCTAACCTTCAACTAAATCAAAGATATAAATACAGAAAATAACTCCTTTATAATCTCACAGTAATGAAGACATTTCTAAATGATTCAACATTTACATGATGAGATCAAAGACTGACAGATATGTTAAAGTAAATCTACAGATATATTAAAATAAATTAGACATATTTTAATTATACAATTAAATATAATTTAAAAATGTATAAAAATACAAAATCTATAATTAAATTTAGAAGTATTAAAATTCTTGCTTGGCAAAAACCACCAAAAACCAAACTAATCCTGTGATGCAGAAGCAAGAAGGCTGTGAGTCTGAGGCAACTTTAGTGAAACCCTGACTCAAAAAAAGGAAAACAAAACTCACCAGCAGGAGATATATGAGATCCTGTCAGAAAGGAAGGAAGGAAAGAAGTGAGAAAGGAGGAGTGGAGGGAGAGAAGGAGGAGGATGGGAGGGAGGAGGAAGAGGGAGGGAGGGAGGAAGGAGGAGGGAGGAATGGAGGGAGGAGGAGGAGGGAGGGAGGGAAGGAGGAGGGGGGGGGGAGGAGGGAGGGAGGGGAGGGGCACAGACAAGCTCTTCTCCTTTGTAAGTGTTTGCTGCACACAGGTATTTGGCTCCTTACCCATCCAGCCTGGCTCTGGCCTCTGACAGAGCTGGAGGCAGGGACCCAGACAGGACACATCTGCATTTGACTCTATTGTCCAAAAGGAGCAGTGGAGCCCTGAAGAGTGGTGGCCTAAGAGGGGACAGTCAGAACCAGGTGAAGTGGACACTTGAAGAGGCAATCACTTCCAAGGCATGCGGTTTTTCTTTTCTTTTCTTTTTGAGCTTTACTTTTTGAACTACGTGAAAGTATTTTGTGTTTTTAGAGTGAAATCAATTTAATATATAACTGCAACTTCTTTTGTGTCATCACAAGAAGCTTTCAAGATCCGTCTTGTGCAGAAAGGAGGTCACAGAAGAATATGTCAAATAATCCCAATTTTGTCTTTTGAAATTTTGCATTTAGGGCTGAGGATGTAGCTGTGTTGGGACAAGGTACATGGCTCCACCCCATTCACCACATGAAACCAGGCATGGAGACACGCCCTGTAATCCCAGCACTTGGGACTCTCTCAAAGGCAGGATCAAAAGCTCAGATCATCCTTGGCCAGCATAGGTAACAACAGAGCTTGTCTCAAGACACCAAAAAAATAAAAAATAAAAAAAATTAAAATACCATATTTTTGTGGTTCTACTCATGTACATTAAGAAATAGCAAACTAGCTGGGTGGTGGTGATGCAGAACTTTTAATCCCAGCACTCAGAAGATAGAGACTGAGGAGTCTCCGTGAGTTCAAGGTCAGCCTGGTCTACAGAGTGAGTTCCAGGACAGTCAGGGCTACACAGAGAAACCCTGTCTCAAAAAAACAAAAACAAAAACAACAACAAAAAAAATCTTTAAGAAGATTCAGGAAGTATGTTACCAAGTATTAGTTCTCTGTGTGACTATCAGTGGCCCCATGTGGATCTCTCTCTCTCTCTCTCTCTCTCTCTCTCTCTCCTCAACAATAAACAACATGAACTTTAAATAATTAAAAAACAAAACACAGATCCCTCAAGAAACATTCTGATTTTTTCATAATTTACCCATCCTAGGTTGCTGTATGTGTTTGGGTTACTGGCTAACTGGATAGGCTGTCTGCACCCACTATTCTAAGACTTCAGTAAGCATGGCCATGGGCCTCAGCAAAGGTTCTTAGCCTCTATTTGGTTCCCTTGAGCACCCCTGAGTGCCAGGGTATCAGCTGCCATGTTGAATCCAACAAAAGTACCTGTATATAAAAGCCGGATGTTGAGCCAAGGCCAGCTTCCTAGGAATGGATGGTTTACCATTTGCCTTACAGCAGGAAGGTTACAGACCTGTTGGACCAGCAGCTGGTTAAGGACAGCAAAGGTTGTCTATAAGGACCCACTCTTGACCCAGGAACTCCCTGGGCAACTTCTGCTACAGCCTGCTTGCCTGGAGGGAGGCGTGTTAACCTGTGAGATGGCTGAGAGGGTAAAGGCCGTTGCCACCAAGCCTGGTGAACTTATTCTTGGGACCCACAAGGTGGAAAGAGGGAGTCAATTCTCAAAACCTGTCCTCTGGGGCTGGGGCTCAGAGGTTAAGAGCACTAGCTGTTCTTCCAGAGGTCCTGAGTTCAATCCCAGCACCCACATGGTGGCTCACAACCGTCTGTAATGGGGTCGGACGTCCTCTTCTGGCATGCATGTGTACAAGCAGGGATTATATATATGTATAATTTTTAAAACAAACAGGCCTGTCCTCTGACCGCTAGTCATGAGATTTTTGCATATGCTCATACTTCTCCCACTCAAATCAATAAATAAAAGTACGGAAAATGCAGATCAAGGTAAGACCCCTCCCTCCCTGCCAAAAGACCAGGACGGGGTGAGCCCTGAGGTCCATGAAATTCCCAGGTTCTTCATTGCTTGTGAGACTTTATGACAATACCCTCCCATCTGGCCTCTTGCTCTCTATCTCTGCCCTGCCCAGCTCATTCTCCAAGCCTGCCAACCTCCTGGAAACACAGCTAATTATTTTATTCCTGGGATCAAACCATATTGTCCAAAATGGTATTTCTCTCGCTCTAACACTAAAAGCCCAGCACACAGCAAACAAAGGAAGAAATGTCTTCAGTTCCCCCAGAGGACTTTGTAGCCTGAAGCACTGGACAGCAGGCCCATGCTCTTTTGGAGGCCCCCGTGTTCTCTTAAAGATTCATGAGATTTTTTGCATTATGTTGTACAGTATTTCTGAATTTCTTTTGTTATATGAAATTGTTTAAAATCATTCAACTCCAGGAAAACTGATGCTTCCGAAGGAAAAGTGTGTTCATGGAGAGGCTTTAAGTGTCCTCTTGGGAGACCACCAGTGGGGTGAGATTCAAGCTCTGGTGAGCAAGTTTTTATGGTTTGACCCTCACAAGCTTTCTGCAGGTTTCCCCATCACTCACCACTGGGCCACCTGGACTCCTGCCCTTTCCTGACATGCCATCTTCCTCCCAAGTCCTGAAGGGACACAGCCTACTTGTTGACAACCAACCCATTACCCCAAAGCCCTTGGGGTAGACCAAAGACCCACTTCCGTGCTACACCTGTGCTTTAGAAGCAGTAGTTTGGTGTTCAAATCCTGGCTCCATTCTTCACACCAGCCATCTTTAGCTAACTTCTCCATCATATCTACAAACTCCTTGAAGGGCTGTCGTAGAAGTGACGTAAGATTCAAGCTACCCAGTAACCCATGCTCCTGTACCCTTCCCCAGCTCCTACTGCATGTTATGTACAGGATGCATGCTTTACATGTAGCTACTTCTCCATGCATGCTTTACATGTGTTCACTACCCCATGCATGCTTTACATGTGTTCACTGCACCATGCATGCTTTACATGTAGTCACTTGGCCACTCTTCCATAACTGCCAAAATTTTCTCCAAATAGATCAGTGGCTTCTCACATCTCAGAAGTTTCTTATATTTTTACCTATGATCTCTTGATTTGGCTATTATGAAATAAACATATATGTCTGGATTGTTTTTATTTGTTTTGAGATGGGGCCTCTCTGTTATATAGCCCTGGCTGTCCTAGAACTTGCTATGTAGACCAGGCTGCTCTGGAACTCACAGAGATCCACCTGACTCTGCCTCCTGAGTGCTGGCATTTAAAGTGTGCACCACCATGTCAGGTCATAAAATATACTTTAAACAATAGTTTCTCTTACTAACATTTCATTACTTTAAAAAAATTAATTTGGGGTGGGGGAGGCTGGAAAGATGGTCTACTGGTTAAGAGTAGACCTGCTCTTCCAGAGTTCAGTTCTAGCACCTTTTGGGAATTGGTTCTAATGCTTTGAATTAATTGGGAATCTGCGTGTACAGATGCTGAAGGTCCTTGACCGCAACATTTTTGATCAATCAATAAGGAACCAACAGCCAATGGCTGGGTGGAGAGAGAGGGGCAGAACTTTTAGGCTGTGAGGGCCAGGAACTAGGAAAAAGGAAGACAGAGAATCGACATGACTCGGGTGAGAAGAATAGGATGTAGTAGCTGCGGGAGAGAAAGCCAAGCAGCCATGGAAGAATTCGGGTAAGTGGCCACCGGCTACTCACTGATTGGACCTGGAGTGGTAGGGGAATGCTTTGGAGTCTTAGGAATACCAGAGAGGAGCATTTGCTAGCAGGGGAAGGTTTGGGAGTGCCCAGTCTTTAAGCTAGTCATAAATTAACTGGTGTGTGTGTGTGTGTATGTGTGTGTTTTTCATTCGAGAATCCAGATTGCTCCTGGGTGGGTGTGTGACCCGCTAGGAGCCAAAGCGGTGTGGCTTAGCTAAACTTGCAGCTACAAGCCCATCTAGGGTTACTTACCACTGCCTGTAACTCCAGCTCCAAGTGATCCGAAACCCCTTTTGGGCACCGAAGTCCTCCTCCCCCACAAACGTACAAATAAAGTAAAAATTGAACTTTAAAAACAATCAATCAATTTAGTGGGTGTGGTATATGCATGTGTGCATGCCTATGCAGGTGCACTTGCCTTTGCATACATGTGGAGGCCAGAAGTCAGCTTCAGGCGTCTTCCTCTATCACTCTCTACCTTATTTATTTATTTATTTATTTATTTATTTATTTATTTATTTATGAGACGGGAGATCCAGGTTGGCCAACACTGGAACGCATGCTACTCCTTGCACAGGGGCAACTCAGGTTGCCCCTGAACTCAGGTTCTTGCGCATTCTCCTTGAATACCCAGAGTGTTCTCTGCCATGCCTTTGACACGAAACTCTGCAGAAGCTAGCTGGGAGCCACCCACCAAGACCATAAACACCTTGAGAGTGCAGCCTGGCCTCCCTACCTCCTGAAGCAACTTACTCAGCCTTGTGCTTAGAACACACCTCGTAACTGCTTGTGGCATAAACAAAAGTTTCTCCTATATGATGTGGGTGAGGAGGGGTGGAAGATGCCTGGAGAAGCCCTCTCCAAATGAGCCGTTATGTAGAAAGGGTCACTGTTGCAGGAGGCAGAGCTGGAGGCAAGCCCTTCTCTCTACAAGGACCAGCGCCCCCAATTACACCAGCTGGCCTCAACTCCTGTGTGAGCCCGATTAAAAAGCACCCTCTCTCCAGTGTCTGGAAACCCCTGCAAGGAAAGTTTGCTGCCCAAAGTTGGCTTTTGACTAGAGTCTTAATAAGAGGCTTCAGCAGGCTGCGTGGAGAGACAATGTCACTTTAGAGGAGCAGCTGGAAGCGCCAGTTAGAAGAATTATTTTAATGAATACATTTCCTTTCAATTGTATGGGAATATCAAGATCCCATTAGAATGGGGAAAGCAATTAGAACTAATAAAGATGAATGCACAGTGCTCAGTGCATGCGGAATAACAAGCAGCCAACAAAGGGACTCCCTGAGCAGGCTCTAGTCCAAGTGAGGCCGAAGCCAGCAGAGGGGGAGAGGCTCTGCTCAGCCACTCAAAGCCACCGTGTCCTGCACATTCTGATCACGGCCTGGCCCACAAATGGTGTGAGTTGTGGCCTCGGAGGTGGGGGGTGGCCCCCACCCCCTTCTGGGTCAGTCCTCTTGGGGGTTGAGATGGACTCTTGGCAGCCCCTTGGCAACAGCCATTCAAAACAGGGCTCTGGCTCCAAGCCAGATTCTAGCTTGTCCCTCCAACTGGGCCTCATTGTGTCCAGGTGGCAAATGCCTTCTCATCAACGCTCCTTAGAGGTTTGGAGAGGGACTGGGACAGTGAGGAGGGAAGAAAGGGTGAATGAGAAGGGGCCCTCTGCCCTGCATCCCTCCTCTCTCCTCCCCCACACCCACAGCCTGTGCCTCCTCTGAGTTTGGGGTTATGTTACAGTCAGTGGTGAGTCACAGGCAGCCAAACACAGAAGTACTGTTGCTTACACAATTGTTCCTCAAACAGCAACAAACAATCTTCATTACCCAAGTCAGATCGAATCATTCGCCTGGCCATCCTGCCTCATTCGCAGCCACACAAACAGGCCCAGAGCCTCACGCTTTGCCCATTCCACTGTGACAGCACTGGGCTACGCTCTGCCTTGGGCTCTGAGGACAGACAAAGCTCTTTCTCTCCTTTACTTGAGCTGGATCTGCTGCATGGCTGTCAAGAAGAAGCAAGGGAGACACAGTCACCTCTGAGGTGAGGCCTTGCTCAGTTGTGGGCCAGCATGCTACTAACACCTGTGTGAAGCAAGGGCCGCTGGAGTCTGAGTTTAGGAGGTGTCCAACAAGATAAGCCTGGCTCTCCACCAAAGTATTCACTGGCCCCTAATGCAGTGTCTGTACTTGACATTTCTTTGTTTAATCTCTTTTGGCCAGACATTTTTTTTTTGAACCAGGAATGTGTAAACTCATTCCGAAACGTCTGTACGAGAGGCCAGTTGCACATTCATTACTAGGATTTTTCTATTTCTTATCCTCAAAAAAAAAAAAAAAAAATATCTTATTAGGACCTTGAAATAACCCCATGGGGTAGACAACCAGGATTCATTGAGCCTACTGATGAGAAAAACTTAGGCCCCGGGTTCAGTGTCCTACACGAGGATACCAAACGGTAAGTAAGAACCCGGCACAATGCAGACTGACACATTTCCCACACCCCCACAAAGTACAGCATTCCAGGAGACGTCACCCTGAGATTCTTTGCTTCCACTGTAACTCCTTACCTCCTCCCCACCCACTCACCCCCACCACCCTGCACTAAGCACCAGGGGCTAGAGAGGGCACAGAGGATTTGTATCTACAGTCACAGAAGGGCTTGCTCTGCCACCATCTCCTTTCCTCCCTTTCCATAGCTCAGAGAAAGACTGTTTGAAAAGTTTCCAGGACATGATAGGTATGGTAAGAACTGGGAAAGAGCCGGGCAGTGGTGGCGCACGCCTTTAATCCCAGCACTCAGGAGGCAGAGGCAGGTGGATTTCTGAGTTCAAGGCCAGCCTGGTCTACAGAGTGAGTTCCAGGACAGCCAGGGCTACACAGAGAAACCCTGTCTTGAAAAAACAAAAAAAAGAACTGGGAAATATTGCTGCGTATGTCTCCTTCAGTACAAAACTGGCAAGGATAAAACCAACCCTTTCCAGGCAGACCCACCACGGCTCTCCAGGGCCCTCACCATAGCACATAGGTTAGTTCACCTGCCTTACATACACAGGGCCCTGTCACAGGTGTCGCCCTGAACATGTGAGATCCTATCCCTGCTACTTTTGTGTCTCTCGGGCGGTGTAATGGCCACTGGGTCACCCATGTACTGTCAATACTTTGTTCTTTTTCAAAAACTGTGTATTGAAAAGTGAAATCAGGGCTGGAGAGATGGCTCAGTGGTTAAGAGCACTGACTGCTCTTCCAGAGGACCTGAGTTCAAATCCCAGCAACCACATGGTGGCTCACAACCATCTGTAATGGGATCCCATGACCTCTTCTGGTGTGTCTGAAGACAGCTACAGTGTACTCATATAAATAAAATAAATCTCTAAAAAAAAAAGAAAAGAAAAGAAAAAAGAAAAGTGAAATCATGAAATCTTCTGGTTAAGTGGTTGGAGCTGGAAAAAATTATCTGAATGAAGTCACCAAGGCCCGGAAAGACAAAGCAAACACTGCACATTCTCTCCCACCGGCTGCTCTCAGTTTCAAGTCATCTGTTGTGGAGTTTAACGTGAAGCACAAGGGGAACCAGGATACTGGGAAGGGACACTGGGTGCTTTGGAGGAAAGGGGGGTTATAAATCAAACAAAAGTAAACAAGTGGGTCCATGGGGGGTGGGAAGGCTTAGGCAGGGAGGGGATCAGAGGGAGGGGAGGGGGAAACCCAAAGGAAAGGGTTCCGAAAGAGCCACGCGGAACCCTAATACCTCACAGCCAATTAAAAATGGTAGCTGGAGGGATCGGTGGAACAGATACAATATGAAAAAAGATTGGTGGGGGGGGCACTAGAAGTTAAGGTTTGGCCTGGGACAGGGCGGGTTGGAGAGAAAGGACAGGAGCTAACCCAAACTAAGGGTAGATGGGAAAACTTTGTAGAAACCCATTCGTATGTAAGTTAATTTCAAATTTCACTTTAAAGAAGGCGGTCAAAGGTAAATACCCTGAATAGATGGACAGTGTCACTCTCAGAATTCATGGGCTGTTAAAGATCGCAGTGCACTGGGCATAGAATAATACCTCCCTAGGAGTGATTGTCAGGCAGACCCCAGAGGTTGCTCTTGGTTATCCATCACAGCTACATGGTAAGATCCTATTGGTGAAGACACAGCCAATCCCAAACCAACCAAGAACCATCCTCCTTGCTGAACAGCACTGCTGGAAAGTACTATGCAGGATGCTGGAGAAAAGACATCAGTGGTTTTAGACAGCACCAGATTCTGCATGCTGTAATGCTAACCTTCTGGGCAAAGTGTACCTGATAGTACAGTGGCAGAATGACTGTTGAGGGCTAACTGCTTTGTTTGTTTGTTATTAGTCAATTAACTGATTAATTTTTGGAGACAGGGTCTCTTTAGGTGGCATTGGCTGTTCTAGAACTCACAATATAGACCAGACTGGCCTCAAACTCGGAGACCCAACTGCCTCTGCCTCTGCCTCTGCCTCTGCCTCTGGGATTAAAGGCATGCATCTCCACGCCCAGACAAACTGTTTTTATTGGACTTGAGGCCTGTCCTGCAGGAGAGAATTCCTACCTGCTACTGTAGTTCTGGTTAGAAACCCATGACTAGAGAGGCTGTAGGCTGAGGGTTAGAACTTGCTATTATTATTTTGCTAAATTGTCTTGCTGTTAAATTGACTGCTGGATATTTACGTTTACATCCACAGACCTGGGCTTCTCTCAACCATGGCTAGAGAATCTTCTGGCAGTGAGCAGCAGTCAACGGAATAGTATAACTGAATGTGTAGCATTACTGGTTAAAAATCTGGGAATAAATGATGGAGTTCTCAGCCCTGAATGAGACGTCTGTATCGCTGCCCGACCCTGCAGGCTCAGGGCATCACAGAGGAGGAGGTGGAAAGAGGAGCACTGTGAAGAACGCACTTCTGAACATGACTTCTACTCCTTGTACAGGACTCTCTCAAGCCAACTGCCACCATCTTCAGGAGTTCAGACACAGCTGCCCTTGTTGACTGTTGACCTTCTCTCATAGAGGAAGTGGTGGGAAGGGGCAGGGGACTCTCACCTTAGTAACTAGCCACTCCTCCAACAAGTTCTGCCCTGATTGAATGTGGCCTCAGGCTGGGAAGAAGTGGGCAGAGCTATATTATGGTGCTGTGGGGGGAGTCGTCAGCCGAGTGGCATGTACATGCTCTGGTACAGTACTGCTCTGTCAATAAGCCTGATAAACTCATGGGTTTCCCAGGGTGAACTTTGGTGGAATTGCATCTCGGTTTACCGCTGAGATCTTGGGAGAAAGAGCAGACTGTGTTTACATCTCCCCACAGGTAAGAAATTTCAGCAACACTGGGGCACTCAGAAACTGACAGCATGTGTGGTTTTTGTGTGTAAGGCCAAGCCAAGCAAAATTCCAGCATGGAGGGGGTGGTGCTTAAGAGACCCCACCCTCTTTTCTATTGACAGCTGTTAACTGCTATGAGAGGGGAAGTCATTCTTCTTTTGGGGTGTGGGCAGTGATAGGTTGCCCATGTTCTAGTGAATAACCCCATTCCCACACACACGTGGCAACACTAATTGGACTAAATGGTTATTTTAAAAGAGAAGGAGGGGAGAGAGAAGGGGAGGGGAAGGGAAGAGGAGGGGGAGGGAGAGGGAGGGAGAAGGGGGAGGAGGGGGAGGAGGAGGGAGAGGGAGGGGGAGGGAGGGGGGGGGGGAGGAGGGGGAGGAGGAGGGGGAGGAAAAAGAAATTAAATAGGGAAAGTAGTATTTTGAGGGGACCCAGAGGGAGACAGGAGGAGTAAATGGGGGGGGGTGGGGAGGACCATATTTCACTGTATATAAGTGTGAAATTTCCAAGCAGTAAATTTTAAAAAGGGAATTTTGTTTCTTAAATGGCTTGAGAGATGCAGCAGGGATAACACTCACTGAGACACTCTACATTAATTTGGAAAGTAACTATGAATTAAGTAGATTTACACCAGCTGATATTTTAATACATAGTTCAGTTAAAGTAAGTATTGCTGTCTTTTAAAAACCATCTAAATTATTGCTGATTTGTCTCTTAAAGTGCGTTCCATCCATTCTATCTCTTCTTCTTCCTTTTTTTTTTTTTTCAAGACAGGGTTTCTCTGTGTAGCCCTGGAACTCACTCTGTAGACCAGGCTGGCCTCGAACTCAGAAATCCGCCTGTCTCTGCCTCCCGAGTGCTGGGATTAAAGGCGTGCACCGCCACTACCCGGCATCATTCTATCTCTTCTTTGTGTGCTTCTTTCCACAGATACTCTCCTGACTCTTTCCTTGACCAATAGGAACAGGCTGTTAACAGGCAGATTATTTTATCTTCAATACTGCCTCCCACCCTCTTTCCCCTTTAAGACAGGGTTTCTCTATGTAGCCCTGGCTGTCCTGGAACTCACTCTGTAGACCAGGCTGGCCTCGAGCTCACAGAGATCTGCCTGCCTCTGCCTCGTGAGTACTGGAGTCAAAAGTGTGCACCGCCACGCCCAGCTTCAGCAACAAGAGGCACCAGCACAGCAATCCAGGTTGTGATCATGGAGACTGAAAAGCTTCAGATCTGGGTTTGCATTTCCAGGCTAACACATGACAGATGAGTGGTTTGAGGCAGGTAATTTAACCTCTCTGTGACTGTTTTCCCATTTGTAAGATGAGGATAATGATGCTTTTGCTAATAGGGATCTGGGAGGACTAAATTATATTGTACATAAAACATTTGGCACAACGCTAACAATCGCCTCAAGCTAGACTATAATAAACACCCTCCTGCCTCATTTACACACTTCAGTGTTCGGAAGTCATATGATATTAATGACTATATATTTTTCAAATATATATTTTTTGAAGCAGGGTCACATTAAGTAGCCCAGGCTAGATTTGAATTCTTAATCCTCCTGCCTCATGTGCTGGGATTATAGGCATAAGCCACCACAGATGGCTTTATTTCTGAAAAATTTTAGAAGATACATTTCCTATTTAAGCCTAGAAAACTGGCTGCTACTTTAAACAGGTAACTGTTATTTCCTCTGGGGGAGCCCTCCATCATCTGTTCATTAGATGCGGACTGTGAGCTCTGAGAGACTTCAGAACTGAAATCATCCCTCCTTTAGTATGCCTTCTTAGAGAGGGTAAGAGGCCAAAACCGAAAATAAAGCGAAGTATACATCAGTGCATCTAGCCATTCAGTAAAGACTGCGGTATGCACGTTCAAATCTCAGCTGTGCAATGTTTGGCAAGGTATTTAGCGCCTCTGTGTGTTACCCCACTTTTAAAATGGGGACATCTACCCAGCAGGGAGCTGTATCAGCGATTAATAGCTAAAGTGCTGGATACTCAGTGTGTGCCAAGCACAGCGTTAAATGTTCATGTGTATTACTTAATCTTCACAATGCTGTTCCTAATTTTGTACCCATTTTTATGACTCATGTAACTAAAGGGCAAAAAGTTTTAGTTAACTTGTATAAGATTACGTAGTTGGAAAATAGCAAATGCCACAGGAAAAATCCAACCATTTATAAAATGTACGTGAGAATCAAATACAGGAGAAAATGCTTTTACAACAAAGCCTAGCACGTGGATGTTAAATAAACTTAATTGCTGTGGTGATTCAGAAATAACCGTAAATATCGAGCATAATAGCTGTGATGATTCAGAAATAACAGTATATAAATTCTATGCATGACCTCCAAGGGAAGACTTTTGAAAGGTGACCTTTAAGCTTAGCCCTGGAGAGTGAAGATGATTCTAAAAGATGGGGATATTGGTAGAGGAGGGAATTTCAGAGTGGGGAGGAGGCGGGATATGAAGAGCGAGACAGAAGGGGTTAAAAGGGGATATGAGAGTAATTTTGATTGGAGGTGAATGTTGCCTTCCCTCCAGCCAGTCCCCACCTGCTCGTGTGTGCGTGGTAATGTGCTCCTTCAGTGCATCTCTTATCACCACACAATGTGCTGTCCTCACCTTGCAATTAACCACTGAATAGTATTTCAGACTCCAAGAACCTGTTCCGCACGGTAATAAGCATCCTCTCCACATGCCGAGGCCGCAGACAAAGACTGCAGTCTTTCCTCCTGTGTCCAGATTAGGTTTATTTTCCCTCACCAACCTAGCCTTGTCTCTGCGCAGGCGGCACTTAAGCCTCAACGTCTGACCTAAGCACTTAGTAAAAGAACGTGCCCGAACTCGGTTCTGTGCTATTTCTTGCACAGAGGAGCGTCCCCACCCGGAATGGCTGCTTGCAGCGTTTACCGCGAGGCACATGCACACCCTCCCCGCGACGCCTGCACCTGCAGGAGCCACTGCACGCCGCCAGCCTGGGAGAAAGCGGAAAGACTGCTTGCGGCGCCCCCGCCGCCATCTTGGCTCAGCAGGCCGGAAGGGGCGAGCCCAGACTGCGGCTGCGCGGCCGTGGGCGGGTGTGGGGCTCGTCGCGACCTCTTGATGCTCCCGCCGCCGTCCTCCCTGGCCTGTTCGCGCAGTCTCTGGGGTGGCATGCCGGGCACCGCCTGCCCGAAGGCATGGGGCAGAAGCCTGAGAGTGCGACAGCCCTGCCGCCTCCCGCCGAGGGCGAGCCGGAAGGCAAGCCCAGGCCCTGGCTGCCTCCCAACGCCATCTGATAGGACTGCCGCCTGCTCAGCGCAGTTTCTGTTGGTGAAGGACAGGAAGAAGGGCCTCATCGCACGCTCCAGGACGATGAAATATGTTATCGGAGACCTGAAGGGTCCCCGGAAGATCACCTCAAGGGCCGCAGAACATCGCGGTACGTTTTTGCTTTCCCGCGGAAACAGCTCCATCGCAAGCACCACACTTACATCCTGACCAACAGGTTAAAACCTCTTGAGGGGTTGGAGGAGGATCTGGGAAAAGATGGCCCCAGATTAGGTCTCTTAGTAATGATCATGGGTCTTATCTACATGAAAGGTAATAGCACAGTTCTGGGAGATGCTGAGTTGGTTGTGGGGTGCTTCCATCAAAGAATCCTCTTTGGGGACCCAAAAGAAGGCTTACTATGGAAGGTTCTGTTCAGCAGCGATGCCTTAGTTACAGACAGGTGCCTCACACCAAACCATCGGAATATGAATTCTATTGTACTCCACAAAGCAACCTGGAAAATCACCAAGATGGAAGGATGGGCTTCGTGTCCAGGCTTCAGAAGAATGAGCCGCTGTATTGTCCGGAGCCGTAAGAGCCAGAGCAGAGGCTACATAGGGCCCATGCTATGGCCACCCCCACTGCTAGTAAGGGGATGGGGGGAAAGGTGGCCAATGAGGGCCTAGTGTGCTTGGTATCTACTGCCTTTTAAGTAGTGTCATTTCTGAGAAAATTGTGAGGCTTTAGGTTTTAGGTCTTATATATTGTTAGGTTTTGTTACTTTTAATATATTAAATTGCTATTTTTAAGTGAGACCGTTCTTTTTCCTATAGAATTTTGTTGTAGTTTTGCTAATTTTGTAAAACGAGTCGCAAAACTTTGTATGTTATTCTGTGATTCTGAATGCATTGTGCAGCATTGTAATTCTGGTCCTTGACTGGCATGAAGGAACTCAGCATGTTGATCAGGAGTGTGTGTGTGTGTGTGTGTGTGTAAGTTTATTTGATGCCTAGCCTCTGACATTTTTTTGTGTTTTATTACAAACAACAAAAACCAACCCATGTACTTCTATTTACCTATTATAGTGATCTAGAAAAAGTTAAAATCCAGTAAATGAGAAGCATACCCTGGCTCACTTAATAAACTTGTTGAGCACCTTACATTTTGTGTTGCACAGTTAAAGACTTTGGGAATGGGATACGCCCTACCGTTGGTGGGAACAGTAAATAAACCGGAGATTACAGGACAATGAATGAAATGTCAGAGGGATATGTGATCTAGCTGAGGTGGTTGAATGAGGCTTGCTTAAGGTTACCTTTAATCCCCTCAGGCTTTGGGGGAGGCCAGGGGAAGGAATAAAAAGAAACGGAGGAGTTGGGGGTGGCACTAAAAATTTAAGAACACCGATCATTTTCTTTTCTTTTTCTTTTTCTTTTTCTTTTTCTTTTTCTTTTCCGAGACAGGGTTTCTCTGTGTAGCCCTGGCTGTCCTGGAACTCACTCTGTAGACCAGGCTGGCCTCAAACTCAGAAATCCACCTGTCTCTGCCTCCCGAGTGCTGGGATTAAAGGCGTGTGCCACCACTGCCCGGCAACACCGATCATTTTCAGTCACATACTCGACAGTGGGGACTCTTATTCTACACCGTGTTAGAGTGCACAGTGATCATGACCATGATCGGTTTGGCCTTCACTATCTTCCTTTTTTCAACTCCCATAAAGGTCCCTCTTCTAGCAATGCTTTCAGAAGCCAAATAGAGAGTGGAAACGAATCTGCTCACCAAGAAGCTCCACTTCAAGATCTGTCCCCGGCACCAGGAAGCCCAGTGCTTGTGTTCTGGGGTTCAATCTGCTGCTTTCCTACTTAGTGAGGACAAGTAGACACCCACATATTCTCAGCACCCGTGGAGATTAGCTCATGGCCTCTGCAGTATAGACCACCCCCCTTCACTCTGGGAATAAATAGTTTAGAAATTACCAGCTGGGGACCTGAAAAGCGTGGAACTCACTGGAGATGGGCATTACGGAGCGGCGTCCTGACAGTGGCCATAATAGAAAGGCTGTTTTCAGTTTACGACTTTTTCCTGCTACTTTTATGTTTCTTGAGTATGAGAAGGTGGCCAAGGAACATATTTTAGGACAGGAGCTCAGGGATTCAATGATTCAGATCCAAGAAATCAGAACAAAATCTTTCAGTTAATAGGCAGTTTAGTAATGATTAAAAATGGCTCCTGGGTAGTTTGTAATTCATGTGGAGATGACCTTATGGGTACCAAGTTAATTAAAATGGGACTAATACTTTTGCCTTTAAGGAGCAATACCTTCTCTCAGGCAGAGGTCAGAAGCACGAGAATCCAGGATCAGACTACTTGATTTTTGTCACAGTCACTTGGTTAAAATATCAAGACAGAACCCAGGTCTCTTCCACCCATCCCAGGGTGTGGCATCCCAGCACCACGTCCCCATTCCTGACTAAGTATATTGTGTGTGATTTCAGTTATCACATCTCCAAGAACAAGTGGGTCTCAAGTAATAACCTCCAGTTGCCCCTCCATCTTTAAAGGAATGAGGTAGAGAACACTCTGAATTTTACTGGTGACAAAAACTGGCTTTGCTCAGGGTCACACATGTAAAGACATGGCAGAGACAAGACATTCATTAAACATTTGTTACAAGCCAAAGGCATTTTCCACTACTTTTTACAAGCACACTACAAAGTACTACTAAGTATCTACATTTTAGATATACTAATGACAGTAATGCCACTTACTCCGTGCCCCAAATGAGCCAGCTCTTCATGTTTTACATGTTTGTAACCATCTTAGAGGGAAGATAGGATCTTCTATTTTACTAAGCCAACAAGTGCAACAACTCTAGAGTCTCACAGCCAGACAGAATGGGATGAGAGTTGAAGTCTTACTGAGTCAAGACTGTACACTCGGCCCGGCAGTGGTGGCGCACACCTTTAATCCCAGCACTCGGGAGGCAGAAGCATTTTGAGTTCGAGGCCAGCCTGGTCTACAGAGTAGTTCCAGGACAGCCAGGGCTACACAGAGAAACCCGGTCTTGAAAAACAAACCAAAAAAAAAAATGACTGTACACTCTGCGTTGCTGTAGCTCTTCTCAGAGCTCCTTCTAGCCTTGCAGTGTCTGTCACAGACTCTTCTTTCTTCAAACACTGCAGCGTTTCTCAAGATACAAATGAAGACTCTGTGGCTAAGGTGATTGCAATAAGACATTGGCTGACAGAAATACAGAAGCAGGCAACATAAAGTTGGGGTATTACTGGTGAACTTTAATCCCAGCTGTGGCTATTTTCAGGGCTCTCAGTGTTGGTTACACATGAAATAATGTAGTTTGCTCAGACTTAGCTTTACTCTTGTAGGCTGTGTTTTCTCAGTCTTCAGTCTCCCATTTCTAGTAAGCCCAAATTAATCTCTCGTGCCCGCAAATGTGATCCCCAAGTATGTTGTGGATCCTCAAGGGGTAGTTGAAAGGCTGGCAGAACTTGTACCCTTGCCTCAGGATGAAAGACCTCCCGTGTCACAGGCGCCGTCATCAACGTTAGACAAGGACTGAGAGTGTGGCCTCTGGGTCCGTGTGTGCAGCAGACAGTGGCCGTGGTAAGGGCGAGAGATGAACCCCCTGTTGTTCGTGGCATTCACGGGAGTGGGAATGCCTGCCCAGTATGGCTAGGAAGCAAAGCCAGTGGAGCAAACGGTCAAGACAGTGACTTTCATGTTGGACAACTGGAAGATCTCTCAGCTGTAAGAACTCTAAAAGGGTTTATTTAGTGATGTTGGGGATTGAACCCAGTATCTTAGGCTTGCCAAGTAAGTACACTACCACTGAACTACATCTCGAGCCCACAGAGACAGTATCCCAGGATGCAGCCCAGCCTGGCCTGAGATGCTACGTAGCTGTGCTGGCTTCAAACTCCTCCCTGTTGGAATTACAGATGTGACGCAACACCTGGCTCTTCAGGGATTTTGGTGCTAGTGTCAGGACTCATGACCTACTGGAACTTGGATAGCAGGTGTTTGGAAACAGATTCGGGTCGATTGCAGCCATCCCAGTATCCAGCAGACACACAGTGCTCCAGAGGTGGCAGCTCATTTGTAGCTCATACAAGTCAGGCCTGACTTCATGGGCCCAGCCCCAGTTTCCACTCGAGGTAATTATTTTTCATGCCTTGGTCATGGTGGCAATCGATACTTATATAAATTGTACCTCAAATTGTGCAGCCCAGCAAAGATGGCAGCAATTACCTCCCGGCAGAAACAAGCATAAGAAGGAAGTTGGGTATCCTGAAAAGGATCCTGATCAAGGCCCTTAGAAGTCATGGCTATATTCCTTGAACAAGGGTTCCTATTCTCAGTGCGGGTCCAGGAAACAGTTTAGTGATTGAAGTAGGAGTCAGTGAAATCTGTACCCCATAGCCCGGTCTACCACTTAAATCAGACTTTGAGCACCTCCCAGTCAATAACTATAGCAGCTAGCGATTGTTATGCCAGGCATGGCGCCGAGAATAATACCCACATGGTCTCACGCATCTGCACAGAAGCCCTGTGAGGCAGATTCCACATTGTCAACATTAAGATCCCATAAGAAAACCACAGGAAAGAATATTTCTACCATTCTCTCAATACTCAAGTTGAATGCCTGGGCTACCTAGCGAGACCCTGCCTAAAGGAGGGGAAGAAAAACAAAATGGAGCTGAGAGGGAAGGCAGGGGATGCTCAGGGACTGCCCGTTGTATTCCAACCTGGGCATCTAGACTGGGCTGGGAAATAGTGGGCAGTGATGAGGTATTTGGCAAGTTGACTTCTCTGGTTGAGGACTCCGAGAAGGGAGCCCACTTTTGAGAGATGATGCCCCTGAGACATCTCCAGGGGGTCTTGTGTCCATGTGGTGAGGGAGGAGCATCCAGTACCAGAGCCATCCCTGAAAACCCAGCTCCGGGAACACTTACATAGACCCTCAACCTGAACAAGATGTCCTCAGTTGGAGTTTTAACCTCTCCTATGTTGGGGTCTTTGACACAGACAGTGCTACCTACCTAAAAAAACACCTGTAAGACTTGACTTAGGAAGAGATCTGCCAAAGCTCCTCCCACTGTATCTGCTACATGGCGAATACTGTTACTATGACATGTGTCATTCAACAGACATGCATTGAGCAACTTCTAGATGGCCAGGAAATACACAGGTGATAAGGTTACAACAGAGAACAAAGTGGATAAACATCCTTGTCCTCAAAGAGCTCATGAGTGAGAGCAGGGCGAATAAGCTAGGCAGTTTATACAGCATGCCAGACCTATGTTGTAAGCAAGGAGGAAGTAGAGACTGGAGAGAGAGTGGGAGAGAACTCACAGAGAATTCCTAAGAATTCTAAGAAGTGCTAAGATGTAGCATTTGAGTCATAAATGAAGCAGGATGTACAGATGCTGACTACAGGTGAGTGTGGGGGTCCTTGGCAGAGGGAATGCCAAGCCTAAAGGCCCAGGCAGTGGCAGGCCAGGTGTATCCAGAAACATGGCTCCAGAGGGAGTCAGTGGGAAGGTTGGTGGGAGAGGTTTCTTAGCTAAAGGGTCAGCAAGGCTGGTGTTTGTTGGTCTGCACTGACTGCTGGCCCAACCCTGGACCTCAGAGCTCCTGTAGGTCCCACCTTAGGGGCACAGCCTCGGCTAAACCTGGAGGGGACGGATAATGAGTAATATTCTCTATAGCTTTGGCTTTTCTAATTCTGGATGCTTAATGGTGGGGAAATTGGAAGGTTTTATAAAAATACAGAAAGAGGGGATGGCGGTGTGTGTGTGTGTGTATGTGTGTGTGTGTGTGTGTGTTATTTGTAGTGAATTACCTCTACTGGTAGCAGTGGGAAGCAGCCATGATTAGCAGTGTGTAATGGTTCTCCATGTCCAGTGTGCTTTATTCTCACTGAGTATAAATAACCTGTGCAATTTGTTTTGTTGTTTTGTTAAATTTACTTATTTTTAAAGCTTTTTTAAAAAGATTTTTATTTATTTGTTTTATGTGAATACACTGTCGCTGTCTTCAGTAGAAGGTGTCAAATTCCATTACAGAGGGTTGTGAGCCACTGTGTGGTTGCTGGGAATTGAACTCAGAACCTCTGGAAGAGCAGTCAGTGCTGTTAACCACTGGGCCACCTCTCCAGCCCCTGATTTACTTATTTTTAATTTTATGTGTATGAGTGTTTTGCCTCCATTTGTGTACACAATATGCATGCAGTACCCTCAGAGGCCAGAAGAGGGCGTTGGATCCCCTGGAGCTGGAGTCACAGGCCATTGTGAGCTGTGGACTCTGGTGCTGGGAATTAAACCCAGGTCCCCTTCAAGAGTAACAAATGCTCGTTTTCCTTTTCTTTTTTCAACACGGGGTTTCTCTATGTAGACTAGGGCTGGCCTTAAACTCAGAGAGCCAGCTGCCTGTGCCGCCTGAGTGCTGGAATTAAAGGCATGGGCCACTACCACCCAAACATTCTTAACTGTTCTGTTCTACCAAACAAACACTCTTAACTGCTGATTGTTTTTCCAGTCCTTGACTTGAGATATTATTCATTGTGAGCTCCAATTCACAGTGTCACCATATGGAATATTCTCCCAAGATTTCTCGAGGCTTGCTGTTGGGTTTTGTTGTGCTTGTTTGTTTAGGTTTTGAGACAGGATCTCATGTAGTCTAACCTAGCCCCAAACCTGTATGTAGCTAAGGATGATCTTGAACTCCTGATCCCCGTCTCCACCTCCTACATGCTGATTCTAGCATGCCTGGTGATTCAGTATTTCTGAGAGACCCCCAAATGGAGTAGTTTGCATGGTGGCACAAAGTCATCCACACACTGCACTTACGACTTGGGCTCATGGAAGCCCATCAAAGAATCCAGAGTGAGATACCATGGTGGGGTCTGCAGCTTTCATGTATGGTGCCTCCTGTGTGGTACCACATCCATCTTCTAGGATTTTGGTGTCAGATTCAAAAGCTTCAAAGCCATGTTAGGTTCTATGCAGTGATGGACACACCCCCTCTCCATGTATGTCACAGTATGTTACCTAGACCCCAAGGTAATGGTACCAGGGTCCTTCCAACCTCCTCAGAAAGGCCACTCATCTCTGCTTGCTGTCTCTTACAGCAACTCACCCGACTTCTGCAGAAAACAGCCGTTTTCATGGAGACAGAGTTAGGTTCTCTCCCAGTTCTCAAACTTCAGGGAAGGGAAAGAGAAGAGAAACCGGTGTCTTCTCCCAAGGCGTGGCTGTGTGCTTTGCTGAATCAGAGGTTAGCATCAGGCCAACAGTGACTATTCAGTCACACTCAGTTTGTGACGATTTTCCCAAAACAAAGCAACTCACCTCAAAGTTGGATTTACTTGTAATTGAACTTACTAGTCCTAGCAGACTGCTAGCAACTTGGCGCTTCATCCTAAACGCTAAAGCTGTAAAAGCCACTGGATGCAGGTCAGCCAGAGCTGACAGCAGCTTAAACACTGGGAATTTAGATAAAAGGCTGGGATGGGAGAAAGGGATTCCAGGCAAGAGAAGCAACTTTCTCTATTACAGTTAGGGTGCAGGGTGTCTGGTGTCCTGGAAACAATGAGGACACCCCTCAGGATTGAGCCTCAAGTCTGTGGCTGGAGAGAGCAGCTGGGAAGCAGTGGAGGAAGAGCGCACTGGGCATATGATGGTGCTGGAGGGGATCTGATGGGCTAATGGATGGATTGGGATAGGTGATAGCATTACCAGGGTGACCATGACGACAGACACTCTTTGGGAAAGGGCTAGCGGGGGCAAATAACTTGAGATGACGTGACAGTTGGTTAGCTGTAGGAAGTGAAATGGGGAGCTGTGAAGTGTAGCCCAACATTTTCTAGCCAGGGCGAACGCAAGGCTGCGGCTGTTACAGTTGTAAGAGCCCACACTTACGAAGAGCTACCTGGGGAGCAAGGAAATGGGTATAGTTGTCGGTACATTGACTCTCTTGCTTGCTTGGACATTTAGCGAATACTTAGAGATGAGACAGAGGAGGGATACTGAGCGCTGGGGAATGCTCGGAGTCATCAGGGGACATAGCCCAAATCATGGCTCTGTCTTAGAGAAAGTGTAGAGAATGGAGAGCAGGAAGTGGGCCCATTCTCTTTGTCTCTCTTAAAGGAAGAAAGGGTTTTGAGGAATGCCAGTGTGCTCATCAAGCAATGTGGCCCCGCCCCCTGCCTACTGGGGGCTGGTCCTGGACTTCCTTCCAGATCCACTTCTGCACATGATCGGGGTTAGGAGAAGGTCTCAGAAGGAGGCAGATGGCCAGGGTATTGCAGAACTGGGCAAAGAGAAACTGTTCTTTTAGGAGGGCATCAACAAGGGGTGGTCAAGGACTGTTTTAGGAATGGAAGGCAGAACTGGCAGCCAGAGTGTCATTGCAGCTGAATGGATGTGCAAGGCCTGCCAGAGCCTAAATGGGTCAATTCTGAGAAGTCTCGGTAAGCAGCTTTTCCTTCCCCCAATTAGTCACCGTCGTTGCTTAGAATGGAACCATTAGCCAGACCTTGGCTATTACCACAACACGAGATATATATCCCAAGGAGAGGATGGTCTCACTGGAGAATAATACACATGTTCCAACCCCTGGGACATGTGCGGCACCTTACCCAGACGGAACAGAATTCCCTCCACCTCTGACGAAAACTTGAAGAAAACTGGTCATTCGGCAAGAACTATAGCCACGTACTTTGCTCGGATATGTTGAAGTGTTTGCACATTTTTAGTCTAGTGACAATGGTATCAGTAGGGTATTGTTTTCTGCTTTTATGGACTACTGAAACTCAGCAAAGGCTTTGCCTGAGAACAGCCGGCTGGAAGATGGCAGGTGGCTCCTAACCCAGGTCTGCACGTTCACGTTCATGTCTCTCTTCATCCCGGCTGTATGTGTGCACAGTGGTCTGTCCCTCCAGATGCAAAATCTCTGCAGAACATAAGGCCCTGCGGGATTTTGGTTTCTTCATGGGTGTATCCCAAGCCACTAGAATAGGGTCTGGCATATAGTACACGCTCAGAAAACACATTGTTGTGGTTGAATAGAATAAGTAAATGCACGCAGAGAGACACTCATCTGTACCCACGGATACCTGCATGTGCTCATGTGTAGATCTAACCTGCCTGAAAGGCCCTCTCAGAGCTGTGCCCACTGCAGGGTGGGTGCCCACTGGGGGTGGGTGCATGCTGGGGGATGGGTGCCCGCTGTGGGGGTGGGTGCCCACTGGGGGTGGGTGCATGCTGGGGGATGACCTGGTGCCATTAGCCCCATGTGATCTCTCACTCTGCTTCCCAAGCAGGCCGGACTGGCCCACCAGCCTTCTTCCAAACCTTTGCATAGCGTGCTTCCTTATTTCTTTTGCTCAGTCAAAACAAAGAAAGTTTCTAAAAGATCTTTACTGAGAGAGAAAGCAGCAAGTGATTCCCAGCTCCTGCTTGGCTGTGTTTACAGAGCCAACTCCTAAGCCCTGAATCTGACTGAGCCAGGCTTTGAATCCAGTCCTGTGGGGCCTGGCACAGCTGCCCTATCTGGGAGTGGCTTTCTTTTCTTCCAGATTCTGATTCTGCTGCTGATCTCAGGGATAACTGCCAGTCTGTACAGTCCTTGCCATCTTCCTGGCCCTCAGATTGGACACCTTGCTGCTCCAACCCGGACCCCTCAGCTGCACCGTGCCCATTGTTTTAGTTAGAGCAAGCTTTCACTGTCATCCAGCTCCAAACTATGCCTGGAGCAGCTCCTGCCCCACCCCTTGGCCTTACATCACTCTACCCTTTAGGTCTCTAGTCTATTTGTAAAGCCATACTGAAGGATATGCCTGAGCCCAGGAGATAACTCAGTCCTTCCCAGCCCTGGTAATTCAAATGCTTACCTCCTTCCTCCTCCAGACCACACACCACCACCACCACCATTAACTCTGATGACTCCATATCAGACTCTGGACTAGTCTGTCAATATCCCTATGGACTCTGTCTTCAAATGTCAGTTCCTAAGACCACCCACAACATGCTGAATTGTAATTTCTGTGGGTGAGGTTCAGAAACCAACACTTTCAACAAACGTTCCAGAGTCCAAGAAGTACCACCCCAAATTGAGATTCCACACCTTCATACACACATAAGAATTTAAACATTTATTGAGCATTTACTATGTGCCAGGAAGTACTTTCTCATACTCGCTTGTTTAACTCTTAAATGGCATCCATCTGTGAAGGAATGGCGGGAAAGTCAGGAATAGAACCTAAGGTCTTGGAACTTGACAAAAGTGTATAGTGGCTCCACTCCCTACCATACACAGCACCCCCAATCTAACCTCTCACCAATGAGGAGACCGAGACAGTGTTTGGGGAGGGTCTGGGCGTCTTCTATGCCCATAGTCTATCCTAGACATATGTGAGCTAAGAGCCAGTAGCCACAATGAGCAAGACCAGGAACTTGGCAAATAGCAGTTTTGCCAAGGGGCTCTGGCAACCTTCATGACCGTGTGGTCTCGCCCTGGCCACTATGATGAGGATGTCATGGCAGACCTTACCACCAAAAGCACTGGAACCCACCCATAGCTTCCACAGCCCAGCAATGCAGCAGCCCTGGGACCTAAGACCCCTGACAAGACCCTCCTGGAATGCCACAGCCAGAGAGCAGATGTGCTCAAAGCCTGCTCCAAAAACTAGTCTCCTTAGGAATCTGCCGCGGGGGTTAGGAGGGATGGAAAAAGAACCCAAATGCCATAACACGGAAAAGTGATCCAAATAAAAAGCAGCGACTGTGTATCTGGAAGGAATAAACTGAGGAGGAGAGGCGCGGACTTGTGCCGCGTGGCCATAAGGCTGCCAACCTTGGCAGCCTGAGGCAGGGGCTGGGTGGCGCCACCAACTGGCCACAGGGCTGCCCCAGCCAGGGCTGGCCTGCGGGAAGAGCAGACCCTGGCTGACTGAGCGTAAGGAAAACCTCTCCAGCATCCTCCTTCCTGGGAATCCACACACAGGACAATCTGCAGCGCCTAGAAGGCTTCAGAAGAAGTGGGGTTCAGCAAGGACTTTGGAGCCTCAGCCTCCAAGCAAGCCTGGAGGGTTTTCCACACGGTTCATTTAAAGGTCTGTTAGGACCCGATGTTTGCTTGTGTTTCCCAGCACATGGGTGATAGGGATGGGTTTTCAGATTAGAGCCAAGGAGACATCGAAAAGATAGGACAGATTGATTCTCCAGGCTGTCCTTATGATCCCTGATCGCCCGGCTGGAAAGGGGACACGTTGTGCTTTTCTTGGGTACTTCAGGCTCACAGAGCTGCCGTTAGCTGTGGGAAAGCTGCAGTGTGAACTCCCCCATCCCTTCAGAGCCAAGGCACACATGCAGAATAGGGTGTCTGCTCACAGTGGTGAGCCTACCTCAGGTGCTTAGCATTGTTGCCATTTTACAGATGAGCAAAGTAAGGAGAAGGGAGTTAAGGAACCCTGAGAGCTGCCGGATGAAGGACTTGAACCATGTTGCTATGGGATACAGTCAAATGGACATTTTATCCAGAAGACAGATATGGGCAGCATTATGGTAGGTGAGCCCAGTATGGGGGTGATGTCTAGACATCCCGGCAGGGAGCACTGTACAGAGACACTGGCTGCAGGTGGCAGGGACTCTACTTGGGCCCCAGGAAAAGCAGAAGGTACAGAGTGAGCTGTCCCAGTTCTGAAAGAACTGAAGCCCTCAGGGTCTGTGACAGCCTAGAGGCTGGGGGTGCAACCGTTTGTAGTCCACCCTGGGGTCATAACAGGTACCAGGCAGGAGCTCAGCAGAGCACATAGATAAACTTAGAAAGAAGCTGAGCTGAGAGGCCTAGGCTAGCCACTAGATTGGCCCAAGGATAAATCAACAGTTATGTCTGAGTCCTCATTTATGGCCCAAACGCTCCCTGATGCTCAGGGGGCTTCTAAAAGGCTTGGCTGGGGGCAAGAGAGTTAACTCAGGGGCTAAGAGCATTTGCTGCTCTTCCAAAGGACCAGAGGTTCAATCCTCAGCACCCACATGGCAACTCCCAACTGTCTGTTACTCCAGTTTCAGGGGATTTGACACCCTTACCAAGATATACATGCTGGCAAAAACACCAATGTTCATTGAATAAATAAGTAAATAAATAAAAGTTTGACTCACATTTAGAAAGAGAGCTGAAGGATGGGGTTCTGGGGTCTGTTACTAGCTATGTGACTTCAGGGTAGACATTTACCCTTGCTTTGTTCGAGAACCAAATGTAGAAGGAAGGCAGAGGGCCATTCCCACGTCAGTCAGCCCTGTTCAGTCCTGTCCTGGCACTGCCTCTGTAAAGCCTGGGTCTGTGGGAGTGAGCAGCTCCCTGGAGTGAGCTCGGTCCTCATAATACCTTCCCTTAAAGACCAGCAGGAGTGGGTGTTGCCCTGTCAGGACTGTGGGCTTCTTCAGGGGCTCACAGAAGGGCTGGTAAGTGAGAAATGAAAACCTAAAAGAGCAAACCTCACCAAGACAGCTTCCTAAGGTATCACCTGACCATCTGGGTCTTAAGGAGAGCATGTCTTTATTGTACTTTTTATTTAAATAAATTGAAGCTTTTCTTTTTCAAGATTTTTATTTATCTTTTTATTTTATGTACATTGATGTTTTGGCTGCATGTATGTCTGTGTGAGAGGCGTCAGATCCCCTGGATCAGGAATTACAGGCAGTTGTGAGCTACCACGTGGGTGCTCTCAACCGCTGAGCCATCTCTCCACCCTTTGACGCTTTTCTTGGCTCCTAATGCTTGGGGCTAGCTCTGGCAGTCACCAACAGTATTGAAAGAACTCTCTCAACAACCTTTGGTCATCACTATTTATATGGCATGCTGGGCTGGAAAGCAAAAGCTACAAACTGTGAAGTGGCCAGACCTGGGAGTGGATAAGCACATTGCTATTCTGAGATCATCAAGAGAATTCTGCAGATGTCATTGAGAAGGCACCAGCTCAATCCAGGAAGGAACAAGGAAACACACAGTTGCTACATTTGACTAAGCTCACATACTACACAGCCAGTGTGACTGGCCCTCTGGGCCAGCAGTATCTGTTAGTGTCGTGGCAGCCTGCTTGCCAGCTCCAGTCCACCTAACTTGTCCCAGAGAATCTTTGTTCTCTGGCTCCTTTCCTACCCACAAATTCCTTTGTCCAGTCTTCCAGAAGTTTCTTCAGGAAAAGCTCCCCACGAGCTCTAGCTGTCCCCCTTCCTGCTGCCAGCTCTACAAAGCAAGCTGACTCCTGTGGGAGTTTTACGTTTTGGGGAAGTGTGATTCATGGAGAAAGAACTCTTTCTAACCTCTGCTGTGACCCCCAAAACCTGTGGCTAATACTGAGTGATCAAAATCTCACAAAGCTCATGTACGGGAGAGCCGCTCAGCATTGAACTGTGAAGAAGGGCCTCTGGCCAGCGAGCCCCTGCCTTCCCATTGGCACCAACAGCCCTCCCCTGAAACCCTGCATTCTGTTGGCAGCTCCTTCTTGAACCCACAGCCCAGAGCCCCTGGCTGGAAGGGATGTTTGCCAGGCCTTTGGTGGCCAGCCAGTCCATAGCTGGTCCCAGAATCCCTGCCCCTCTGGTCCTGGCAAGAAACACCTCAGTTGAACAAGCGAGAGAAAAGTCGAGAAACAGGCATCCAAAAAGGCAGCATTCTTGATAGGGAAAACACTGGGACAGAAACACACTTGTGAGTTATAGGTGGGCAGTCTGGAGATGTTGTGTCCATTGTAGACATGGCTGTCACAGACCTGACTCAGACTGAGGTGTCTGGAAGTTTCCCTGTAAAATATATAAGTCCAATCCATTTCTCCTCCTCATGCAAACAGTGTTTTGAGAAACTAATGTTATCAGCAACAAGTACGATATGCTCGCTCTCTACACAATACACCTCTCCCATAGTAACCAAGGAGGCCATGTCTGTACAATGCCTTGCACAGTGCCTGACATTTCATTTTATTACCTAGAGTCATACTAGGATAGGAAACAGCAGGAAAGAACTGTACAGAGTCCAGAACCTTGTCTGAGGGGTCTGCCTGTTGCACCCCAGGACCTGGGTGACCTGGGACTAGGGTTTCACGCCAGGAAGTTGGCTGGCTCTGCTGGACACTTCCATTGCTGCTGCTGCTCACCCTGAAAATAGAACCTTGGCACCACAGCTGGTCTCTAGGCGAAGGGAAGGGCACTGATGGTGGCTTCAGGACAGACAGTTGGGTACACCCACCTCCCACTGCATCCCCATACTGTTGCTTCCCATGACAATTTGGAAATCAGAGGCCCTTGAAACAAGTTTTCAGCACTGCCCCCCAGTCCTCTCCCACCCCACCAATGAATAGGCAACCCCAAGCCATTTCTCCCTGAGGCAGGAACATAAAGAAACATTCTAGGGGCCATCAGCTCCTCTAATTTTAGCCAACCTGCACCTGTGCCACCCATTCTATCAGGGCGCTAACAAGACCCCTTGGCTTGGACTCAAGACAGAAGAGCAAGTTCCTGTTGTGTGCTCCTGACTAGGTGGCTGGTATCTCGCTTCCTGGTAAACCTTTCCTGAGATTCTCCCCCCCTTCTCCCACCCCTACTCCCTACTCTCATGACTGGGCTACACAGAAGAGAGATGAGGCAGGGGACTTTGCTCATGTCCTGAAGGTTGAGGCTGGCTTTTGGAGAGGAGTGAGCTGTGTCCTGCCAAAGGCCACCTAATGGTGCAGGCGTAGAGGCAGCAACTCTCCACACTCTTGAGCCAACGCCCTTAGCACCGAGGTCTCTCCAACTCACACCAGCACACGTGAAAACGACCTATTTCTGTTTTTTTATCACATGCTCACTTTCTCCACTAAAAGAATCAAGAGGAGCTGCCCTCAATGTGTACAGGGGCTTCGGGCGGAAGGTGCCAGAGACTTTACACTGTCGGGCCTTCCTAAGCCTTCACACTTTGGTTGATTTTATTTTGGTGCTGAAGATGGAACCTGTGGCTACCCACACGCTGGACAAGCATTCTATCGATGAGCTACATCCTTGCACACTTAATTTCAGGATCTGGGGCTAGGTGACAAGGTTTAACTGTTGATTGTGTCATTGTTTACCCTTCTGACACTAAGTGGTCTCATTTGTCAACTAGAAAAATGCAACACAAGAATGAGCTTTTTGCTTGGCAGTGGTGGCGCACACCTTTAATCCCAGCACTCGGGAGGCAGACGTAGGCGGATTTCTGAGTTCGAGGACAGCCTGGTCTACAGAGTGAGTTCCAGGACAGCCAGGGCTACACCGAGAAACCCTGTCTCAAAAAAACAAAAAACAAACAAACAAAAAACAAAACAAAACAAAAAGCAAAACAAAACAAAACAAAGGATAAAAAGAATGAGCTTTCCAAACTGGAGTACCACATGACAAAAATTATTATCTTCAGTATGCTGTTCAAGTCTATAAAAGTAGCCACTACACCCGGAAGTACGCTGCCAGACGTGTGTGTGTGTGTGTGTGTGTGTGTGTGTGTGTGTGTGTGTGTGTTTGTGAGAGAGAGAGGGAGGGAGGGAGGGAGGGAGGGAGGGAGGGAGAGAGAGACCCTCCAGCCTGGAGTCTGGCTCCTATATCTGATGTGAAGTGAAGTGGTTAATAACACTAGCTCTTCTGATCATCAGAGGCCAAGACAGAGGGCCAGTGAGATACTATTACAACCCTCACCCAGGAAAGAACAAGTTTCCCTTCCTAGGGAAGAATACACCTCACTCCTGAGGGATTAGAAAAAGTCCCTCAGAGGCAGGCAGGCTTTGAAGTCTTGGTTCCCAGCTTCCTGTCCCTTTGCTCTGCTTTCTTCTTGGACACAAAGTGAACAGCTCTCTTGTACCATATAGTCATGCCATGATGTTCTGCCCAAGCACATGAGGCCAAGTGACCATGGGCTGAACTCTCTAAATTTTAGAGTCTAAAACCATAACCCAAGTCATTCCTCCCTTTCTTGTTTCTGTCAGACACTTGGCCAGAATGGTAAAAATCTAATGCACCCCTACAATGACACACAAAATCCTGAGAGGTCGGAATGGCTGAGTAGCCAGCCTGAATCAACATGGCTCTTCCAAAAGAGACCAGCTCCTAAAGTTGAGCCCGGAGTCTTCCTCTGCTCTAAGAAGTCAGAAGGCCAAGAAGACCAAAGACCAGGGAGTAGCTTGAGCTTGTGCAAGGCTCTTACAACTTGTCTTTCATGTGTTCCTTATCACAGCCCTGTGAGATGGGTTGTTAAGCTCTTTCTTGGCTGAGACACCATCTGATGTGATTTTCCCAAGAACCCTAATTTAGTAAGTAGTAAAATTGGACAGGACTTGACCAGGGTGTAAGTCGAAAGCTTATAAGCACTCTACCTTTTTGTCTACTCTGTTCGGAGACTGGCCCACTTGGCAGATTAGGCTGGGTAGCTTCGAGGTGGAGCCCCCAACCACCCCCAAGAGGAGAGAGAACCACAGAGGAAAGGCATGTTTACTCTGGGCAGTTGTAGCTCTGGATGCCTGCCAGACCTACATACAACAGAAGAAGCCCATAGGACTGCCCCGCCCCTAGGCCCATGGAAGAGGTGTCGGGTGAGTGCTTGGGCCCCCAGGAGGATGTGTCATCTGCAGTGCTGACTTCCCACCTCCCTTTCTGCTACATACAGAGTGACAGGGCTCTGATTATGAAGTTCACAGAAGCCTGGCCCTGGGCAGAGCTTAGGGGCAAGGAGGATACCAGTGCCAGACTGGCTGTGGGGCAAGCTTGAGTCATCACCACAGGGCAGCCACTGTGAGCTTTTCAGCAGCTCCATGAGAACTGCCACCTCATCCTTCCTCATCACTTAGGATAGCACACAGGAAAGCAGGGAGCTCTTAGAGGACAGACTATGGACAAACACTGTTTCTGCTAGAATGGATTCCAGAGGAATTTCTTCTTTATTGCAGAAATCGGTATAGAAAATTTGGCAAATGGAAAAATAATTCTGGCGAGACGATGGGAGGACACAGTTACGTGTCGCCAAGCCCGACTTCAATCTCTGGGACTTGCGGTGTGAACTGGAGACCTGATGCCTACGAGTTATTCTCTGACTTACACATGTTCCAGGGCACACATGTGCCTACACACTCATACTTAGATAATTATTTAGTCAGTCAATTAATTTTTAAGTCAGAAAGGATTGGCTGTAGTTTTGTGACACCCTAGTGACATTCTCATGACTCCCTCTTGTCTTCCCTACATTTTTTCCTTCTCCCTTCTTTATTTTTAAATCTGTTCTAATAAGTATAATATTCCTCCTTCCGAAAAGTAGGTCCAGCGTGCCCACTCCTTTGATTCTTTTCTTTCTTCTTTCTTTCCTTTTTTTTTAGTCAGGGCCTCACTGTGATCCAGGATGGCCTGAAACTCATTATGTGGCCTAGGATGACTTTGAATATCTGATCTTTAAGCCTCCACCTCCTCAGTTCTGGGTTTACAAAGCATGCACCACCACAGCAGACTTCAGTACTGCTGGGGAGTGAGTCCTGGGCTTTGTGCATGCTACACAAACCACTAACTAAGCTCCATTCTCAGTTTCCCTTGTTTTAGAATCCTGTAGCTAACTCCAGTCATGGCAGGGGCAAGGATGTTCTCATTTAAGAGTATCTGCCTTGGCTAAAGCCATTGACAGTAGAACATTGAATCCCATTTACCAAGCTTATAATAGAACCTCCATTTGTTTTGGTTTGAGATGGGGATCTCATTATGGGTCCAGTTTGGCCTGTCAATCTTCCTATCTCAGCCTCCTAACTGCTGGGATTACAGGCATTCAGCACCACCTATTTTGACAAGAATAAAATTACACGGACTCAGAGCTGGTCCAGAAAATCCAGACAGCTCTTGGTTGGAGCAGATAAGGATCGAAGCCTGAGGAGGGAGAAGCACAATTAATGTTTGGCTTAGGGACCTGCCGCCCACCCTGGAGCCCCCAGAAGCATGTCCATTTGCCTGCATCATCCTACAGGACCTGGGCTGCCAACAGAGCTCATCCAGGGAACTGTCAGGAGCCCCTTCTGTGAGAGAATGTTAGATTGGAAGCCATGGAGCCTTTGCCATCTGCCTGCTGTCCTTTTGAGAACCTTCCTGCATCTGAGAGAAAACTAGAGAGGTAGCCTCAGGTCCCAGCCACTGCTCAGAGTGGTCTCCATCCTCTGGGAGCCTGTCCCACCCACCGGCCTGCTCAGCAATCTGTATCACCAGATGAGGTGCACCAAGGTTTGCTCACTATTTACCAAAGCCTGCTGACCTGCTGCAAACAAGAAGAAGAGTTTGAAGCCAGTACCAGCTGGTCTGGGACCAATGGCTCTCATTCTGCAGTCAGACTCACCTGGGGTCAGTTCTTCCTTGACTCCTCTCCAGTTATTAACGTCAGCCCTTTCTACCTTTCTAAGCTTGGCTTCATCTTTAGGACAGGGCTGGCCAGGTGTACCTTGCTGAGCTGTGGAACAAAATAGAAAGGAGATGGAGTAAGAGCCACACTTCCAACGGCTTTCACACATTCCGGCTAACAGTAAAGAGGTACGAAAACTGTGAGCTACGAAAGGCCTTGCACGTACATCAGAGGGGTGAGGGTGAACAGCGTGCCTAGGGCAGCGAGTTTCACGCTCAGCTGTGCAGTAGAGTGTTAGCTTGGTGCTGCCTGGGCCTACTGTGACCAGAAGGGGCCTGGGCATGGGCACATTTTAAAACCTACCCAGGTGACATACTGTCCCCAGGCTCAGGAACTACTGTGTGAGGAAGTGTTTTGAATGTCATTCAAGAGGAAAAGGGAGGACACGAACCTGTGTCATAGCAGGCTTATGCTGTTCCCCTTCACCCCTCAGCTCCCCTGGTACTCCTAGGGACCAAAGCCACTTTCATCCGATATGAAAGGAAAGGAAACAGGTGTGCAACGGGATTCACAAAATATTACTGAAAAGCATCCATTCCCTCAGTCCAGGCTCACAATGCTGCATGGCGCCCCAGAGCACACCATCTAATAGAAACACAATGCAAGCTACCCGTGGGAACCACATTATAGAGCTGCTGCATAAAAATAAATAAATGAATGAATAAATAAAGAAATATGAAAGAAACAAGTAATTTTAAATGATGTATTCAAATGATGTATTTTATTTAGGCCAATCTCTCCATAACATTACCAATTTAACATGAAAACACACACACACACACACACACACACACACACACATTTTACTTTGGGTTTTTGAGTCAGGTTTCCTCATGTAACTTGGGCTGGACTTGAGCTTTCTAGCCCTGGCCTTGAACACATGATTTTTCTACTTTAGACCCTAAGGGTTACCATTGCAGGCAATATTAAAATTAACAAGCTAGGTTACATCGCTTTTTTTAATACCAAATCTTCAAGATCTGGTATGTATTTTACACAGCATATCTCAACTGAGAGTAACCAGGAGAGGCTAGCAGCCTCATAAGGAACTAATAGGGCAGCTGAGCAGGTATATGGCTGGATAGATCAGAAGAGGAGCTGGGAAGGACCCATGCATAAGAGCTAAAGGGTTTCAGGTTAGACCAGTGGCAGCTACAAGTAGCCACAGGTTCTTGAGAATGTCCTGCAGCATGTGAGGGAGCACTCCTGGAGTTTGGAGGCTGCCCACGAACCAGAACAAAACATCCCAGAATAATGGAGACCTAAGAAGGAACCCCTGTCAGGAAGGACTGGGAACGTTGGGCTCCCGCCTCACCTGAGACTAGAGGTCACTTAAGTAGGGAGGTGGACAGGTCAACCCAGTTCTGGTTGGAAGAAAGCTGTGGGGACCCTGAGGCTGTTTTATGGTTCTTCTGGCTCCTCTCTGGGAGGCAGTCACACCAGATCCTTCCTCTGCTCCCCCACCACTCCCTCAGCCCATAAAGGGTAATGAAGCTGATGTTAAAATAGTTACGTGAAACCCACTCATTTGAAAGGGCACCTGCTTTAAAGGCCAAATTTCCTGAGCCCAGGTTTATACATTAAGCTACAGAAACCCCTAATTAATTCAGACCCCACTCATTCTGAATTTGGGAGAAATTCTGCCTCCGGCTGGTCTGAAGCCTTTCCTTTCCCACTATCTATGAAGAAACAGTTTGCTAAGCAAATAAATAGCTCAGGCAGGATCACAGAGGCAGGTCTGGCTCACTTCACTGTTTTCAAGAACTTTAAGAAATCACTAGAGCCGTCCTATTCCCAGAAAGTTAATGAGGTCATTCCAGCTGCTCCCTATCTTTAAATATTTCTGTTTCCCAAACACCCTGTGAACTGATGTGGCCCTTGGAGGGGGGAGTCCCACTGTGTTCAGCTTCCAGCAAGGGACTGCACATATTACCGAGCACATAGTAGGTGCTCAGTGTTTGCTGAATGAATGGAAATAGGCACAACAAATAATTAATCTCTTATTTCAGGTAAGAAAGCTAGGCTCAGAGAGGTCATTTGTAAGGCGTTCTGTCGGTGTCAAAGAGCTCAGAGCATCCCTAAAGCTGGAGCAGCCAGATTGCCAGTAAGACATGAGTCCAGGGATTGAGGCCATGCTTGGTGCAGGGGACCCTTCCACTCTGTTATAGTGTTAACCCAGCAACAATCGATTGGCTGAATTCTTGAGGAGCACCACCCACACCCTTGATTGTTTTCCCCCAGGTGCAGGAATCAGCCCTGAAGCCCCTCTCTGAAACCCCTGACTGTGACCTCGATCTCCAGCCACGGGTGGACTTTGGAATGTCAAGGACAGAGCAGATCAGTTGTCCCCTTGCAGGAGAAGAGCTGAAAAAGGAAGGCTACTCCAGACAGCTCTGGACCGAGTTGCTCCTGGGTCCCCATTCCCCAGGAAAGATGGGTTTTGTTCTCCAAGCCTTCCCTGGCTCCAGATGAGGATGTGTGTGTGTGGTGGGGGGCGAATTTTGTCCACTGAGTCCTTTCCCCTGATGAGGGGCGGGTGGAAGTGAAGGAAAAGGGGAAGACAGCCTGCGTGCTCTCTCTGCCCTTTGTTCTGACGGCTCTGCCCGCCTGGAACACCGCACAGGGAAAATTCCCTGACCGTGAGATCTGCAGGCTGCAGGGTCCCCGGGGAGGGCCCGGCCCCAGGCTCTTTGGAGCTGCAGCTGGAAAGAGGGGTTGGGTTTCAAGGAGTGGGGCTGGGGGAAGGCAGCCTGCCTTCCCGGCGGTGAAGGAGCTGGCCCTGGGAGCCAGCGGTGCCGACAGCTTCCTGTCGAGAGCTGGCGGCCCACGTGACCGCTCCCCACTCAGCGGATTAGGGGGTGAAAGGCCCAAGAGGGCGGGAGGGGCGCCCAGGCGCTATCTGCTCGTCTGGGGGAGTGCTTGCAGGGCAGGGTACCAAATCCGCTTTTGCTAAATGAATTCGGCTGGCTCCTTGTCACACGGTCCACCGAGCTGCCTCTGCCTAAAGAGGGAAGGAGGAGAGTCTGGGCACTGACTGGGACTACAGGCCGCTAATTTAAAGTCCCCTCCTCCCAACCTGGCCACACACATCCCCACAGTGCTTGTCAGGGAGGAAATGTAATAGTCACAGACCTGCCGGTGTTGAGGAGATGGGATCCGGCTGCGACACCGAGAAGACTATGTGGCCTGCGTGAAAGGCTATCTAAGTGTGTAGCTCTGTTCTCCTGACCTCCTGACCTCCTGACCTCCTGACCTCCTGACCTTCCCGACCTCCACCCGACCCCCACCCCTGTCAGGTTCCTCCTCTAGGTCAAGTGCAGCTGCCTTGACAAGGACATTGGGCCTAATCTTAGAGACCTTTTCTGTTCAGGCATTATTGAGTTCCTACTGTGTGTGGAACTGGCACAGAAATATGTTGGTTACTGACTTGCCTTAAGTAGAGAGACTTAAGATGAAGTTTGAGCATGGCAGGGTACCCCAGGGTGCAGCCTTGGGGTTCAGAGAGATTAGGGCCCAGTCTAGTAGATAGTTTGGGGGGACAATTGCAGATTCAGCCTGATTGATAGTACTTCTCTCTTGCTATACGCTTTTCCTGTTCCCAACGCAAAGAGGTGGCCTAGAACCCCACACTCTGTGGAGGTTTCCATGTCAGCTGAGCTCACTTCCCTGTTTGCCACACTCCTTTCATTCCTTCTGGATGTCATGGGGTAGGGTAGGGGAACCAAAATGCCACACAGAAAGCACTCATTGCTGGCCTTCTTAAAAGACGACTAACAGCCCAAGGCAATATTTCGCCTGACCCTAGAACACCTGAGCCACCAGCCCTTCTTTAAATGCTGCTGTAGGCTGGAGCAGTGGCGGCCTCCCCTTAGGGATCTCTGGTATGGCTTCATTAGACTTCTAGGTGGCTTTTGTTCCAGGTTCCATCTCTATTGTTTATATAGCTCAGAGTTCTGTGAAGTTAGAAAAACATGCTTTCCTTTTCACTAAAGGTGATAAGAAAAACAGCTGGGGCCCTGGGGGCGGGATTGGTTGAAGGTGGGGTCTTGTCTGTCACTTCATTTTGATGGGCATCTGCCCTGTAGAAATAGATCTCTCACCCAGGATCCTGATAGGATTAAGGAGTTCTAACTGGGCGAACTGTCTAGTAGTTGAGTTGTTCAGAAGGGAAGGAGCGCTTCAGACCTAGGAGGCTTCTTAAAAATCAGCTGCCAGTCCTGTCCCGTCCAGTCCCTGTTCCCCCTCTACTCCCTAATCCTCTATTCCTGGCCTCCTCCTATCCTGCCCACACCCCCATCCTCCCTATCCTGTGTCTGAGGACTTTGAGGAGATAGGGAAGCATGTGCTCAGAAATTCTGATCAACAGCAGCCGAGCAGGCTGGGAAAGAGAGGCTAGGGAAACTGGTGTACAGCTCTCCATCAGCTTGAGGAAGGCTGGGAACTCCTCCCTGCTTTGGACCAGCCTATTCTGCCTCTGGGCTTTCTCTTTGGTCTCTCTCTGTCTCTCCATCCCTCTCTCTCTCTCTCTCTCTCTGTCTCTCTGTTGTGTTTGTCTCTGTGTCTGTCTGTCCGTCCATCCGTCTGTTCGTCCGTCCGGCCCTCCCTCCCTCTAGTGCACCTAACATTTCTCACTTGCTTCATTTTAAGAACTGCCCAGGTACCATGACAGAGGTCTGGCTGAGGGCTCTGATTCAGGATCGTCTCTTAAGAATTTGCTCAACACTGAGTATGGAGGTGCACAATTTTAATACCAATACTTGGGAGGTGGATGAAAAACAGGTAAATCTCTGTGAGTTCGAGGCCAACTTTGGTTACAGAGTGAGCTCCAAGACAGCCAGAGCTACATAGTCTTCTCCCCTCCCTGTCGGATGCTCTTCCCATCCATCAGCCAGCAAGCAATAGTAGGTGAAGTCACTTCACTTCTCTGCACTCAGTTTTCTTGCCTATGAAATGGTGACAGGAGCAGACAAGTGGCTGCCTGATAGTCTTGAGAGCCCCTACCAGCCTAAGACCAGAAATGCCTACTTAAGGGTGCCCTGGTACCTGGTAGAGACCCAAAGCCTATTCACCCAGGCCAGCTTGCAGAGAGGAGTGATCCCCTTGACAGTTCAACTGTTGCCGGTCAAATATGGGGTGGGGCACAGCATAACGGGGGGGGGGGGAACCCCAGTGGGAAGGGGAACATTCGCAGGACTGAATGGAATGAACCTCCCAGTCCCGCCTCCTTGCCTTAACTAGTCCAAATAGTCTAGAGTGCTGAAAAATCCCCCAAATGTTTCTAAGCAAAGAATCCCCCAAAGGAGTGGTCCTGTGTCTGGGGTTACAAAGACTTTGTTACTTCAGCAAAGCACACTACAAGCCATTTACTGGTTTAATTTAATTATTTATGATAACACTTCAGAGTAAAAACTACACTTGTCAAAATAAAGGGGACTTTGTGCTGCACTGACCCAGATTTTATTGTTGCACTGCCTAATGCCCCGAAACGTGGTAATCGGCACCAGATCTCCCTTCAGCTTGGGCAAACGAGCACTGATGGAGACCGCTGACACAAACCTCCACACCTTCTTGGAGGTATTTCAGGCTATCCTAACAAGGCGGTTCAGTTCTGTCCTCCTGTCTAGTTGCCTCTCCTCCTCCTCTTCCTCCTCCTCTTCT
>JADRCH010000251.1:851778-866179 GCA_019843965.1 Rhynchomys soricoides | reverse complement strand
CCCCCCCCCCCCCCCCCCCGGTTTCTACCCTCACTTGACCCTTAGCCACTCTCCGAATGTTCATGAGTCGTTGTCTTTCCTCACACATGCAGTCTCGTCTGGTAGCATGGTTTTTCCACAGCACCTAGCACACTAAGGATTCCTAAACCTGTCTGAAGGGCAGATTACCAGATAATCTAAGAATTCCTTTGGATGCTTTCGACAGTCTGAGGAGCTCCCACTAAGCTTAAATGTCATTGCCCCTCCAGAGCCATCCCACTGTCTCCACCTGGCTGGGCATGGATCCCTTTGAAGGCCTCACAGCCCTTGGATTCTTTTCTCAACATTGTTACCCGATGAGTTCTCAGAGAAAGAGTTTGCCTGCAACCTCAGCCTTACTCAGCCATGGGGAGGGTCTGCCCAGGTCAGAGCTCAGTGAAGGGCTAATCTCAGCCTTACTCAGCCATGGGGAGGTTCTGCCCAGGTCAGAGCCCAATGAAGGGCCAATCTCAGCCTTACTCAGCCATGGGGAGGGTCTGCCCAGGTCAGAGCTCAGTGAAGGCAGCTGGGTGAGTCCTGGGTGGGGCTTGGAAGAACAAAGTTTCCTGAGTTATGCAGACACCAGCTCCTAACCTCATCCAGCATCAATCCTCATTCCTATGGAACACGTTCTTCCTTTAACAAAAACTTGTCTTTCGGGATGAAAGCCTTTTGAGGGGGAAGCCTCTCCAGTCACACTGTGTGATGGGCCACAGACAGCTGAGAAAGCACAGGGAAAATAAGCTTGGAATCTGGCCCCCCTGTGCACATGAGGTGGCCAGGCCCAGCCTCAGGTGCTTTTTCTGATTTAGTGATCCTCCCTAAAATCCCAAGGCTAACAGACTCTCTGAGTACCTAACTGTGACCCTCAGCAACTGCCCTCTGTTATTCATGGTGGTGACAGAGGTAATAGCCTAGATGACCCACAGCCAAATCAAGGGATGAGTACCCAAGATAAGGAAAGGTAGAAGACTGTAATCTATACATCTATGCACACACATACACATGTAAACACACGCACATACACATACATATATACACACGGGCACACACACATGCTCACATATGCACACACATATACACATGTACACATACATACACACATACTTACATACTCGCACATGCATACGCACGTGCATACATACACACATGTACACATATACTCACACATGTATACACACATGCACACATTTAATACTAAAAAAAAAAAAAAAGACCTGGTTCCTGCCCTGTCCCTCACCTGCTGCAGCCTCAGGAGAGCAGGCCCTGCACCTCATCTAGGCAACACAGTGGAGCTGGCTCTGAAGGTGTGGGTGCAGGTGAGCCATCCCGAGGGCATCAGAATGGGAGAGCTGGCCCTGACTCCTCCCAGTGGTAGCATTGGGTGGCCCAGTTAGAGCAATGCTGGAGAGCTAACCCTGGCACAGATAAGGGAGAGCTGACAGGCTGACCAGCTCAGCTATCATCCAGGGCTTTAAGTTGACCTACCTGGAACTCTCTATCATCTGTGAAGTGTCAGAGTGAGTGTAAGGGCTGGCTGCTGATCCAAAGCTTCAGGATCTTCATGACACAAGGCAGCAACAGGATAACCAGGAGGACTCCTGATGAGGATCCAATATCAATGGTGTTGCAAAAGCCAGAGACCTCAAACCAAACCAATGACTCACTACAATGAATATTTGCAAGTGCGAAGCTGTGTGGACAGACAGGTGCACTGTGGGACACACTGTGACACACTACGGCTTCCAGGATGAGATGTTTTCTATGCTTTGTGTGTATGCGTGTTTTATTCGTGGGGGAGGTTGAAAGGGCAGAGCGTGGATAAGAGGTGAAGGGAGACGATTGGAACTGGGGTACATGATGTTTGATGATTTTTTAAAAAATTACTTTCAGAGCTGGTAAGATGGCTCAGCGGCTAAGAGCGCCAACTGCTCTTCCGAAGGTCGTGAGTTCAAATCCCAGCAACCACATGATGGCTCACAACCATCCATAATGAGATCAGATTCTCTCTTCTGGGATGTCTGAAGACAGCTACAGTGTACTTACATATAATAAATAAATAAATAAATCTTTTTTAAAAAATTACTTTCTCATACTAATTTCCAGTTTTGCTGTCCAAACCCAGTTGGATCAGGTGAGCCAGAGACTCTGCCTGCTGTACCCAGGTGGGTCTGTTTAGCAAGGAATTTCTTGTAGAGAAATGCCAGGGACCCACAGCCTGAAGATTGACCCAAAGCCACTTCCTGGAGGTTGTTTCTAGAGACCCAGGCATTTTTCAAGGCTGGCTAATGAAGCACAGAGTCAGAAAGGCTTTGGGAACCACCAAATCTGTGACTCCCAGACCTGGATACATATTACAATCACTTGAGGGCATTAGGGATGAAATGGAGGTGTCGGGAACTCAACTAGATCTGTTTTTCTTAAAAGCACTTCAGGTACCCATTTCCTGCAGCCAGGATTGAGAATCACTGGGCTAACAACCAGGGTATTATGTGCTGGAAAGATCTGGGGCCAGACACAGCAGAACCTGAGCTGAGACACAGAAAATGGCAGTGACAAATACCATATAGCCAAAGCCCCAACTTTCCCATGATGCCAGCTGTTCACCATGCCTTCATAGGTGATTAGTTCTTTTCCACTCAGTGTCAAAGACATGGAAGCCCTGCTGTCCCCAGAGATCCTATTGATGCCCTGCGCCCTGTGGTGTCCTTTCCTACTGTTCAAAGGCAGAGACAGTCCGGTGGCAGGTGAGACCAGGACCTCAACTTTCCTCAGAGTAATGTGTGTTTGTCCTAACAAACAGAACTTGTTCCAGGGAAGCATCTGTCGTCTTGGAGTAGGAGCCCCATTCATCATGATGTCTCAGGAACCAAGAGTAGAAGTCAGACTTTCAGGCCCTGAACCACAATGGAAGAGTTTGGGGGCAGCTCCCTTAGGACCTGCCAGGAGGAGATGTCAGGAAAGCTAATGAGCGACCAGACAGCTGCAGCTTGTTAAAAAGAGTGCTCGGGGCCCATTGTAACTGAGACCTTTAAATATACATCCTAGTCAAATAAACAGCATCCTCCCGCCCACTGGCTGGTCCCTCTAGGGCCATCCAGGGTTGGGCTGGTCCAACACAACCTAGTCCAACATAGCCCACCCAGCTCCTCTCCTGCCTCCCATGTCCATTTCCATCCCCATACGGAGGGGAAGGGCTCCCTCCAGGCTAACATCTCTCATTGACTGGAAGTGAGAAGTTCTTGGAAGAGGTGTATACAGCCAGATTCCCAACCTTCCTTCCCCAGCCTTCTCTAAAGAGACCCTGTGTTTCAGAAAATCAGGATGACAACTGTTGGTTATTGGAGGTCCCACCTCTACAAAACACACAGCACATCAGGTCCAAAGCAACTAAAACCACCGAGAGCCATCCTGGAACACCTAACCAGTTACCTCGCCTCCCTATACAGAGCTACACCTCATCATTGGCGTCTCACCTACACACACTGTACTCTACCTTGGTACTGATATCTAAGTCCCTGTGGTGATTTGAATGAGAATGGCCCACATAAGCTCATCTGTTTGAAGACTTGGTCCTCAGTTGGTCAAACTTGGAGTGGATTAGGAGGTGTGGCCTTGTTGGAAGAGGTCTGTCACTGGGGACCAGCTTTGACCTTTCAAAAACCTCCCACTGCCTCATGCTTGTGGATCAAGATGTAAACTCTCAGCCACTGTTCCAGAGCCAGGTCTACTGTGCTTCCCTCCTACCATAACTCTAACCCTGTGAAACTGTAAGCCTCAAATAAACTCTTTGGTTGTGGTGTCTTATCACAACAACAACAACAACAAAAGTAGTTTGGAAGAGGGAAGTTGGTACCAGGAGTGGGGTATCACTGGGACCGGCCTGGCCATTATGGTTTTGTTGGGTTTTTTTGTTTTGTTTTTGGAGAGAAGTGGAAGACCTTGAGATTTTGAACTAGGAAAGTGGTCAAACATTCTAAGCAGGCCTCAACAGGCCACCTTAGTGGAAGCTTGAAAGACAGTAATGCTGAGAGCAGTGTGGATCATGGGGAGCCTAGCTTAAGAGGTTTCAGATGGGTACAATATTAGCAACTGGAGTAGAGACCACTCATGATACATTGATAAAATATGTGGCTGATTTCTGCCCTGGTCCTAAGAATTTTCTTGAAGCTAAATTGAAAAATATTATATTAATTTCCTGAGGAGATTTCTAGTCAGACTAATATTGACTCAGCTATATGATTATTAGTAATCATTCTTTTTAAAAAAGATTTATTTATGTGAGTACACTGTCACTATCTTCAGACACACCAGAAGGGGGCATCAGATCCCATTACAGATGGTTGTGAGCCACATGTGGTTGCTGGGAATTGAACTCAGGACCTCTGGAAGAGTAGTCAGTGCTCTTAACTGCTGAGCCATCTCTCCAGCCCTAGTAATCATTCTTCTGCAGGTCTACAATGCAAAAGAACAAGTGGAGCAAAGAGAAATACAAAATGAACAGTCTGAGGAGAAAAAGAATGCATTGGTGTACCCAAAGCATGTGCTGAAAAGATAAGGAGAGGCCTAATCTGAAATAAAATAAAGGGAAGGTGCCCAGGGACAGGCCTCCACCCAACTAAATCCTAATCTGTGAAAAGGTAATGCCTGAGGAATTTTCTACACCTAGAAATCAACTACAAGGAAAGCAGCTGAAAACATGATTCAAGGATTGGGGGTGGTGGGAGGGGTCAGACTCTATCTCAAGGGGACAACCAACCTCGGTAACATTGTCCACATAGCTGGCTTTAGAGTCGAGAAGTCTACAGGAGTAAAGGAGATGTGTACCATTCCTCTGCAGCTAAGAAAAGCTTCTGAGGCCAGGCAGTGGCAGAACTGTCTCTGTACCCAGGCTCTGAGAGCCCACTGAAGCTGGGAAAAGGGATCCCGGGTTGTGTTGGAGATGCCCACGTCCTGGGATATCTCCCAGGGAAAGCTGCATCTAGAGATTAGAATTAGAACATTTTACAGGCAGTTACAGTTAAGAGATTGCCTTACCTCCCAGCAGCTGACTCAGACAGACACAGACACCCACAGCCAAACAGTGGATGGAGCTTGGGGATTTTTATGGAAGAATAAGAAGAAGGATTGTGGGTGCCAAAGGGAATAGGAACTCCACAGGAAGGCCAACAGAATCAACTAACCTGGACCTTTGGGACTCTCAGAGTCTGAACCACCAACCAAAGAACATGCATGGGCTGGACCCAGGCCTCCCTGCACATAGGTAGCAGATGTGCAGCCTGACCTTCATGTGGGCCCTGAACAACTGGAGCGGGGGCTATCCCAAAAGCTGTGGCCTGTCTGTGGGATATTTTATACTAGCTGGGTTGCCTTGTCTGGCCTCAGTGGGAGAGGAAGCGCCTAGCCTCGAAGAGACTTGAAGTGCTGGGGGGATACCCAGGGGGGTCCCCACTTGCCCAGAGAGAAGGGGAAGGGGAGAGGGGAAAGGACTGTGGGAGGGGTGACCAGGAGGGGGGCAGTGAGCAGGATGTAAAGTGAATAAGTAAAAACTTGAATTAAATTAAAGTTTTAAAAAAAGGGAGAGAGATTGCCTCAGAGAAGTCTCAGATTTTGGACTTTGAACTTCTAAACTGTGTTAAACCTCTGAACTATGGGGACTTTAGAAGTGAAAATCAAAACATTTCACATTGTGATATGGCTACAAGCCTATGGAGACCAGGGAGCAGAACTTGTTGGTCTGAATTAAAGAACGTCCCCCATAGACTCGTGTGTTTGAATACTTGGTCTTCAGTTGAGGGAACTGTTTGGGAAGGATTAAGAGGTGTGGTCTTGGAGGAGGTGTGTCACTGGGGGCTGGCTTTGACGTTTCAAAAGACTCACCCTATCTCCGTTTAGCTCTCTTTGCCTCAATCTTGTGGATCAAGATGTAAGCTCCAGCATCATGTCTGTCTGTTGTGCTTCCCACCATGACAGTCATAACCTCACCCTCTGAAACTGTAAGCCCCAATAACTCTTTCTCTTGTACGTTGCTTGTTTTGGTGTCTTATCACAGCAATAATAAAGCAGCTAAGATACCTCCTGGCACTGTAATTCACTTCATCACTGGTGTCTCGCCTCATGTACTGCTCACCTTCTTGTCACAGCTGCCTCCTTCTCCCCACAGCATGCTTTTACTCAGTACAGGTGTCTCATTCTTCCCTCCCCAAAGCATAAGGCTGTATCATCACACTTCACCAAACCTAAAAATATGAAGATATTCGAAAGCTCTGTGAGGTCCTTTCAAGGTCAGCAGAAGCAGTCTGTATAAGAGAAACAAGAAAGAAGACGCTCCCGGGCAAACAGCTCTGAAGTCCTATGTCTTGGTGGCAGTTCTACGCAATGGGCCAGGTGTCAATCTATTGATATTGGTATTCTAAACACTATGATGCCTGTCGAGTCACATCTGCTGCACAGCTATGGCCTTGTGCGACATTTCCCTGTGCTCTCCATCTATTGACATATTTGTTCTTTATGGGGATAGCATCACTGAGTTCATCTTACAGATAAAGAAACTCGAGACTTAACCAGGCAATAGATCTTGTCATTTGTACAGCTGGAGTTTGAACTCAACCCTCCCTGTCCCAACCATTACCCAAGTCCTCAGAGAGCCCAAAGCTCATTGTCTCATGCCAACAGTCAAGCAGGTAGAATGTTCCAGAAACAGTGACAGACCAGAGAGCCTCTGGTTAGAACTGCAAAGCTTATGGCCAACAACAAGTGACTCTACATTTTGAAGGAGATAGTAGGCCTGGTTTTAGATGTTCCCAACAGAAAGACATGGTGACCAATCTGAGAAGTGATGAGTATTTCTTCAGTCTGATCTGTCTACCCAGGCTGGATACAAGCACTCAAATATCATACAATACTTCATAAATATGTGCAGTTATTTTGTGTAACTGAAAACACTTTTTTAATAAAGTGTTTATCCCAGAGGAGTCTAGAAATAGTCAGCCTCTGTGCACCCAGTGTATATAGAGAGGCTTTCCTGTCCAGGGTACCAACCAGTCACCCTAAGTAAAGCTTCCTAAGAGCCTTACACAAGGCTGCTTCCTTCTGATCGCTTTCTTAGCCAGGCCAGGCTAACCTCCATTCCTGGAGTGCAGGCTAACCACAACCACATGGCCATTCCTGCCCATGCCCTTGACTTCCTGATTTCTTGACCCACCATTGGGCTTGCAATACCAGGACCCCAATCATTCCTGCCACATTTAGAGCTTGGCAGAAATGAAATACACAAGTTTTAGGGTCATGCTGTCCATTGGGATGCCTCTGCTCACTCAACTCTGGAAATATTGGCTACTTCGGGCCAGAGACTAGATATTCTAGCTCAGAAAATTTTGCACATGGGGTGGGGGTGGGGGTGGGGGTGGGAGTGCAGTACAGTGCCTGTCTGCAGGGCTGATGGGTAGTACCATTTTTTTTTTCTTTTTTGGTTTTTCGAGACAAGGTTTCTCTGTGTAGCCCTGGCTGTCCTGGAACTCACTCTGTAGACCAGGCTGGCCTTGAACTCAGAAATCCACCTGCCTCTGCCTCCCAAGTGCTGGGATTAAAGGCATGCACCACCACTGCCTGGCGGGTAGTACCATTTTGAAAATTCCTTACAAGATAGACACACCTCACCACATGGCCAGGTAGAAACTGAAATATCGCCTACACTGCACCTCCACCCATCAGAGATCCTTTCTGAGCCTTACAGCCCTAAGGCCATACCTGCCCAGGAAGGAGTGGGCAGAGCCAATCCCCTAATTCACACAAAAGTGCTGATGCCCCCTCCATTCCCCACTGGCACCAGAGTACTAAACCTCACTGAACAAAGGACTGACAGAAGAGAAGCCCATTCCTGGGAGAAGCTACAGCCACCACAGGATGTGCTCTAGTGGACTCCCATCCCTTCCAGAAACTGCTGTCTCTGGTCACTATTCCTACAGCACTGTCCTCTCCCCATTGGCCCAAAGCCACCCCCATGGACCTTGGTTATGTCTCGGGGTCTTTCCTCTCCCCTTCCCTTACTGGGAGTATAATTCTACTTATTTATTTTTAAATTATGGTAAAATACAACTGAAGAGATTAAGACCAAGGAGATTCAGCAACTAAGACTGCCTGATGCAAGCCTGGCTGTTGTGGTGCACGCCTTCAATCTCAGCACTTGAGAGGCAGGGGCAGGTGAGTTTGTGGCTAGCCTGGTCTACAGAATGAATTACAGATGGCCAGGGCTACATGGAGAAGTCCTGTCTTGAAAAACAAAGACAAAACAAAGCAAACAAAAGACTTCCTGAAGCTCTTTGAAGCATTTCCAGGGGACCCAGGTTCGGTTCCCAACTCTTGAGTTAGATGGTTCACCATGATCAGTCACTTCAGCCCCAGGGAATCCAGTACCTCCTCTGGTCTCCACCAGCATGTGTGCACACAGCAGACACTCGCACAGACACTCACAAACAAAAATAAACAAATACATAAATGTATCACAAAACGTTCACTGTTTTTAAAAACGTAACACTTTAGGCAGTTTCCTGTTTTTCTGTTTTTTTGCAGAATGGAACCCGAGGCTTGCAGTATACAGCTGAGAGGGATTAAATACCTCCCCAGTGCTTTGTAGCCGACAGCATTGATCGCCTCCAGAACCGAGCATGTTCTGAAACTGAACTCAGTTAGCATTAAACAGCGACCTCTACTCCCCGCTGCCCTGCTCCTGGCAACCTTGACTTTCTTCACAATATCTGTGAATTAACTACTTGGGCACCGTACGTGGGTGGATTCACACTGTCTCTGTTCCCCCTTCTAAAATGTGTCCCTTTGTGCCTGGCTTATTTTACTTGGCCTCAAAGTGCAACTTTATTGTACCATTGTCAGAATTTTCTCACTTTTTATGGCTAAAGAGGATTCTGTGATCTGTCCATACTACGTGCTTAACCAATCATCATTTCATTGTAGTTGAATTTGTCTCCTGGTATGAATATGGATACCATTTGCTTTTTTGTTTTTGTTTTGTAAGTTCAAGTAATGCTGTGTTGCATGGATTGTCCTCCAATTCCTGGGCTCAAGCAATCCTCCTGCTTCAGAGATTTGGGTAGCTAGGATTTGGAAGTGTGGCATCAAGCTCAGCTCCTATTTCCAAACATCTTTTCTACCTGCTTTTTCACCTTGGACTAGAAACCCCCACACATACTCATCCTGGATCCCTAGAAACCCACACACATACTCACCCTGGATCCCTAGAAACCCACACACATACTCACCCAGGATCCCTAGAAACCCACATACATACTCACCCTGGATCCCTAGAAACCCACACACATACTCACCCTGGATCCACAAAGAAATTTTCCAGAACCATCCTAGTTTCAAAAATACTTTCCCTTGTTTTTCCCACATGTATATAAAGGTCCCCAAAATTCCAATAATATTTCTTTCTCTTCAGTCTAGAAAAGATTCACTCATCCTTTATAAGAGCCTGCTTTTTATACTCAAAAATGGCATCACTTTAAGAGGCCCTCCCATCCTCCATCAAAAAAGAAGGTCTTTGCTCAGCCTGTGGCCTTCCAGGTGCCATCTCTGTCCTTCCGTTTCCTGCCAGTGTTCTCCAAGTCTTCCAATCTCTCCTGCTCCTGCACCCCCTGCCACTTTCTTAATGCCCTGCAATCTGGCTTCCAAAACAACTCAACTCAATCTGCTCCTGCAAGGTCACCGGTGGCTTCTGTCTTAGCCAGTTCCGATTGCTGTATGTCTGCACCATCGAATAGAAGCTTCTGTAGGCAGGTTGGCAAGCCCAGTGTGCAGGAGCAGTGAGTGGGCCCCTCACCGCAGCACAGCACCGGGTCAGCCACCCATAGCATTTTGGCATATTGCCTTCCGGTCATTTCTCCTCCTCCTAAAAGCTTTCCCAGTTCTACCAACCTCATCTTCTCTTTTCTTTGGAACATTTGTTTATTTGTTCACTTTACATCCCAATCCTGGACCCTGTCCCTCCTCTCCTCCGGGTCCCATCCTTACAAATCCCTTCCTCCGTTGCTCTGCCCTCTCCTTAGAGTAGAGGAAGCCCCTCTTGAGTACCACCCCATCCTGAGACATCCATCTCAGTGAACCTAAGCACACCCTCTCCCACTGAGGCCCAACCAGGCAGTCTAGGTAGGGGAAGGGGATCCAATGGCAGACAACAGAGTCAGAGACAGTTCTGCTCCAACTATTAAGGGACTCACATGACGACCAAGCTGCACATCTGCTACATATGTGCGGAAGACTTAGGTCCAGCCCCTGCACGCTCTTTGGTTGGTGGTTCAGTCTCTGCGAGCCCACCCGGGCCCCAGTTAGTTGACTCTGTAGGTCTTCTTGTGGTGTCCTTGACCCATCCTCATCTTTTGTCATCCTTCTGGTCCCTGGTGGGATGGAACATTTACTCCTCTGCAATGTCTGTCGGTTCCTTTTCCAACGATTTCCTCACTGACCCATGCCAGCAAACCTTGAAGCACACAGTCAGGTGTCTCTTTCATTGTCTCCACCCTCATTCAGACATGAGTCCTCCCTGTCTCCTTTGCAGTCTGTCTTCCATCACTCTGTTGCTCTAGTCCTTTGGTCCTCTTGGCTTCTTCCCTGCATGCTGTTCATCCTTAGAGTACACCAGTCACTGACTAAGTAGACAATGGTTCCTTTGCTTGGCTGTGTTGTGTCCCTGTCAGGCTGTTTCTTAGGGGCAAAGACCTTTCATGAGCCCAGTAGAAAACCCAGTAGCCAGTCTCAGCCTAGAAAGAAGAGCTGATCTCAGACTCAACACCAGATGGAGAGACCATGAAATCACAGGCCTGGAGGACCCCTGACCATAGTGAGACCGCGACTCCCCAGAATTGACGTGATTATTTATGGTGAACTAACCTGGAGACTGAAGACCTTGGAACATAAAGGAGCAACTCAGAACTGGCAGGGGAGGTGATGGGAAGCGGAGGTGTGGCTAGGGTCGCTTCTAGGTCTGACACCTTCCCTTCGGTAGGTGAGCTTCTCTGCTGTGTCACCCAACTCAGTGACAGAAAACACTGCCCTGTGACTCAGTCAACCTTCCAGGTTGTAACTTTACAGTCCCAGCTCTGAAATGTCACGTCGGAACCCCTTTCTCAAACACAACTCAGTCTGTCTCCTTCAGACGTTTGAACCAGAGAAACAGGAGAAGCATAGTGGTCCCGCCTGCGACACAAAGGGCAGACAGAATTCAAAGAGAGAGGCACATTGGTGGATGGATCAGAGAAGGCTAGAAGAGGTGTCTGAGCTCAGTCCTAGGACAAATAAGCTTCAAAGTAGGGGGAAACACAAACAGGAAACAGTAGAGACTGAGTTACTCTGCAGCACAAGGGAAGTGGCTAACCTGCGGGCTTACGCCTCTTGGACTCTAAGGAAGGCTTCAGGTTGACTCCAGAGATTCTTCCCAGAATTCCCTCCTACAGAGGACTGGTTCTAGCAAGCACACATGGCACTGAGTGGGGGAGGGGAATACTAGGGTCATGGGCTTTGAAGACAGAGCAAATCCACGTGGAAATTCTGCCTCTGCTTCTTTTAAATGCTGTGCCTAACTAATACTGGCTCTAGGCAAGTCTGTTTCCCTATCTGTAAAATGGATCACAGTAGTTTAGGAAATTGTTGTATATGTTTTAGAGTGGTGTGTGTGTGTGTGTGTGTGTGTGTGTGTCTGTGTATCTCTCCCTGACTCTGTCTCTCTCTCTGTCTCTCTCTGTCTCTGTCTGTGTGTGTGTGTGTGTGTGTGTGTGTGTGTGTGTATTATCTGCTACATAAATGCTCAATCCACAGCCTCAGCCTCATTATTAGCACTGTTTTGACAACTACCACCCCAGGGGAAAAGACCAAGTGGCGTTCTGTCAGATTTCTCCATCCTCATCTTCTGACTCCAGCCTCCCTCCATCATCCTCTTAGGATGTGATGAGGTCGAATCAGACAACCCGGGTTCTCATTCCACTTGGCCATGTGTGAACCAAGAATTTCAATTCAGTGTCCTTATCTGGAAGGCAGAGCTAGTAACGTGTATCCTGAGGGGCTGCTGGAAAGCTTTATGATGCCCAAGTGCGAAAGCTCCTGCTGGCACACCTAGGGTGATTAGTATCTTTGCCTTTGCTCCCACTGTCCCAAGACCCCATGTGGGGTCCAGGGCTGGGCTGTGGGTCTGGGTTGCTGGGTGGTGGGGTGGGGGTGTGTAGAGGTAAGAACCAAGAGATGAATGCATAAATAACTAGCCATCCTGGTCTCTCTTCAAAAGTCCCAGTCTCCAACCCTTTAATCATGGAGCTGCTCTTCCCTGGCCACCTTCCAGGGTGCCGCCCACTCACTTCCCGGAGGAGCACGGTGCAGGGAGCCTGTCTGCTTCACATGGCATTCTTCTAATCGATCCCAGGAACCCAGGGGGGCTGCCTTTCTCAGCTGACTCACCCTGTATCCAACATCCCCCACCCCACACAGCTTCCCAATCCTGGAGTTGTCTTTACCCTCTCTACTGTCACTGGGTTCTCCAACCTGGCTTGTCTCTAAGCCTTGCAATGCTGGAGAGGGGGGTCTGACAGGACAGTGTCCTTTCTATAGTGACCATTGTATGGTCAGTCCCCAAGAGTTCCAAGAGTTCTCATGGGACAATGGAAACCTAATATTAGAAAGTGAGCCGGTCTCAAGAAAATCCAGGACATGTGTTTGCCATGTTGGTTAGCAGTCATCCCCCCCCCGCCCCCGCAGGCGAACCTCTCTTTATTCAAGGCGGAGTATTCCTTAGGGATCAAGAGTGAGAAGTATGTTGGGGGGGAGGGATTGCATATGAAATCACATTTGGCAACTTGAGTCGTATTTTAATGCACTAATGGGGCTGGCTTCTTGAAGAAAAGAGTCAGTGAGTCTTTCTCATATGGGAATGAATTCATATGGGAAAGCATTCCAATAGAAGGAGTTATTTTTAGATTTGGATATACTGGTTTTGCTGAAACTGAGGCACACCGGTGTTCGGTTTACAACCCTCTTTGTTTGAGGTCTCCCTCCGCGGGTTTCTGAGGTACTGGAGGTCAACCGCTGCTTCTGTCCTTTGCATTCTTAGTGAAGGTGAGGTGGGTGGCGTGGGGACAGGACAGCTTCCCTGAGCTTCCCACCATGTGACCTCAGTTACAATGTGGGTTGCTGAGAGTGTGGACAGAGTTGAAAAGATGTGAGTTGGTTTGTGAGGGGCAGCAACGTTTTCCTGAGAGCATCAAACTAGGTCACAGGAGCGATGGGGTCATGAGATTCCCTTTCCCCGAGACTCTACCCCCAAGACATTCTTCAGAACAACATCTACCAGCTTGGGAAGAGCATGTGCCTACTCCCAGTTCTCTGTTCGGTCTGCAAACCTAAACACAATGTGCTTTTGTAAACCATCTTCACCCAGGGCTCCCCTTGTCCCGGATGAGCTCCTCTCCTGAGCTTTATGCACTGAGCTCTGGCGGACAGCCAAGCTAGAGGGTAAGGGTGAGCAAGTCACCTTTGTCAGAACCCCAGAGAGTTGTCCAAGCACAGCTATCCTGTGCCACTCAGGAAGTCGTATGGTCCTAGGCTAGGAAGTCCTTAGCAAGCCCCGTGCCTACAGTCCCTTCTGGACATGTGGAGAAACTGAGTCAAGGGAGAGGTATCCCTTTGTCTGGGTCACATGGCTCCTTCAAGATGCCATGGAGGCCCTCCCCCACTCCCTCTGGAGTGCTGCATATCTGGCTGCCTGAAAAGCCTCCGGTCTGTCTGGGCAAGGATTGTGTCCCTCATTAGTCCACGCCCAGAGTTCTGAGTAAGTGGTGTTGGCTGACGGCTGACAGCATTCTTCACAAAGAGACAATCTGAGAAGAGCTCTAGAAAGGCCTGGCTTTCCATCCCTGTCTTTGGGAGGCAGTGTGGTGCAGAGAAGGAGTCTGTCCACCTGTGACCAAGAAGCAGGGGTTCTGATGAAACCAGGGTGCTCTTGTATACAGAGAATCTGGCAGAAGCTTCAGCACACAGCAGATGCCACAGGGGAGAGAGAGAGAGAGAGAGAGAAAGAGAGAGAGAGAGAGAAGAGCTTGTATCACTCTTTCAGAGGATTTGAGGATCTGTTCAGTTCTAGCATCCATGTCAGGCCGCTCACGACTGCCTGTTTCAGACTCTAACTGCTTTCAGGGAGTTTTGTGGCACTGGATAGCCATTTAAACACCCAAGTGAGAAATGCAATTGATGAAAGTGCCTAGGATTCAGAATAGGAATAGGTTCCCACTCCTCTAACCTCAAGCTTCAAATGCTCCCACCCCTCAAGCGTCAGGTGCTCCCACTCCTCAAACTTCAGGTGCTCCCACCCCTCAAGCTTCAGGTG
>JADRCH010000251.1:754426-851768 GCA_019843965.1 Rhynchomys soricoides | reverse complement strand
TCAAACTTCAGGTGCTCCCACCCCTCAAGCTTCAGGTGCTCCCACCCTTCAACCTTTAGGTGCTCCCACCCCTCAAACTTCAGGTGCTCCCACCCTTCAAGCTTCAGGTGTTCCCAGTCCTTAAACTTCAGGCGCTCCCACTCCTCAAGCTTCAGGTGCTCCTATCCCTCAAACTTCAGGGGCTCCCACCCCTCAGGCTTCAGGTGCTCCCACTCCTCTAGCTTCTAGCCCCATGGCTTGTTTCTATCTTTCCATCATCTGAGTTCTGGGTCCAAAGAGGTCCAGCATGGGGAACGGCTATGGGAGGTAGTCTGAGGTCTGGAGTTTTGAAGGCACCCAGAGCGGGGTATGATGAGCAGCTGGTCCCAGGCTGTAGGTGCTGACAGAGCAGAGAGTCTGCCCTCCCCCTTTGGGAGTGAGTGACAGCGGCAGGTCCAGGCCAAGTGGCCTGATGGGGCTGTCAGGCCTCTTCAGCGATCATGAGGTCCCGGAAATACCAGGGCTGGGAGGGGCCCTGAGGGGACAGAGGCTAACCTGTCGTTTGAATTTCTGCTTCAAGTCTTGGCCACGCTGACTGCCACGTGCTGCCACCAGACCCCGACCTCTGTCCCGGCCCAGCCCTGAGCTTCCCCTCCTATGGAGTCCCAACACCATACTCAGAAAGACTTTGTGTTTTTCAAATTAATGCAATTAAGAGCATTTAAGTTTGTGAATGATAGAGGGTTTTTTTTTTTTCATTTTCTTTTATTTGATTAGAGAAATTCCCACCGCACAGTTCCTCCAAATGAAACCCAGACCTGAGGCCCATTGTTCCGTGGGCTTCCATGAGAATGTGTTACCTTTCAATCTCACACACTAATGTGTTTAGCGTTACAGTCTCTCCATCCCCCCCTCCCCCGGGCGGCTGCAGGAAGGATCTGGAGCCTTGATTAAAGCGGTCTTTGCTGGGCAGGAATGTGGGTCCCTCCACCCGGGAGTCACAGGGGCTGGGTAAGAATGTGGGTCCCTCCACCCGGGAGTCGCAGGGGCTGGGTGCTCAGCTAGGCGGAGCCTCTGCTCAATGGCCAGCCGGGGACTCAGATCCCGGGCAGCTGTGCCTGAGTGGAATTGGCCCTTTCCCCCTCCGCTGCTGCGGGTTCTCTGAATCTCCGGCACTACCCTGAGCCTCAGCGCATTTATCAGCCTACAACTGGACACCGCACACACCCCTTCGCCCCACTTTTTGTCTCGGTTTTGTTGTCCCTCCCTCTATTCTTTTTCTTTCTTCTTCCCACCTTTCCGTCCCAATTACCATGTGGGTCTCGTGGCACAGAGAAATCCCACTGCTCCTGCCTCAGCTGGTCGAGAGCCTGAGCTCCAAGGTGAAGAGCAGAATCAGAGCCAAAGCTAAAAACTGATTAGACGAATGTTCAGAAAGGCCTGGGAAAGGGAGGATGGTGGGTCAGAACCCCTGTTTAAAACCTTGACTAGTGCCAAATTTAAACAGGATGTTGAGTCAACACCTTCCTGCCCCTAATCAGCAAAGGCTCAGGCAAGGCACTAGGAGGCCAGGTTATTTCCGTGTGTGTGTGTGTGTGTGTGTGTGTGTGTGTACGCGCGTGCATGTGTGTAGTGTTTCTCATGTGTGTGTATGTATATGTGTACGTGTGAATGTGTGTGTGGTGTTCCTTGTGTGTGCATGTACATGTGTATGTATGTGTGTAGTCTTCCCTGTGTGTGTATATGTCTGTGTACTGTATGTGTGTATGTGTGTATATATGTGTGTGAGTGTGTATGTGTGTGTGCAGTGTTCTTCATATATGTATGTATATGTGTGTAGTCTTCCGTGTGTGTGTGTGTGTGTGTGTGTGTGTGTGTGTGTGTAGTCTAGGCCAGTGTCCTAGTACAGGAAACTAGTAGCACTTCCCTGTCTGGTAGCTTCATGTCTTTAACAGCCCAAGCCAGGATCCTAGAACATACTGTCAAAGACCTGACCAAAATGATGTAAGACTGGAAAATAACCAGACTTTGGAGCTGGGACTCAAATGAAAGCAAAGCCTGTGGACTCTCAAAAGCCTCTTGGCTACACTCAAGGAGTTGAGAAGAGCTTAGGAGAGACTTGTGATACATACTTCTGTTCCTCAGCTCCTTGGCCTATGCATTCCTGGATGCCTCCCAGTCAGTCCTCAAACCTCCAGAGACCACACGGGCAGACATCGTTGACCCAGAACTTGAGGCTGAGGAAGGCTGATCTCTGTGAGTTACAGGGCAGCCACACCCACATGATGAGGCTCTGTCCCCAAAAAGAGCTTGGGGATGGTGGTGGCAGCAGGCTGGGCTGGGCTCTCTGCTTCTGCAGCTCCATGCCGATTGTCTGTGGGTTTGCTGCTTAAGAAGGCTGCCCTGTGGAGACACAAGAGTGGAAGCAGGGAAGCTTTGGGTCTGAGAAGACAGAAGTCAATTTGCTACAGCTGGACAATGGGAGGACTTAGACTCATGGTCCCACCTGGTCCTACCCCACCCCCTTCTACCTGGAGTCTCAGTTTTCCAGGAAGAAAAGAACCCCACAAGAGGCTGGGAAAGTTGGGGGACCAATTTACGAGGCTAAATGCAGGGGTTCATTGTCCCTTTGTTCCACACAGACACTAACACAGGCAATAGTTGGCCGATGAGATAAATCCACCTACACCTTTAAGCTGTTCTGCCCCACACAGGGCTCAGAATGTCTAACCCTTGGACCTGTACCAGGGTTCTGCCACAAACATCTGCCATGGCCAACAGCCCTTGGGGAGCAGATACATAATGTAAACTGCTTTTGAATGAAGGAGTCAGGAAAGGAGAAGGCGGCGTGGGGGAATCTGGATAGCAGTGGGAGCTGCACAGGAATTTGGCTTTAGGTCTCTCTTGAGCCTTCTTAGACAATCACCTTATGTGAGTATCTCTCAGTTTCCCATGCTTCAGGAGGGCTGGGATAGGGTGGATGATCCCAAAGGTGCACAATCCAGAGACTGTCTGATAGTTCCTATCGGGCCTTGCCAGTTGGCCTTTATTCCCCCTGCTGGGAAACTTGCTTCCCTAAGCAGGATTTTCTTCAGCTAACTTTCAAATTTTACTCATGATTTCCAACCACTAGCAATGCTTTCCCAAGATGACCACGCTTGGCTTTTGCCTAGGCTCCGATTCGAACCACACAGACAAAGAGCAGGCGACAGGACGAGGTTTCACCAGTACAGTACCGGGCAGAGCAGCATTTTGCATGGTCTGAATTAGCTGTGGCCAAGACTCAGGGTCAAGAACTGCTAGGGAAAGTTCTAGCTCCAGAAGGAGTTCCCATTCATGCCATCCTCGGCTTCTCTTGAGGTTCTCCACAGGCACGACTACACATGTCCCAAGCTTCGGCAGTGGCTTGGGTCTGAGTGTATCTGATTGAGGGGTTGCAGCTTAGAAGAAAGAATGACTGCTCAGAGGTGAAGGGTAGCATCTTGTTGTAATTTCTGAGGCATTCTGGAAACTCCCCCTACCCCCCACACCCCCAGCACCCATATGCCTGTAGAGTTGCCTACACTGGGAGACAGGAGAAGGAGAGGGAAGGGCCTGCTGCCCTGGCCCAGCTCACAGTCCAGGAGGCTGCAGCAAATAATCATCTTGGAGTTTTGATTTTCATGGAAATGAACCATTTTATCTCAGAACACAGGGGGCAGGGAATGAATTCTTTTTCCTTGATGCAGATGGACTAAATTCCCTTTGCTTTCTTGATTGAAAAAGAAAAGAAAAAATAAAAAAAATCAAAAGCTGCTGCCATTCTCACTCTTGGATGCTTCCTGATAAGGCCGAGCTGGTGCTTGGCTAGGTGCAGGAGCCTGAGCCTGGCTTTGAGTTTGATACGGGAGTTTGAGCAGCCAGTGAACAGCTTGACTCGGGTAGGGAAGGGTCTGAGAAGGACCCTGGGACTTCCTGGCATCCCCAGGAAGACTTTCAGGCAACATGGTCCAGGACTAGGCCTAACACTCTGTCTCAACCCACAAAAGCCTACTCTGAGCCTGGGCCAGCAGTCCACACTCTGCCTCTGCTGGCAACCATGACTGAGCATGGCCTGTGCCAGGTGCTTACTTTCATTCTCTCATTGGAGAGCCATTATACAGGTTGAAATGAGGTTCCAAGTGTTTAGGGAATCCTTTAGATCTTACAGCTAAGGCCAACGAGGTAGCTTAACAGGAAAAGACCCATGCTGCCAAGCTAGATGACCGGAGTTCAATCCCCAGACATACATGGTAAGAGGAGAGCCAACTCCAACAAACTGCCCTCTGATCTCCACACACATGCCACTCCCCAACCACACTTCATACACCACATAAATAAACATAGATCACAGGGAATTTGAAGTCCTGATTCTTGAGCCTGTGTTCTTTGTTCTAAACGAGGTCCTTCCTGATTTGAATTGCAGCTAACCCAGTCAGGCTCCTCTCTTCTCCTGCTCCATCCCTCACCTTACTTCCGGCTCTGACATTCAACACTGAGGCACCATGCCTCATAAATAAGAACAACTTCCCTCTTCTAGGCTCCCTTGGCCTTCTGTCTGCCTTCAAGGTTCTTAAGTGTGTCCCCAGATTGGCGGCATCAGCACCACATCCCACCTCAGACTTGCTGAATCAGAAACTCTGGGCACAGGGCCCAACAGTCTGCTTTAACAAGGATTCCTCTGATTGTGACACATGACAAGCTTGAGAAGCACCGGCTGCCTCTTGCTTCTTCAGACCAAACAAATCTTGATAACAGTTGAGGGTGAGCTTAGCTCTTGTTGGAGTCTTTGACACCTGAGCCGCCTCATCAGGTGTGTTTTGAACGGATCCTGTGTGGATAAAAATGAGATAGAAGAGACTGTTTTGATTCCCTCTGCTGTTTTTCACTCTTGCTTTAGCATCATTCTAGTTCAGATGCAGCTGACAGAAGAAGTCACTGAACATTATCAACACCCCTCCAGGAACTGGCTTCAATGGCTCAGTCAGAAACACTTAACACAAATCATTTAGGGGCTGGAGAGATGGCTCAGTGGTTAAGAGCATTTGCTGCTCTTCAAAAGGACCTTGGTTTGGTTCCCAGCACCTCTATTGGGCAGCTCACTATTGCAGCCTTAATTGCATTTCCAGGGGATCCTGGCAACTTGTTCTAGCTTCCCCAAGCACTGGTACACACATGATATGCACACATATGCCTGAGCTAACATACACATAAAATAAGGATAAATGTTTTTTTAAATTCCATGTTTTGGAGGAAAACTCATCTTGGATCGTGTCAGTTCTTGAAATGTCTAATAGCCTTCGACCCACAGTCCACAATGATGTGCTTATAAAAAGATAAAGAAATATATATGTATGCTCTATGGGGCTGTGGGGGAGGTATGGCCCGTGCCGAGGCATCCCTTCCCCCTGAGGGACCAGCCGCACAATGGTATAATATAGAATAGAATTTATTCAGGGCATGGGGTAGGAAGTCAAGAGGGTAGTAGAGGCAGAGAAAGGGAAAGAGAGAGAGAGAGAGAGAGAGAGAGAGAGAGAGAGAGAGAAGAGAAGTAGAAGAATAGAGAAGAGGCTAGTGGAGAGAGGGGGAAGAGAAGCAGAAAAAGAACAAGAAAACAAGAGAGGAGCAAGAGAGCAAGGAGGGGGCAAGCAGCCCCTTTTATAGTGAGTCAGGCCTACCTGGCTGTTGCCAGGTAACCGTGGGGTGGAGCTTAGACAGAATGCTAACACACAGTCCAGCCCAGAAACTGATGTCCTAAACATATTTATCCTGACAGTAAATCAGGACAAATGACAGTGAACTCTGACCTCACTAAGGAATACTCTATGGAATTGTCTGTCTTTCCTTTTGAATCTGTCCATTGTTGCTCAGTGTATCTGAAACACTTTGTTGGTTGCATATGTGAGCAGGATTGTTTTCTTCTGCCATTATTTTCAACTTGTGTCTTTAGAAATTTCAGTTGCATCTCTTATAGACTGCAAATAATTAAGCCTTTTTTTTTTTAAGAAAAAAATCTCATCTGACAATCTCTGCCTTTTAATTGGAATGTTTAGTCCATTAACATTTAATGCAATTATTGATATGGATAAATTTAGTTTTACTTTGCCCCTCTGTTTTTTATTTCTCTGTGCTTCTTTCCCTGCCTTCTTTTGGAGTTTCAGAATTCCATTTAAATTTATCTATTGGGTTTGTAGCTATACCTCTTTGCATTAATTCTTTAATGATTGCCCCAGGGATTACAATGCATCCTTAACTTTTCACAGTCCACTTAGAGTTACTATTTCAAGTAAAATTGTAGAAACTTCCTAACACAGATGTCCATTACTCCCTGCCCCTTTCTTTCATGCTATGATTAGCATATGTATTACATCTACATAAATTATAAAACCCACATACAATGTTATAATTTTGTCTTAAACAGCCATGTGAACTTCAGAACAATTAAGAGGGCTTATTGCCAAAGGGAACCTCAAAATTAAGGGAATTCTCAGGAATCTGATTCTCGTCATGGTTAGAAAAAGGAGCCTGGATCTTTCGATGCTTGTTGGTCCCTTCCAGGTGATGGTAATTCTAGGGCCATGGAACATAACCACAGCTGATTCATCAGTAACCCTGTCTTTGTTTCCCAGTCTCCTGGGACCTAATTATCAGACCCAAAGTCCACTCTAGCATATCCACAAGCCCTACGGAGGAATCCCTGATAAAGCTGCAAAGAGAGCGTCTCTTGTCCTGGTTCCCTCTGCTTCTCTCACATGAAGCCCTTGGTCTGAAGTTTTGACTGCTGTGTTTTCTTTTTCTTACCCTGTTATAAATCATGCAGCTAAGGATTTGTCCCCAAGCATAATAAGTACACTGGTCAACTTTGCTAAATGAGTCCACGGACCCCAGACAAACCTGTTTGCTCTATGCACTAGGAAGAGGAGGTAAGCTCCTTCCTTTAGTAGTGGTAGGGAATCACGCCCAGGGCGGGGCACTGGATAACAGTCTGCTCCGAGATTGATACATTCCGTGATATGGGGAAGCTCTTTAAACAGGAAGATAACCAATTCAAACTAGCTTCAAGATCTCCCTAAAACCAACCAGATTCACTAGGCTCCTTCCTGCCACGGTAAGCAATAAAAGCTGAGAATCCACCCCAGACCAAAGGAAGCTGAGCTGCAAAGAAGATTCTTAAGAGGAGAAAAGCTGCAAAGAAGACCAAGACCAGACTAACTAGCTACCTAAAAGAAGCAGAAACCAGCCGAGCTACCTGAAAGAGGTTTAGACCAACTGAGTCACCTGGAAAGGACTCTCTCCAACCTGTTGAGCTACCTGCAGACTGTGCAGTGTGCTCCCAGTTCCCAGCCTCTTTGAGCTGTCACCAATGCTAGGGTGGGCTTCGGTGATGTGGCTGTCTTTAAGTCATTTCTGCTCCTGTAAACAACCCCTCACCCATATTTCTCTAAGTAACCCCAATAAACCCATTGGTTCACCAAATTCGACTTTGGTCTGTCACGGGATTCCTGAGGTAAGTAGACAGGCATGTTGCATCTCCCTAGGAAATGTCTTGTCACACAACACAGGAGTATAGCCAAACCATCACTGGGGGAATCCCTGAGAGCTGGAGTCAACTCCAGTGGAATGCAAATGTGAGGGTTGAGCTCAGAAAGGCTGCAAAGCTGAGGGAGAACCAGGACAGGATATGTGGGTGGAATCAGGATTTTCAGCTCCAGTGTACCTGGAGGAAGTGAGCACTGGGCCACCCAGAGCTGCTGACAAGGCAGTCGGAGGGTTGAAGCTTTTTGGAGAAACCATTAGTCTAGTGGCAGGGAGAAGAATGAAAAAGCTGCTTGAATCAGGGTAAGCACTGGGCTGCAGGCCCTGCTGTATGGGAGGCAAAATTACAACTGGGCTTTTCTGGGGCAAGGCAGAGAGGCTGAGGCTGACTGGAGGAGACCCTTCATCCCGGAAGAAAGGGACCTCGGAGGGGGTTTCCACTAAGCCTCAAGAGGAAGAAGGGTGTCTTGGTCAGGACAAAGGAGGCCACCAAGACTGGAAGGAGGTGAAACTGGGAGGGCCTCTGAGTCATTGCCCTCATCTTTGCCAAGCCAACTGAATACCATGTGACCTACAATACATAACCTCATATGAAATGTGATAATCGATTGTGAGGCGGGTTTTTTTGTTTTGTTTGTTTTTGCTTTTGTTTTGTTTTTCACCAGGCTTGTAGAATGCTGTGGAGAAGGGGAGACAGAACAGGAACAAGCCACAGCGTGTTTCAGCCCAAGTTAGCCACTCAGCCAGGCACTGCCTGCTTCTGGGGTGAAGGGAATGCCTATCCTGCACGGTGGGAATTAAGCAAATCTTCCAGTGAGAACAGACTTGTTAAAATAATAAACGTTAGTGTCTGGGCCCATGCCAGGAAGGGAGAGAAGGCACCACAGCTGACAAGATCTATTGTATATACAACCCCACAGCGCCCTGGCCACTAGTGGATGCTGACATAAGACTCTGTGGCTACTACAGCTCAGGACACTGTGAGGTTTCAGGTCACTGAAATTTTCCCATTTTACATTGTTTGGGGGGCAGTGTGTATGTCGAGACAGGTTTTCTCTGTGTAGCTCTGGCTGTCCTAGATTCACTTTGTAGACCAGGTTGGCCTGGAGCCCATAGGGATCCACCAGCCTCTGCCTCCTGAGTGCTGGGATTAAGGTCTGGGCCATGATACCTGTCACAGTTTTACATTTTACAGAGCATCCTGCTCTTCTCTGCATTTAGCTTCTCCAGACTCCATGTAGACAGTATAATCACCAAATAGACAATGCCGTGCCTCCCATTCAGTTTCCAGAGCTTAAAGCAAGACGTACCCTCTACCCCCTTCTTCCAAAGAAACCCACAGAACTGGAAATGCACTAGACACTCCTGTCCCCATCCACCTCAGCTCTTGACCTACAACTGAAGCCATTCCCAGTTGCTTAAAGGCCCGGACAGAATGGACCTCGGAAGAATTCAAAGCAGCCTCTATAAACTCCTCAAGAGCGGCCTCCCTTAGAAAGCCTGGAATAAGGAACTGTGGAGACCCCTACCCCAAGCCTTCCTCTCTCAGATGGACTCTTGGCTTCTGGGCAAATGTGCAAATTCATTCTCCCTGACGCCCAGGGAAGAAAGCAGTCCCTGGTCCTTACAGGAGTGCTCACTCTCTTAAGTCCCTGTGCAAAACCAGCAGGGCCATTGGGCCTTTCCTGGGAATGATCTGCCTGGATACTTAAATGTTTCTCTGCAGGGCCAGCTACTGGACAGTCCTCGATGGAAACGTTACAACAAAGGAATTTTGAATTTCTAGTGAATGGTCAAATCCCAGGGAGAGTCTTCTAGGGCTGTCCTGTCCTAAACAACTAAAGCAAGCATTTTGCCTAATTACAGGTGTGTGGTATGACTATCTTTCTAGTTGGAGCTGCTCATGTCTGCTCCCAGAGGCAGGGCCAGGTAAACCTGTATGCTGCTCCTGGAATCTGAAGCCTTCGCCTCTCCATGTTGGCTGTTTCTATTTACTTCCTTTGCCCAAGTTGCCAGGGCCTGGAGCTGCATCTCTAGTTGCTGGCCACCTGGTGGTTGTGCTGTGGTGTCTGGCTGCCTGGTGGGCACAGGGGTCCTGGGAGCCTGTCTGCTGCCAGTCTCCAGCCTCCTCCTTTGCCTGGCTCTCAGCATGCCCCCTTGGTGGCCAGCACCAGTCAGTGCCCCTTCCCTAGGCTCAGGAAGGCATACTCCTTCAGGCTCTGGCACCCACACCTCAGCTGATCCTTCATCCAGACGTGGGGGGTCAAGCTGACAGTGGGCAGGTTGATGCCTGCATACTGACTGGAGCAGAGGCTAACTCAGTTCTTTCCCATTACATACCATGGCTGTAATCTGCTATATGCTTTGAATGCTTTCTGGTTAGTCTACTGGGGCAAGGGGGATCTTTTGGCATTAGCATATTATGAAGGCCATTACAACCATCCTAAGCCATGACATCCTGCCTCTTCTGATTTAAATGATTAATAGTCATTAATTAATCATTCACTAATTCATAAAATTATTAGTCTGTGCTTTTGCTCAATTCTCTGAGGGCTTTCCCAGCCAGTACCTGTGTCCACTGGCTACACAGAAGAATATGTTCCCTGGATGCCAGAAGCTTTGTGTTCCCTGCTGGGCACTCAGTGTTCATCTTGTACTGGGTACTTCCTGTACCCACCCCATGGCTCTCTTCATGTCTCAGAAACATCCCATACTTTCTCACATCACTGAGTACAGGTTAGTAGCAGCCCTTGAAGACCAAAAAGGAGCAGAGCTGAGCTGGGACAGCCAAGTGTGTGTTGATGTATGGAAGGTGTCATCCTGGTGGAGCCTACACTGGCTCCTACCCAGCTGGCTGTATGCAAGATGAGAGCCAAGGGGATTGGAACAGGTTCCACAGGGTACAAAGTCCAGGCTTTGATAGACACTTCTTAGAGGGGTGGGGTTGTCCATCAGTGAATGGGTAGAGGTGTCAGGATTCGAACTCAGGTCTACCTACCTCCCAGCCTCTGAGAAAATGACTCCCCCAACCCAGCCCTGGGAGTCCTTAGCCAGACTCATTGAGTGCATGTGACCTCTAGTGAATGTCCTTCAGAAGTTTCTGTGCCCTGCCGAGTGTCCCCCTTCCCCCCTCCCCCAGCTTCAGGTGCCTTGGGAGGCTGAGGCAATTGGTGAAGACCAGGCCTATGAGCACCTCTACCATTTCATTCTTCAGGATGCTCAGATGCAGAGCCTCTGGTGTCCTGGTGCAGCCTGCCTCTGCAGCTCTCCTGCCAGCAGTACTGGAAAGCAATGGTCTGTGCTTCTCAACACTCTGTGACGTTAATGTTCCCTCACTTACTCTTCGCAGCAGACCACACATCCCCCTTAGACTGAAAAGGAAAAGGTTTGTCTCCTCACTTCAGGTTAGAGGGACAGAACACTGGAGTCTCTCCCTGGTCCTGCTGGCTCTGTGGCTGCAGGCAACTTGAGCAATCTCTCTGGCCTGGTTCCTATCTGACCGTTATCTCTATCCTTAGAAAGTGAGACCACTTCTCCTGAGGGTGTAGGTATAAAGCTCCAGGTTTTCTTCTTTGCCTATTTTTTCCCCTACTATGACTTCTGAAGGGGCTGGTCCAGGCTCACCAGGCAAAGTTGTTTATGGACTCCACTTCCCTGTCCCTCCAGCTAGCAAACTCTGCAAAGAGCAGCCACAGAGGGCCACGGAGGACATTCTGGGCATCCTCAGGGTCCTCCCAGGAGACAAGCCTACTGACAGCAAGGTCATAGAGAGTTCACCAGTATGGGTCCAGCCTGGTTCTCCAGGGCCTGTCCTGGCCTTGAATCTGAATCCTGTGCCCAAGACCTAACTGGGAAGCCACAGGTGAGCCAGGGAGACTGCTCCTGGAGCCAAACCAACCTCGTGGCAGTGAAATGAGAGCTAGCTCACCCACAGGGTCCTACCAATCTGGGACGCAGGCATGTCAGCCCCCATCTCCACCTTACCTTTCTCGTTCTTTCTGCTTCTGTCTTTTGCTCCAGACCATCTCTGACCAGTGAGCTTTTGCCCTGTTTTCCTACCACAGTACAAGTAGGAAAGTGTTCACATCTCAGTCCAGAAAGGACGTGGCTAGTGCTGGCCTCCAATGCAGGCTTCTACTCCTGGGCAGATCTTGGCCCTAACATGAGCCCCTCCCATCAGCAAAGGCCGCTGTATCTTTCTATGCTCCAGCCCAGAGGGAAGTCCTTCGTCATATCTAATTCACAGCTTTCCTACTGTGATTGGTGCCTGCTTCCTCTGGGTGTGTGTGGCTCATGCCCCTTTACTGTTCCTCCCCTGGCTCATCAGCAGGCCTTCTCCTCTATCCTACTCAGCTAGAAGCCCCAGGGGAGTGAAAGCAAACTTTAGGAGAATGTTTAAAGTTTGGCTTCTCATCACTACATCTCAGCTGAGTCCATAAAACCTCCTTATAAAGCCCACTGGCCAGCCAGCTGCCCTCCGCCTCCAGGCCTCCCTGTTTTATGATCAGCCCCCATTCAGACACCAGCTGGATGTAAGAACTCGGGGCTGTTATGAAGAGATGTTAACGAGAAGCATCTCTGCCTGGCCTGCTTCAGCATCCTCTCCTGGTCTTATTCACAGCTCCTTCGGTCAAAGCCTGTGCCAGCCAGGCTCCTTCTCTGGGGCAGGTGCGAACTGCTTGGGCATCCTTCCGGGAAGGGAGCTCCGAGCTCGCGGCAGGAGCGGCGCCTCAGTCGCACCGCTGTTTGCAGACTCCCTGGTAATTGTGAAGGTGTTGGGAAAACAAACAGTACCAGCAGTGATAAAAGATGGGGCGGGGGAACTCCGGGGTGGGCGGGGCCTCAGTGCAAAAGTGGAGGGTTGGGCTCTACGCGGAAGTCTCCAGTACAGGCAGGCAGGAGTCTGGCCCAAGCCGCAGGAGCTATGCAGGGTCGAGTTTCTCCAGAGCTCAGTCTCCATCTGTCAAGTAGAGATAGTGCTGGTTAGTTAAAAGAAGAACCAGACGTGATGATAGCAGGGTATTGGCACAGTCTCTTCTTCTGTACGGCCTTCTCCTGTGTACCTCCCCCACCCATGGCAGACAGAGTTTTGGTCCCAGAAAGTGCAGAGAGTGGCAAACACAAGCCTCTCAGAGCTACATGCCCGGCGCCCCCCAGCCTCCAATTATGTGTTTTTGTTTTTCAGACAAGGTTTCTCTGTATCCTAGGCTAGTCCGACCGACCGGCCTCAGATTCACAGTAATCCTCCTGACTCCTTCGAATTCTTTTCCTAAAACACTCTGTCTGTTGGGAAGGCTTAGGGTCCTTGCAGAGGTGCTGGGGAGCAGCGGGGGTGGGGTGGGTAAAAGAAGGCTGTGGGGAGGAATGGTAAGGGACATCCATGGGTCCCCTCAGCCATAACTTGGAAGGAAGAGGAGTGGAGATCAATGAGGGAACATGGAGCCAAGAAAGGAGGAGGAGCCCTTAAAGGAACAGCCTCCAAGGGTCCTGGTAAGATCAGGCTCCTTGGGTTGAGGTGGGAGTCTCTTAGCAGAAGGAGGGGCTGTAAACAGTGAGAGGCAGGGACACAATGTCTACTGTGGGCACACTAAGCAGCTACTGTATGTAGTTTTCCTGGTGTGCCCTAGGTGGGAAGGCATCCTTGTCCTCTTCCAAGTCCCAGCCTTCATTTGCATGTAAGGACTGTTTGAGGTTGGGAGCTGTATTCTGGGGAAACTCTAGGCTGATGCTCAGCACAGAGGGCCAGTGGACCCCACACACAGGTGCATTTAGCCAGGTATCATTTCACAAACGATGCACCATAAGTAGCAGTCTCAGCTCATCCTTGTCTCTCTAGTGGTACATGCATTCTCTGCACACTCATGCCTCCTATTCCCACTCTATACATGTGCACACACGTGTGTACACACATGCACGTGTGCTCATACACACACCCACAGGCACGCTGGCACGACCACACACACACACACACACACACACACACACACGCCCCACTGTAATTAGATTGGTGGCTCCAGCACCCAGGATGGGCTGTGATTCTGTGATTTATCGATGGGAATAGGTACTTCGAGATTCCAGCTCCATCTGCTTGGGAGCAAACAGGAAGCCTTCATATGCTGCAGAGCTGGGGGGGAGGAAGCCGCTTGGTGTAGGAGGCTCATAAAAGCTTTCCTAATGGTCACAGGTGCTCTCAGTCTCTCCACTCCAGAACCACACTCCTCAGAACTGCAACCCCCATTGGCCATCTCCCTCGGCATGGCCACTGCCTCTGTCAGCATCCTGTGACAGACTCCCGGGCCAAGCAGACAGCCAGCGAGTGAGGAGGAATGCATGGAAGGCACAGAGCGGCAGAGCTGAAAGTGAACACCTGCATCAGCTGCATTCGTGCACACCTATGCTGTGGGCAGGATGGTGTCAGGGCCTCTTAATAGGTAAGGGGCCTGGGTTCAACACAAGGCCCCTGAGTGCAGATGGGGCCTGCCACAATGAGCTGCAGGGGCTAGCCAAGGCACTCAGTATGCAAAAACGCAGGAGGGAAGGGAGCAGCCAGGCCTGCTGGAAAGTCCAGAGTGTTGCCTATGGGAAGTGTTGAGTATGGACTTATTTATGTCATATCACATGACTGGCTGAGTGGTGCTTACATATGTGTTAGTCCCACTATGTGCTCTACCATGTTTCCCAAAGCCCTGCTCACTCAGAAGTACCTTTCAACAGCTCTGGCCCACCTCCCCCCACCACCCATTACATCAGAGCCCTGGGCTGGCCAAGTGTCTACAAAGTCTCTCTGGCAGCTTCTAGAACCTCTACATTCCCCAAGCCCACTCTTGTCCTTGTGTGTGTGTGTGGGGGGGGGGTGTTCTCACTTGGCAAGTCCTCATCCTAGAGATGCAGGAATCATCAGGATCCACTGACCCCAGGACCAGAATAGGAGCTGCTCCATGTAGAACCCTGTCTCACATTGTCCCCAGACCTCCTTCAGAGGCCTTGCTCCAAGACAAAATCATACAGAAAACAGACCCGAAGCAACCATGTGGAAGACTGGCATAAAAAAAGATGAATGGAAGAACTAAAAATCTTTGTCTTATCAAAGTACCTGATATAAATAAGTGAGAGTCATTACTAGGTGAAGCCCTTAGCTGGGCCTTGAAAGCTTTGAAGGCATTTAGACAGAGTGCTGCCCCAGGAATTCTGCCGGCCTTCCTTACCCACAGTCAAAGTCATTGACATCTCTGTGTTGCTTTAACAGAGACAGCTTGGAGGATGGAAATGGCTGTTGTCCCAGGACAATGTGGACAGGGCAGAGGAGGGACAGAGTGTCCCCAACTTTCACCATCCCATACCCTGTGGCTGCAACCCATTGCCCAGACAGAACCTGTGAGATCACAGCATACAGGGATACAGTCTTCCTGTGAGGGAAAGCCCCACACTATGGCTTACAGGAAATTAACATCAGGGCTGTGAGCATGCCAGGGAGAGTGGTGAGCTTCAGGCTCAAAGAATAATGCAAGTCAAGAACAGCTCTCAGGCCAAGCAGTGGTGGCGCACGCCTTTAATCCCAGCACTCGGGAGGCAGAGGCAGGTGGATTTCAGAGTTGGAGGCCAGCCTGGTCTACAGAGTGAGTTCCAGGACAGCCAGGGCTACACAGAGAAACCTTGTCTCGAAAAAAACCAAAAAAAAAAAAAAAACCAGCTCTCAGGGGGGCTGGCGAGATGGCTCAACAGTTAAGAGCACTGGCTGCTCTTCCAAAGGACCCAGGTTCAGTTCCCAGCACCCACACAGCAGCTCACAACTGTCTGTAACTCCTCTTTCAGGGGAGTCCAACACCCTTACATAGACATACATGCAGTCAAAACACAAATGTACATAAAAACAAATGAATTTTTTTTTAAAAAAAGTGTTCAGAGGAACCCACAGGAGGTCAGAGATCAGAGCCAGTCAGAAGGGAGAGAATGTCAGCATTTTCCTGCCTCAGGCTACCATCTCAGTCCCTTCCACTTCCTCTTTCCAGGGAAGGTCACATCTCGGGATTTGACTCTAACCACAGCACCCGTTACCCAACCCTGGTGGGTCACGTGGATTATCTAGCTAGAGGCCCCCCAGACATGAGGGCCCAGTAACAGGTCCCTCTGCCTCCCACCTCTTGCTGTCATCCTGGGAAGATGCCTAAACCTGGGGTATCCCTTACATCCTCAGGTCTCATCCCCTGTACCCCAGACCTCCGGGGATCGTCTCTCCCTCTCACCACCCGTAGATTGCCTGGTCTTTTTGCTGAGGCTGAGAGGATGGCGTAGATAAAGCGTACGCCACTCTCAAAGAGGACCAGAGTTTGGTTCCCGGCACCCACATCAAGCCGCTCACAATTGCCTGTAACTCCAGCTCCAGGGGATCTGACGCCCTCTTTTGGCCTCTTTGGGCACTGCATTCATGTACACAAACCCACACATGTACACACACAAAAATAAAATGAATCTTTTTCTAAGAAAAGATCTTTGTGTTGGTTGGGTTGCATTGGACTCTTCTGTTTTCTTTTTTGGAGCCAGGGCCTCATGGTGTAGCCCAGGTTGACTCAAATGACATTATAGATATGTGATATCATACACCCTGGACACCTACACAATCTTAGATAGCAGCATCCCCCTTGTAGGCCAGAGCTTGTTTTCCTTCTTTTCATGGAGCTGGTCTCCATTCACAGATCCCTCCCATTCTCTTTCATTCAGCTACAGAAACGAGTGCCGACCTCAGACGCTTCTTTCTCCTTTAGTGATGTGTTGGAATCTGGCACTTCCATTCCCATGGCCCCGTGCTCTGCCTTCCCCAGCCTGGAGGACGCAGTCATCTGCTTTCCCCATCATGATTTCCAGGCTCCTGGAAGGCACAGGAAAACCAACCAACCATGCAAACTGGTGCCACCCCAGATTTATGGTCCCTGACTTCAGCCTAGCCTCCAGACACCAGTGGTCAGCCTCTGTTCTAAACCTTCACCACCTGTTCAGCTTCCTGGTGGCCCCTCTCTTGCCTATAATTGGCAGAGAAAATAAAAAACCTGAGGCCAGAGGTGCCTCTGCCTCCAGCTGTAGAGCCCCACCCCTCCTATTTGATGCTCCATTTCCTCTCAGCGGCTGATCCCCCACCCCTAATCCCCCACCCATGGTCTCTGACTTTATCTCAGCCTTGATATAGCTGAGCTCCCCCAGGTCTCTCTTCACAGGCCACTTGTGCACCTGCTTCTGCTATGCTCTTTGCATAAGGCTCCTCAGGGTTCTGTCTTGATTTTTTTATCTTGTCCAGCTCCCAAATAGTCTCTTGTATCCACAAGCTATTGCTCTGCCTTCCTTCCTTCCTTCCTTCCTTCCTTCCTTCCTTCCTTTCTTCCTTTCTTTCTTTTTTTCTACAAGGTATAACAGGATATGTAGCTCAGATTGGTCTTGGATTCAAGATCCTACTGCCTCAGCCTAGTGAACACTAGAATCGCAGACCCGTACCACCATCACACCTGGACACACACACACACAGCTTAGCTTCTTGTTCCTGTCTATCTGATATGTGGATCCAAGTCCAAGTGCCATGTCCAGGTGTCCTGGATGTTGGCCTGTCTCTCCCGTGAGCACGTCCAAAGCTTCCTTCCCAGCTGGGCCCTCCTGGCCTCTTCGCCGTCCCTACATTTGGTCACAATATTCCCATCTACCTTGTTCCCAAGCCAGACACCAGGAAGTTGACTACCTTTTCTCCTCCCACCCCGACATGCCACATCTTGTGAGCTATGCATCAGAGCTGTCCTTCCAGCCTGCCCCATCGCTCTGGCTACACTGTACTCCTTCCCAGTCCCTTCTGTCTCCTGCAATAGCGTCCACCTGGCCTTCTCTGTCCACCTTCTTCTGACTATTCCTCACTTTGGGACCTGAGCCCAACTTCTTATGGTGGCCCATAAGGCTGCATAGTCAACATCATCCTGCCCTCTGCCTGCCTTTTGGATATCCTGCTGAGCCTTCCCTCTAGGATGCCCTCCCTTCTCCCCCTGTCTAATGTGTGTTACTAGGTATCCTAGCCCTTCTGGCAGAATAAGCCAGCTTCCTCTTTCGGATGCCCCCTTCTCAGTCCCCCCCCCACCCCCCGTCTGTAGCTGTTGGATATTTGTCTGTTTCAGTTGCAAAGTCTGTGAACAATGCCTGCCCAGAATATTCCTGTACTTGCCCTTGTGTCTGGGGTCCATGTCCCTGGCAGTACTACCTCAGTGCTGGCAGCTGCTTGCAAAGAGATACGTGAGTTCTTTCCCACTTCTTCCCCGCCACTTATTTTTATCTGACTTTTTATTTTTGCTGATCTACCTAGAGTGTTGGTCACCTAATCTCCCTGGAGTTTTCACGGATTGCTAACAAATCACCTGCTTTCTGGTACATCGTGATTTGCCCCCACCTCCCAGTTGCACAGTCTATGTCACATGTATTTATCAGAGATTTTAGCACGCTGTGGGGATAAGGACTTCTCATTGGCTGAGTACATGGCACAGTCCCTTCCTTGGGGACTATTTTTTTTGAAGAGCAAATCACCTTAATTTTACTGTTTGCTTTTTGTGTCTTAAGAATTCCTTCTTGGGACTGAAGGGATGGCTGATCAGATAAAAAGCACTTGCTGCATTCTGCTTGCTGCTCCTGCAGAAGACCCTGGTTCAGTTCCCAGCACCCACATGGTGGCTTACAACTACCTGAAACTCTAGTTCCAGGGGCTATAATGCCCTCTTCTGGCCTTCTCAGTGCATATATGGGCATGGGCATACATACACACAATAAAACGAAAAGGACATATATTTGTATGTATATGTACATGTATATGAAATTCCCAAGGTCATGAACATCTTTGGGAGCCCCTCAGAACTCCTATCATACTTAGGGACCCTGTCCCACCTGTAATCTGCAGCATATGGTGACTCCATCTGTTTAATTTAAACCTTGACTAAACAGAGATCTTTGTATCCAGTGGTCCTCATATGGAGCTTATTGGCATCAGGACCTCCAAACCGGTGACATCACACCCAGGCGACAGTGTGACCTGCATACCTGTTGCCAAGGCAACAGCCACCATATTCCCAGAATCCACTTGGCCCACCTCCCACCTTTACCTGTGACTGTGTCACTCTCCATATATAAACGGAAGACCCCTCTGATCTCTCTCTTTCTCTCTTCCCCCATTTTGGTTTAATTAAAAAAGAAAAATTAGAAAGCCTGACACAGTAGGCACTCAGCGAATGTCCACGGTCTGAAGTGTAGAATCCAGATACAGATACTTCCAACAAGAGAAGCACTCTCTTCTTGAGCTGCATCCACTTTCAAGGGATTCCTTTCAAAGGCCTAATATTAGTGGTACAGGTGTATGGGCAGCACTGACTGTAAGCACATACAAGGTTCAAGGTTTCTGTCTGTCTGTTTTTTGTTTGAATTGCTTACAGAGCTGGAGAGGTAGCTCAGCCTTTAAGGTATTGACTGTTCTGGATGACCTAAGTTCCGTTTCTAGCACCTACAGAATGGCTCACAACCATTTGTTACTCCAGTTCAGGAGATCTTATGTCCCCCTGGTCACCAGATATGAACATGGTATACTGACATACATGCAAGCCAAACACTCATACACCTAAAATAGAAACAAATAATGTCTTAGAATGCTCTGATTTTCTCTTTGTGGTGATGAAGTCTGGGCTTTGGTGAAGCCCATCACCTGGCCCTGGTTTCCCAACACTGGACGGAATCTACACACCCAGACATATCTGGACTTTTAAGGGGATTGGTTGGCCGATCCGAGACAGGGTCTCATGCCCAGGCTGGACTGGAACTCAGCTTCCTGAGTAACTGGGACTACAATTGTGTGCCACGGCTCAGATTCCAGCTTTCTAGCCGTGGGACTTTGGGAGAGTCACTCTAGTGGCTGGCTTTCAGCATTCTCTTTTGTTATAAGGAATGGGAATGCTAACTTAGGCCCTTGTGAGGATGGATTGAGAGGGTAAACAGAGCAAGGGCAGGCAGGTGCTGGACACATGGCAGGTGTCCACAGCTTGTTTAGTGTGTAAATGACAGAATAGGAGCGGGCTGGGAGGGGGGGATTTGCAATTAGGAGAGGCAGGGGGCAGGCAGGGGCTGTGTGCCTGGCTGCTGCGGGGCCTCCTGGTCATAGTAACTGCTGTCAGCAAATGTTTCCCAGACAGGAATCCCCTTCAGGGCTCCCTTCCCCACCCTACTGCATTTGTTGACTCAAAACCTTCCCACTGCCAATTTAGCCTGCAGTAAGGAAGGGGTTGGGGGTGGGGAGAGGAGAGAGGTATGGGAGGGGGTGGAACACCACAGAAAGGGGTCTTTGTCTGAGTGCTGTGTGGCATTTCAGATTCAGAAGTGTGTGTGTGTGTGTGTGTGTGTGTGTGTGTGTGTGTGTACATGTGTATGTTTGATTCTCTTAAACAGTTGAGTGGGCCAGGCATGAAGTAAGAAGCATCTAAGCTAGGCAGCAAGACCTTCCAATGGGCTCTCTGTGTTGGGAGATAGGACAGTGAGATGGATTGGCAAGGTCCTGGAGACTCCTCCTGAAGCTTAAATCTATCTTCTATAGGGCCACTGTCCTAGTAGAGGGCAGGGCCACTGTCCTAGTAGAGGGCAGGGCCACTGTCCTAGTAGAGGGAAGGGCCACTGTCCTAGTAGAGGGCAGGACCACCCAGTGGCTCCTCTCCTTGCTGAGGCTGAGGGCTCCATATTAGGAAACTCTTGTACAGCCAGTAGCCACTGGGCTTCGAAAGCTTGGGTCTCCCTCTGTGTATTCTCGCTTCAGGTCCCTGTCCCAGGTCTCTTGTTGGCTACCCTTTAGGTGGTCCTGGGTCCTTCGAGGTTAAGCTTGTGAGGGAGGAAAAGCCAGGCATCTATTTTATGCATTTAATGCTGAAATTCTGAAGCACATCTGTCTTGATAAAGCAATGGTCATTCTACTTATCCCAGATTTCTCGAGTCTCATTTGTGAGAGTTCTTGTTTTTCTAAAAGAATACTTATTGATATAGGTACCCCCAACAGTTTCATGTAGACTCCCCTACCCCTCGACAGTTTCATGTAGGGACTCCAGCCCTCCAACAGTTTTACATGGGCCAGGCTGCTCTAGAACCCTTACATAGATGAAAATGGCATTGGACTCCTGAATTTCCAGCCTCTACCTCCTGAGTGCCTGGCAAGCACTTGTTTCTCTTAAAGGTAATAATGGAGAACTCTCAACATAATTCGACACTATCAGAGAAGATAGGGAAATACCACAGACATGAAGAAACACACCAACAAGCAGACCTTGTAGCTTCCTTCCTAAAAATGGAGCCTAGTGCCAGGCACAATAATGCCTGCTCACCTTTTGATTTTGTTTGTTCTGTTTTTCTGAGGTAGGGTCTCAAGATGGATGGCCTGAAGCTGCCCATCCTTCTGCCTCCACCTTGGATGCAGGCATGTGCCACCATCCCTGGTTTATGCAGTGTTGAGGATCAAAATCCTTGTGAATGTTAGGCAAACATTGTCCCAGCTATCAGTGTACCAGATTAAGGGTCCTGTCAGGCAAGGGCTCAAGGAAGATTGAGATTATGCCAATACAGAAACGAAAGGAAATTAAAATTAAAAGCAGCCCACATGAGGGCTGGGGCCCTGGAGGTTTCCCGGGTACTGAGGACTCCTGTAGGAGTTCTGAATTTGCTCAGGGGAAGGAGGAGCCAGCGTTGGGGTGAGGCAGTGGGAGTGTTAGGGTGTGTCATCTTCAGGGTGACACTTGGAGAACATCTTGAAAGCAAAGTGAACTAGCCAGAAGGCAGGAGCAGGGAAGACACTGGGGTTGTCTGAAGCTGGCAGAGAAAAATTCCAAGCAAGTTGGGTTTGAAGGCCAGGGGCTTCCTGAGGTAGAGCCCCCTCCATCTTCTTCAAGCAGCTGCAATAGGGAGGAAGATGTGAGAACCAGGTTGCAGAAGAGGCCCTGGGAATTAGTGGTTTCTGAGGCAAAAGCAAGCCCATCTCACCCAGGTATGGTTTCTGCTGCAAAGCAAGGGAAGAGTAGAAAACTGATGTAGAACAGAGCCTAGTGGACAAGCCCTGAGACCCAGCTTCTGGGGAGGTTGAGGAAAGAGGGCCTCAAGCCCAAGGACTGCCTGGGCTATAGAATGAGTTCCAGGCTAGTCTGAATGGAGTCAAATTCTGTGTCAGAATAAAAGGTGTCCGGAGGGCTGGGGAAATAGGTCAGTAGTAGATCTTTTGCTTATCATGTATGGAGACGTAAGGTCAATCCCTCGTACCTGACCCAAGAAGGAGGACGGAATGGAGAGGGTGGGTTGGGGGGGAAGAGAGAAAGAACACCCAAACTGGATAGGCAAGGCACCAAATGCTTCAGATCAGCAAGTATTTCCATTGCAAATTCCCTCCTCCCACAAGTCCCCAAGCAGCTGTTCCCGAGCACTAGAGGCAGAGCAGGAGGGGGACAGTGGGAATAAATCCCATTTACTGCTCCTTCGAAGTGGCTGTAGCCTCCTCCCACCCCTCCTGCTGGACTCCACTCCACAGAGGAGGGATCAGCTGGCCTCTGGCGCTGTGGAGGGCGCTAGGCGGGTAGAGACCGAGTTGAAGAGGGGGAAGTGTTCAGTGACAGGGCTAAGAATAACAGCTTCCATCAGCCCTCACACCCTCTCCCACTTGCATAGCTCAAGTTGTTGGTGGATGCAGGAGACAGACAGATACAGGGTGTCTGCAAGACCAAAGCTGGTTTGGCGGCAGGAGCGGGGGCAGGCTGAAGTGGTACAGAAGTGGCTGGGGGAGAATGGAGATGCACGGGTCCTCTTGTGACAGAGCAGATTGTGAGTTTGTATGCACAGACATGCCTTCGGTGTGTCAGAGACTGGGGGAGAAAGGCTACCTGTGTCATGCAGGAGGTCTGGGCTGTGGCCCAACATTCAGTCAATCGGGACATGTGTGACAACAGAGGCCAGGGCGGCAGGGGCAGACATGGTGAGAGTGTGGCTCTGGCTGAGACATGGTAGCTGAGGCAGGGTTTGAAGGACAACCAAGGAAGGAAGATGGGTCTGAAAATGAATGTCTGTGTAGGGCATAAAAGGCTTTACCTTCCATGTGTGTGCTAATGTGCATGAACATGTCTGTGTCTCAGCGTGTGGCCTTCACTTTTTAATTGGTTAATATTTTATTTATTATTTTGTGTGTGTGTGAAGTTGATAGCTGCCACCGTGCATACGTGCATACATTCATGTGTTTGTGAGTGTGCGTGTTCGTGTGTTTGTGTGCATACATTGGAGAACAGCTTGTGGCAGTCAGTACCCTTCTACCTAGTGCTTCTAGGGATTGAACTTAGGTCATCATTTCTTGGCAGCAAGCACCTTTATCTGCCAAGCCACCTCACTGTCCTCTCTCTGAGTAGTTCGTTATGAACACCTCTATGCATCTGGGTGGGGCCAGGTGTACACAGATGTGTCTGTCTATAAATAGGCAGGAGTACATATGTGCACCTCTGTAAGTTTGTGCGCTGTGTGCCTGTGTGACTGTGCGTGACTGTGTGTGACGGTGTGACCATGTGTGAGTGGTACATGTGTGAGATTGTGCCAGAAAACACAGGTAAGCTCAGTAGTCTTGCCTGTCTCTAGCTTCAGCAGACAGGGCGAAGACTGGGAGCTTGCTGGTTTTATTTCTTTGTTTTTTGATACTTAGTCTCAAATGTAGTCTGGGCACAAATTGCAGTAATCCTCCTGCCTCAGCCTCCCACGTGCCACTAAGCCCAGCTCTGAAGAATTTACCCAACTCTTTTCAGTGCTGAGGATTAGACAGGACCTCCCACACCGGAACTCCACGACTGAGCTGTACTTCCAGTTTTTGGGTTTTTTTTCAAGTTTTTATACTGCATCAGTAAACTGCCCAGCCTCTGGGTGTCTAGAATCGTCAGGCTGCTTTTGGTTTTGCAGTCCTCCTGTCTCAGCCTCAGATTATCTGGGGTTGATGGAATATGCTGCAGGCCCACCAGGTTGCTCTCTAGCTCTCTCCACATTTCCAGAGCAGAACAAGCTAAAGCTCACCAAGGAAGTCCCCGGAGGCCGCTGCACCCATGTGATTGCTAGAGTTTGCCTCACACAGTCACCTCCCCTCCAGGAGATTGCTGGCCATTCCGCCTTGCCTCAGTTTCCTGAAAATGTGTGCTGGGGCAAAGGGACACTCTCTTATTACTGCTAGCACTGATGCCACAGAAGGCTCTTTGAGTACACTTTGATCTTTCTGTCAAACTGGCTCTCTAGGAGGGTGGAGCAACCTGGCCCTGTCAGACAGTTATGTGAGAGGATGGTTTTCTCCTGGAATTTCCCAGTATGCACCCCCAGCCTTGACATCAGCAACCAGCCGAATCCTCAGGGTCCCAGTACCCGACTATCTACAGCATCACCTACAGGAGTTCAGGACTTTCTGAGGCCAACTAAATGGTTCATTGAGAATGACTAAACTCAACCTTGGAAAGAAAATTATAAACATTTTACTACTTAGTGAAAGCCAAGCATGATTGCATATGGAAACTATGGACACCGCTCAGAGGGATTTTAATATTAATTTCCAGTTTCCTCTTCACTAAGGAACTGATGAAAACCCAGGCGCTCTGTGCTGTTCGGGCTAGGATCAACTTTGTGCACACTGGTCCAAACGGCTGCTCCTCCCCCACCCCTCAGCCCAGTGCTACTCTTCCGTTAGCCCTTTCCCTTGACCCTCACAGCCTGGCTGCTGAGGATGCCCACCTCAACCCAACCTTTGCTACTTCTACTAAGGACATCTGTGACACTGGGGACTCTCTGTATATGTTGTCCAGCCACCTGCTGTCACCAGGCCTCCCTGGTACAGAGCAAGCTAAAGGATGTCTCCGGAGGGTGCTGCATGCTTACCCCTTCCAGGATGGAGCAGGGCAAGTGAATGCTAGTGTTCACCTCAACATGGTCACCTTCCCTCCAGGTGATTGCTGGCTATGAAGCTGTGTCTCAGTTTCCTGAAAATGTGTGTCTGGGGAAAGGTATACTATCTAATTACTGCTATCCCTGATGGCCCTGATGGAGGGCCTTAGAAGAGATTTTGGTTGTTCCAGCAAATTGAGAGTCTTGTCTGTTCTCTTCAATCCAGCACTGAGAACACAGGGTGTGTGTTTCTGGTTTGCCCTTGTGTGCCTCATATTTTATCCTGATCTGCACAAGAAGCTGGCAACAGACAGCCACGTTGGGCAGGAACAAGACAATTCTTTCTGTCCTCTGTGACCAAGGGAACTTCCATTTTGTGTGCAATAATGTCAGGGTGCCATTACTTAACACTGTGGGAAACAAGAAGCCTCAAATGGGACCTGACTCTGAAGAAGAGCCCAGAGCAGGGTTTAGAGACCAGTGTGGCACGTCTTTGGGCAAGATGCTTAAACCACCTCTGAGCTCCAGTTCGCTCATGACACAAGTGTGTTTTCAGATGGCTTTGATGGCACTGATGTGGACATACACTGTGCTCACAGACATGCTATGAGAATTAAGCTCAATGTATAGCTCAAGCCCTTGCATCAAGTGGGCTGTCAGGAGGGGGACTATTTCTCCTCCAAGAGGGTCTGCGCTCCTGATGTGCCTCCAGCTACTGGAAGCTGTTTAAGATGCAGACTTTCTGGTCTTCACAGTCCTCTGTCCCCACTTCAGTAAGCCGGGACAGCATGCGAAGGAGGCTGGGCTGTCTGCCTGCTTCCCCTTCCTCTTGCCACAAGTGTACAGAGACCCCAGGCCACTGTCTCAGTTAAGGGTCCAATTACATGTGGCCTGTACCCAAGAGCAACCTGGACGTTGCCTTGGTTTTAATTATAGGTGGCCTGGCACTGAGTAGCTGTGGCCTGTTCACCTGAACTGCCAGCACAAGGCACAGATGCCAATTGCATGCTTAAGGACATGCAGATTTCCCAAGAACAACAAGGATAATTTGTTTTCTCCATGGCTTGTTAAGGGGTAACTCGGTGGCTTGTACAGTAGACCCATGCCCTTTCACCTCTTCCTGCCCTTGCTTGCTGGTTCTCTCAGCTTTGCTGATTAGAAGAGGGGGGAATTAAGGTACCACCTCATTCCCCATAACCAACAGGCTGGAAGAGGTAGGGGAGAGAAAGAAGCTTGGCTAAAAGCTAGACAAGACTAGTGATGGCTAGCCAGTGTTCTCCGTGTCTTATGGGAGGAACTGGAGCCAGTGCAGACAATGAGCAGGAGGCAGGGACTTCTTTGCACATGTGCCTAATGACTGTCATTGCTGTCATTGTAGTGGCTGTCATTGCTGAACTCATTGCCAGTAAGCATCATTCTTGGACTTGAAGCAGCTGGAACCCAGCAGGGCAGGGTAGTAATGAGAAAGGCCCACTCACAGGACTGTCTGTTGGGGCTGGGGCAGCTGGGAACACCCACCTGTGGCAGCCCTGGAGGTGGCCTTGGACACTGTGGGGAAGGCAAGTTGAAAACAGAGCTATCCTGTCTCCTGGGTCTGAGTGGCAATGCTGTAGAGCAAAGTTGCCATGGAGATTGCTCAGAGCCCAGCTGCCAAGGGATAGCATGTATGGCTCCATCAGAAGTCAGTCCCGCTGGGCAGTGGTGGCACATGCCTTTAATCCCAGCACTTGGGAGGCAGAGGCAGGTGGATTGCTGAGTTCGAGGCCAGCCTGGTCTACAGAGTGAGTTCCAGGACAGCCAGGGCTACACAGAGAAACCCTGTCTCGAAAAAAACAAGAAGAGGAGGAGGAGGAGGAAGAAGAAGAAGAAGAAGTCCCAAGGCTACTGGAATGGCTGTGAGATAGAGTCATCTCTGAGCTGTGTAATCCTCAGTATCCATACCGAAGTTTGGGTGCAGGGCACACCTATAATCCAGCCCCAGGGAAGCAGAGACAGGAGAAGCCTCTGGGTTTGATGGTCAGCTAGCCAGCCTAGCTGTGATTGGGGAAAGCTCCAGGTTCAGTGAGAGATCCTGGGTTTCTGTTTGTTTGTTTTGTTTTGTTTTGTTTTGTTTTAAAGGTGGTAGGGACTGGAAAGATGGCTCAGTGGTTAAGAGCACTTGCTGTTCTTCCAAAGGACCTGGGCTTGGATCCCAGCTCCCACATGGTAGCTAACAACTGTCTGTAATGCCGGTTCCAGGGAGTCCAACTTCCTCTTCTAGTCTTTGTGGGCACTGCATGCACATGTTGCACATACATGCATACATGCTAAACAACCATAAGCATAAAATAAAATAAGTAAACCTAAGAAAAGGGGTGATATTCAACATTCACACACACACACTCTCATACACAAGCACACACACACACACACACACTCAAGTTGCATTCTAATGAGTAATGGAAAGGGGAACAATTTCCACTGTTGTTATTCTGATACTTCTATGTGTCTTAATGATTGTTGCTTATTCTCTTGGTTTTGTGTTGTGTCAGATAGGATCTTGCTACGTAGCCCTTGCTGGTGTTAAATACATGGCAATTCCCCTTGACTCATCTTCCCAAGTGCTGGAACTACAAGCACACATCACCGCGCCAGCCTTGGCTTCATGGTGTTGTTTGTTTTTATTTTTTTAATGTATTTTGTGTTCATATATTTTTCTATAGATGTATTTCATATAATGCACTTTTACATATTTAATGTATTTGTATTTTGTGTGTGTGTGCATGTGACACACTCACAAGTGTTGAGGTCAGAAGACAACTTGTCAGTCCTACCACATGGGTTCTAGGGTTGAATACATGTCTCCAGGCTGGGTGGCCAGTGCCTGTTCAGTCACCTGTTCAGCCACCTCAAGCCCTGTCTTTAGGGTTTTATGTGCTAATACCACTCTTGCTAGCTTCCTATGTGCAAGGCAGATTAGTGCCTGGCAGCTCTTAATAGGCCCATCAGTAGGTCCATGTACAAGGGGCAACCTTGGTAGAGAACACACTGGAAGATTCAGAACGAGTATCTTTGCAGCCAGGGCCCCTGTCTTCCCCTGGTGGCCCCTCCCCTAGAGGAACTCCAGGGACCAAGTCAGAAGTAGGATTCATCCAAGGTCAAGGCTTTCCCAGAAAGGCTTGTGAATAATGGGGGCTGGCAGTGAGGAGACAGGAGGCATACGTCCCCCAAAGCTAATGTGAGATGAACAGATTCACAGAGGATTCCAGCCTTATTCTGGGATGGCGGGACCCCCCCCCCCCAGCACCGTTGCTATGCTGCATTGAGAAGGGCTCTTACCCTCATGCCTACACTGTAGGCTGCATATAAAGTAGATGCAGTGGGAACTCAGGAGCAATATAAACTATGTTAGTAACTGTCCTGTGCTGTTTGTGTTGTTACGAGCAGACTCTGAGACCAAATGGGCTCCTGTCTCAGACCCAAGCCTGTTTATTTCAAGTTTCTTCCAAGATGCCCTGTGTTGGGATAGGACACACACACACACACACACACACACACACACACACACACACACCCCAGTCTTGGAGCAGGAAGGAAGGAGAACAGAGAACAGCCCAAGGGCATTAAAACCTTTCCAACCTTGAGAACTGCAACAGAGGTTACTGTTTAACCCCTGGCATAGAAATGCCTGTGTGCTGGGAATGAGAAGCCATCAGCCTCGCCTGTAGACAGGTCTCCCAGCTCTGAAACTGGGCTCCTTCAGTAAGGTGCCCATCACTTCTGGTGAATGTCAAACATGCGCAGTTTGATGTTCCGTTGTTTTTTTGTGACTTGATATTTATTCTTTTATTTATTTATTTATTTTTACTTTATATGTTTGGGGGTTTTCTCCAAATGGTATGCCTGTGTACCAGTGCATACATGAGTGTCTAGTACCCTTGGAAGCCAGAAAAAAAGTGTCTGATCCCCTGGAACTGGAGTTATAGATGGCTGTGAGCTGCCATGTGGGTGCTGGGATTTGAACCTGGGTCCTCTGGAAGAGCAGCCAGTGCTCTTAGCCACTCAGCCACTTCTCCAGCTCTTTTCTTTAAGTATGCATGACACATGCTTAATAAACTCAGCCATTTGAAATCCATGATTATTGTATATCATTCTCTGGGCAGCCCCGGGTGCATGATTCCTTGGAAGATCTGGGGTTGGAGAGGATTAAAATCCTGAGCACTTGTTCGTATTTCCAAGTTTGCTTTCACACAATGTCTCCATTTCTGAAAAGCCGCCATCTTGAGAGCACTCATCCCAGGCCCTTAAGTCCTCGGGTGGACTACCTCAGCTCCCTTCCCTTCTGGACTTCTGCCCTGATGCCAAAGGCATCACTCAGCATGGAAAGAAACTTCTCACCCATCAATCCCTCAGGCCAGGATGGTCTGTTGTTCAGATTTTTGTTTTTTCATTTCAGGTGATCCATTAAACCTCCATTGAGTTTCTCTTTATTCCTTGGTAAGGATTTTTAAAGACTTTTTTTTTTCCCCACCGAAGAAAGTAGCATTAAAGGAGTTAGAGCTTCATTTTGACCAGGGTAAGTGCTCTTAACACCAGCCAGGGCTCACAGGAGAAGTTTGGATCCAGCGCCCATTCTGTACTGCAAACTCACTGACCTGCTTCTAGCTGCCTCTGGGGATCTTGTGCCATGGAGGTGGCAGCCTCTGCGGATCTTCATCTCCACTGTGGAGCCTGGATACAGTGCTGCCAGCATCAGCAGGCCACCAGCCCATGGCCAGAAACCAGCTTCCTCTTTTCTCTGTTATGGACTGTGGCAAACACCAGGCCCTGTGCACACCAAACTGCTTACTGGAGACAACTCTGTTGGCATGTCTGTCCTAAGTGATTAGCTTCAGGTCCCTCAGCTCCCTTACCCTCTGCACTTCTGCCCTGATGCCTGTCTGACAGAAATGGCCATGCGACTCTAGGACCACCCAGTCTACATGTGGTCCCTCACAGTGGAAGGGATCCTAAGCTCCTCATATCCCGAGTCCACAGTCAGAAGACAATAAGCAAGCACATACTTGTTATCATCTTCTTGACACTAAGCTTGCCAGTGGCCCTGGTCATTGCTGATTGGCCCTCAGGAGACTGTGATCAAACAAAAGTGAGTTAACTGCATCCGACAACAGGTGAGGGAAAGGGCCAGCAATGAATCTGGAACTTTGGGCCCAAGATTCTCTTAGTTCAAAGTAGAGTGTGTCTGTCATCTCAGCACTTAGGAGGATGACGCCCAGCTAGGGCTGTACAGTGTGATCTGTCTTGAAACTTCCAATGGATGATTATATGGCTCAGTGGTAGTGTGCTTGTCTAGAATGCACAAGACTCTGGGTTCAATACCCAGCATTGAGACAAAGAGATGGGCAGTGACCTGAGTCTCCTGACCACAGAGGTCTGGCCAGGCCTGACTCAGGGACAGGAGGGTTCCTGAGATCATGAGGCCTCTGTTAGAGGAGCAGGAAGAGACTCCCACTGTGGTGGGCAGGTAGTGGGCAGCTGGACTGCAATGACCTGAGTCCCAGTCCCAGTAGACGGTATTGAACTCTCAACTAACAGGACAGGAATCTGAGTCCTAACGGGGTTTTGTGTAATAAGGGTTTATTTTCTCCCACATAGCAAAACAGAGGCAGGCAGTTGGTGGGGTTGATTCAGCTGCTCAACCGATGCCATCAGAGATCCAGATTCTTCCTCCTTCCCGACACCCTCGTGTGCTGACTCTTCGTCCTCATGTTTGTGTAACTTTATAGTCTTAACGTGACCATCACCGCTCCAGCATTACACTTGCATTTAGGGCAGGAATAAGAAAAGAGAGATGACACCAAATGATATTCTCTCCTCATTGAGGAAAAAAAAACTAAAAAAGGAAAAAACAAAACAACAACAAAAACCAAAAAACCTTGGCGTTGAGACGGCTAAGCTGGTAACAGTATTTGCCACACAGGTCTGAGGTCCTTCCCTGAGTCCCACAGTGGAAAGAGAAGAGGCCTTCTGGCCTCTACACTTGTGCCGCTGTATTGTGTCAATAATGATGATGATGATGATGATGATGATGATGATGATGATGATGTAAAGTCTTTAATATCCCAGTTGAAAGATCTACAAACTGAACAAAAATGAAGGAAGGAAAATGGAAAGAAGAAAACAAAACAGAGAAAAGGAAAGGAAGGAGAAAAAGGAGATGGGGAGGGAAGTGGAGGGATCCTCCCAGAGCCCAGAATGGAGTTAGAATGTCACTTGAAGCCAGAGTCTGGGAAGATCATTCTTCCCAGCAAGATAATAATAACAGAAGACTGGCCGGGCAGTGGTGGCACACGCCTTTAATCCCAGCACTCGGGAGGCAGAGGCAGGCGGATTTCTTAGTTCGAGGCCAGCCTGGTCTAGAGTGAGTTCCAGGACAGCCAGGGCTATTCAGAGAAACCCTGTCTCGAAAAACCAAAAATAAAATAAAATAGAATTAATAGCTTCTTAGTTTGCCAAATAATAGCATTTGCCATCCCTTTCTGCGTCTGGCCACCGTGGTGTCCAAAGGACAAACGGCACAAGTCTGTCCTGGCCAATGAGCCTTTTTACGTGTTGCTTCCTGGACTCTGACACTCTCCTATTTTCCCAGCATGTCCTGCACCTACAGTTTGAGTGTGACTTGGCAACCTGTTTCGGGGCCATAAAAGTGTTAATAAATTTTGACCCAATATTTCTACCTCTGAGAAGGTATTTGTTCCAAGAAAATAAGCCAAATGGAAAACAAATGATAAGACAGAACCATTCACGCTCAAGGATGTGTTCTGCAGTGTGTGGTTAAAAATGACGGAAGCAAACAACGGCAGAAATGGATGACACATGTCAGCATTACAAAGGCAACCTGGTAACGCCAAAGGGATCTATGACATAATGGTAACTTAAAAACAAACAAACCAACAGAGAGCTGGAGAGATGGCTCCACAGTTAATTGCAGGCTGCTCTTCCAGAGGACCCAGGTTCAATTCCCGGCACCCACATGGCAGCTCACAACTGTCTATAACTCTAGTTCCAGGGGTTCTGGTGTCCTCACACAGACACATTTGCAGGTAAAACACCAATGCACTTAAAAATACATAAATATTTCAGAAAGAAAGAAAAGAGGCTTTTGGATGGTACAGTGTGCACAGGCACTTGCTGCATGAGCCTGACAACCCCAGAACCCACTGAAGGTGGAGGAGGAGGAGCAGCTCTGCAGGACTCTTCTGACTCCACATGCAGCCATGGTGCACACATCTCCTCACACTCACACCATGAAACTGGACACTTGACAGAACATTTGGACTACGCTTGACAGAACAGTGTACATACGATGTGTGCCTGTAGACAAACGACAGAAGAGAATTTATAAAAGTTCAAGTGGCCAATGCGGCTTGAGTGGTTAGTGTCTCTTCTGTGTTGTTTAAATTTGCTATGATGGTATTATGTAGTTTTTAACAATACCTGGAAGGGACAGTGTTTTAGTCAGGGTTTTACTGCTGTGAACAGACACCATGACCAAGGCATCTCTTATAAGGACAACATTTAATTGGGGCTGGCTTTTAGGTTCAAAGGGTCAGTCCATTATCATCAAGGAGGGAATATGGCAGCATCCAGGCAGGCATGGTCCAGGAGGAACTGAGAATTCTACATCTTCATCTGAAGGCTACTGACTCCCAGGCAGTTAGGACAAGGGTATTAAAGCCCACACCCACAGTGACACACCTACTCCATGAAGGCCACACCCCCCAACAGTGCCACTCCCTACAAACCACCACAGAGTGTGAGATAAAAATTATCTATTTTTGCTGGGTGATAGCACCTTTAGTCTCAGCTTTTGGGAAGCAGAGGCAGGCTGATGTCTGTGATTCGAGGATAGCCTGGTCTACAACATAAGGTCCAGAACAGCCAGTACTGTTACACAGAGAAACCCGGTCTTGAAAACAAACAAAACCAACTAACCAACCAAACAAAAATTATGTTTTCTGGCCAGGTATGGTGGTGTCTACCTTTTATCTCAGTACTCAGGAAGCAGAGGCAGGACCATCACTATGAGTTCAAGACCAGAATAGGGAGTTCCAGGAAGGTCAGGGGTAGACTGTGATAACCCATCTCAAAAACCCCAAATAAATATGCATGTTTCAAGCTTCAGCTCAAACGTCCTTTTGAAAGCCCTTCCTACTTTTTCTAAGTGTACCAAGCTCATACTTTTCTGGCCCTTGTGCTTTCTTATAGAGGGTGTTTGGATATTGCCATGTAGTTAAACGTAAATACTGGGCCTCAAGATCTGGTTGCCCCCTGCCATTCTCAGCACTGGTGTTTGGGATGGCTTGAGGGAAGCTGCACTGCAGCTTTGGAGTTAGCTGTTAGCTAACTCGGCTGTGGCTGGATGGAGGTACAGCCTTTCCTATTGCGTGGTCGCTAGGGAGAGTCCCAGAGAATTGTGGGTCCTTTGCTCGCAGAGCAGTCACTGTTGGTTGTACCCTTGGGCCTTATCTCCTGAAAGTGCACTGGAGAAACTGGTCCAAGAGAGACCTTGGAGCCTCAGCTCGAAATCCCCTGCTGGCTTTGTTGAAAGGTGGTGGATTCTCTTAATGGAGCATACCTCTGACAGTTAGAAGCTATCTTTTATCCTGGATTATGTCTAATAAATGAATATGAAATTTAAAAGTTTGGGTTTTACGCTCCATGTTGGGTGCCAGACATAGAAGGAATTATAAATTCTACCTACCCTGGGTAAAAGACACATTTTATTTACAAGATGTAAGCCTAGATTGGCAGGTTTGGAGATATTCTAACTTATTTTCCAACCATATGTCCCTGTTACTTGCTGTTTTTCCTGGCCATGTGCTCATGGTCCATCTCCTCTCACGAGGGCCTCCCCTGTGTTCTTTCTCCTTTCTCTCTAACTGCAACTCCCAGTCAAGTTAGTGAAAACCCACCTACCTCTATTTACTGCCCAATCACAGGCTTTAGCCTTTTGTTGACTAATTAACTTGAGGGACAAGGTTACATAGCATTGTTTTGTATATGTGAAGATCTCCTTATCAAGGGGTAATCAGATCTTAGGGGATAGCATTTAGCATCTGAATGTATAGCAATATCAGACTAACCCCATACACTCTCAGAGCAGTAATTTTGTTGTTGTTTTGTTTTGTTTGAAACAGGGTTTCACTGTGTAGCCTTGGGCTGTCCTGGAACTTGCTCTGTAGACCAGGCTGACCTTGAACTCACAGAGATCTGCCTGCCTCTGCATGCATTCCCTCTCTCCCTCCCTCCCTCTATCTGGCTGGACTGTGATTATTTCTGACCCATGATAGATAACAGGCTTCAAAAACCTAGACCAAGGGCTTCATAATGGGAGAACTGAGGGGTCAGAGATGTGATGCATCAGAGCTGGGCCTGGAATATCAGCAACAGGACCAAGACAGCAGCAGGGAGCGCATGATGGACTTGGAGTCACAGCAGGCTGTTCTAGACGTCTGAACTGTATTCCTCATAGGAAACATATGTGTACAGGCTCACTGCAGAAAACGATGGAATAGCCCAGATAATGCCTCCCGAATTCCCACACAGTCCCAATCCCCTTCCTGGGACTATCGGGTTTCCAGTAGAATTAGAATTCAGCCCTGGGAGACCAAGATGACCTAGACAAACAGAATCAGGGAAGGGGGTCTTCCAGAGTCTGAGATGGTGTGGACAAGAGTGAGCCCAGCTACTATCTAGTGGACAGAGAGAATGAGCAGAGAGCTACACATTTCAACAACTGTGGGCTTGGCTAGGCTTCCATTGTCTTCAGATTGAATTGGGGGCCGGGGAATCAGAATTCAGGAACTGGGATGATGTTCTTCTGTTCTTCACAGTGTTCTGAAGCCAAGCTTCATATCTCACCCTCTGTCCCCACAGTTGAAGTCCAAGTGTCACCCCATATCCTGACCTCATGTCACACCATTTCATGCATCTGTGTGTGGACATTTGTGGGCACACAGATGTGAGGCTTCCAGGGTGACCCAGTCACAGTATTCTGTGTTGCCCCTATTGAGAACAGAAATGGTCTCACAGCATGTCTGCTGTCACTCCATACTGGAAAGAAAGAATAAAAGAACCTAGTATGTGCCAGATATTTTACAGACAGCCTGTAAGGTTAATTATGAGTTTTTTCTCTTTTGAAATTAAAATATAATTACATCATTTCTCCCTTTACTTTCCTGCCTCCAGCTCCTCCTATGTACCCCCTACTTGCTTTCTCTTAGATTCATACACTATATATACCTAAACATATAATAAATATGACATGATGTGTGATATATGATATGTAGTTGATGTATGATTGATAATATAATATATAAGGTAAGCATATTTTGCATTTATATTTCTGTCCCCTCTTTGGGGATACTCCTTGAGTTATTTTAGATGTGTCACTTGGGGCTGGACACACCAGGTTCTCATGCTCTCTGCATTTTGATTGGTTGTGGTTTTCTGTAACAGTCTCTATCCAATTAGGCCCTACACAAGCTGTGTAGAACCTGGCTGGGAGGAGAGCCTGGGGCTCCTGGGGAGCCTGTGGGTTGTTTTTCTTGATTTAGGTTTCTAAAGTCAAGCATGGGCTGAGGATATAACTTAGAGGTAGAATGCTTACCTAGCACGTGTGAGACCCTGCGTTCAGCCCCCCAGCACTTTTTATTCCACACGGGGCTGACATTCTGTATGTATTTGCCCAGGTACCTATAAGCCCAGCACTAGGGAAGCTGAGGTAAAGAATCATGAGTTTGAGGCAAAGAGCAAGTCTGTTTTAACCTACAATAAACAAACAAACAAACGATAACTAAAAGCCAAAGACATTGGATCAGGACCACTAAAGAGCCAGAACCCAGAACAGGATTAGATTCGCAAGAGACTGACTGAGTGGAAAAGAAGGTGTAGGGAGCAGGAGGAAGACTGCCCGTGGGAAGAAGAGAAGGCTGGACAGTATAGCCTCTGCCTCAGCTCCATTCTCAGAAGGTTTGGCCAAGGGGGTAAATCCCGGTGCCATAGCTGTCCTCGGGGGAGTCCAGTATCTCCTGGCAATGGTCCTGTTGTAAAGCTTCTGCAGGGCTAGCTTCTAGTAGAGATGGTCTTGGAGACAACAGCTCCGTTCCTTTAACTGCCTGTAGGAGATAAGAGACATTCATTTTCACTGCTGTCTGCCTGCGCAGCCTGGCTCCAGCACACTCTTCATCACACTGACATCGTTAAGGCTAACAGAGGTCAGGTGTTAGGCATAAAGACAGTTGTCTGGGAAGACCTGGCTGTGGGCTCTTGTTTCTGTGTGACCTCCTTTTTACCGTACAGGGTTTCATGTGCCTTGGGCCGACCTAGAACTTCCTATGCAGCTGAGATAACCTGGAGTTTTTGATCTTCCTGCCTCTACCTCTCAAGTCCCAAATGTTCTGTGGAATCTTGATCAAGGATTTTAATAATCTGGCTTCTAACTTTTCTATAAACCTTTTGTTGTTTTCTTTTTAAATATATTTTTTAAAAATGTATGTTTATGTGTGTGACCCTCTGTGCTTATATGTGCCACATATGTGTGGGCACATGCAGGGGACAGGAAAAGGCATCAGATTCCCTAGAACTGAGTCACTGGTGATTGTGAGCCACTGTGTGGGTGCTGGAAGCTGATCCTGGGTCCTCTGCAAGAGCAGCAAGTGTCCCTAATGGTTGAGCATCTCTCCAGCCCCTCTACACAATTTGTTTTTAGAAGCTCCTTTTTTGGTTGCTGAAAAGTTAATTTAAGATCTGAAGCCAGTTCCTTCTAGTCCCCGTGGATGAGAAAGCAGAAAGAGTAGACACACAGAGGGCCTGTAACAGAGCCAAGAGTAAGCTGTCCTGTTGTCTTTGCTAAAGGAAGGTCAAGAAGGCTGAGAAACAGAGGGAGGCATTCCAGGAACCACACAGGAGGGGCGTTGTTTGGGGGCTTGAGGTCCGGACCATCCTGAATATTCAATGTCTTGTCCCATACAATGCACAGGTTCAGGGCACTGAGGAGTTGGCTCAGTTGGCAAACAGCTAGCTGTGCAAGCATGAGGACCTGAATTTGAACCCTATGTAAGAAGGTGGACACAGCACAGTACACTTCTAATCCATGCACTGAATGTGGAGAAGCAGGTGTATTCCTGGGGCTCCTTGGTCAGCCAGCCTGGCCCATCAGTGCTCCAAACCAATGAGACACTCCATCTAAAAACCAAGATAATCAACTCCTAAGAAAAAATACATAAGGCAGCTACAGTCTTTAGCCACCACATGGATACATGTACACCTATATCCACACACAAACATGCCCTCCCCACGAAAATGTAAAGATTCTAGAATTACTTCAAAGTATAAAAAGTTTATTCTCAATAGGTGTGGTTGTGCATTACCTATAATCCCAGAACTCCAGAGGCAGAGACAAGCAGATCTTTGCGAGTTCCAGGCCATCCTGGTCTACATAGTATGACCTTATGTTAAAAACAGAAACAAATGTGGGTGTTGGCCTTCGAGATAAGGAGATAAACACTCTGGTCCAGGGTAGCACCGGCCATCTCCCAGAATGGGAAAGTCAAATCCAATGAGTATGCCTCTTAATTGACTCTCATTGGTGTGATTAAAATGCCTGACATAATTTGAAACAGGAATGGCTTCCTCTGCTCACATCTCAGAGGTACCAGTCTTCTGGTGGGTAGTGTTTGGTGAGCAGAGCAGTTCACAGCTTGGTGGGCCCGGAAACAGAGAAAAGACACTCAAGTGGCTTTCTCCTTTATCCATTTGACTGTATCTGGGCCCCCAATGCGAGGTATCTATTGGCTGTAATCAGAATGGGTCTTTCCCACTCAGCTAATCTACTCTGCAGACACCTTCACGTACACACCCAGAGGCTGCCACATCAGTCCCCAGGGTCATTCCAACCCAGTCAAGTGGGCAAGGAAGATTATCACAGTGTCTTAAACAGTACAATCAACCACCTTATGTATGGGGAAGTTGAAAGGCTGGGGACCTGTTCAGGTTTCTCATTTAGTACTAGTTCTGGATTGGTGATTATACTTTTTTTTTTTGGCCTCTGCCTCGTGATCACAAAATGACTGCTATCAATCCAAACCTCAGATAATAGTGTTCCAAACTAGAGGAACTAGGAAGGTGTGAGAGGAAGCAAAGGAGAAGCCTTCACAGATGTCCCCTTTTTATGTTTTCCTGTGTCCATGGCAGGAACTTGACCATGTCCCCACAATCACCAGCAGAGATATCTCCAAGCTCTAGTGAGGTCAAGCTCTATTAGCAAAGATTACTTCAGGGAATGGCTCTTGGATAGACAACAAGCATGACTTCCACAAGAAGATGTTCTAGAAACACAGTGGATCTTTCTATCCACTGTGTTGAAGACAAGATCTATGGAAGACAATGAGATAAAAAATGTGACTTACGGAAGTCACAAAAGGAGTGCAGTCAACAAAGGGTGTGGCTGCTGGTTAGAACAATGGATATAGGCCAGAGAGACGAGCTGACAGTCGCCTTGGCTGTCTCTCAGATTCTCTGTCAGGTGACTAAAAGTTAGCCAGGCAGAGAGCCATAGAGATAGGAGTGTCCGGCCACAGCACTCATCCACAAGTTCACTTGTTCATTCCGGTGAGCAAGCAGTTCGGTATGCAAGAAGGTTAGGGCTGTTGAGTGGGCAGCATCTGGGAGGAGGCCAGATCCTTCAGGGGGCCAGAATTTAGAAAATGGAAGAGCTAGGAAAGGTTATCACTGGAGAATGGCTTCAATAAAGATTTAAATGATTATGGTGACAGCACAAAGGAATCTCAGGATCGTTCTGAAGAGAAAAAGAATGTAAAGTCTGAGATTCCATCAGTGAGAGGCTCTGGAGAAGAGGCAGGGTAACCGGGCTGGGGAGAGTCCAGTCAAGGTGGCCCACAGGGAAGGGGCTGACTGTAGAGTGTCAGTCTGTAAATCTCCTTCTCCTAAGAAAGGAGATTTCCTGACTCTTCTCTTTTTTTGTTTTTTCAAGACATGGTTTCTCTGTATAGCCCTGGCTGTCCTGGAACCCACTCTGTAGACCAGGCTGGCCTTGAACTCAGAAATCCGCCTGCCTCTGCCTCCTGAGTGCTGGGATTAAAGACGTGCACCACCACTGCCTGGCATTCCTGACTCTTCTTACGAGTGGTAGTTGTGCATGCCTGACACACTTATTAATATTTATCAAGGCATACTCTTAGACTATGTGCATTTACTGAACATAAATTATACCTTGGTTTTTAAAGTGTAGTGGAGGGTAGATGGTAGGAGATCTGAAGAGGGGTTCATGATAAAAACTGCAGACAGAATTCTAGAGGAGCTCACAGCCTGAGGGAGAGCTTCAGAGAGGATGACCCTGACTGTAGCCTGCCATCTTAGGCACCTGCCGCTGTCAGCACAATCCCAGAGAGGAAAACCAGCTCGGCAGTGGAAACTCCAAGTTTCTGACGGAAGTATTCTTTGGGCTTTGAAATATGTGGCTCTTGCAAAGGGAGCAAACAGTGATGAGGTGGAGGGGCGGGGGTGAAGGAGCTAAGGCTGAGCGCCTAGGAGGAGCAACTCCTCAGAGTTGTCAAAAGAAAGGCTCTCCCAGAGGCCAAAGAGAAAAGTTCAGACAGAAGCATGGCAAGCTCAGGGGCATGGTCACTGAGGCTGAGACAGTTAGGGAGAATGAGGGAGTGTATGAAATTATCCAACTATGTCCCATAGGCTGTGGCCCAGAAAGACATGGGGAGGCTGTGTTTAAACTCAGGCCTTGGGTTGGGCAGTGGTGGTGCACACCTTTAATCCGAGCACTTGGGAGGCAGAGGCAGGTGGATTTCTGAGTTTGAGGCCAGCCTGGTCTACAGAGTGAGTTCCAGGACAGCCAAGGCTATACAGAGAAACCCTGTCTCAAAAAAACAAAACAAAACAACCCTCCAGCCTTCTGTCTCTTAGACCAGTGTGCTTCCTGTAGCCCCCAAGACACTGAAGATCATGGGAATCTGTAGTCTGTCATCTCATTGCAGAGGTGGCAGAGACCCAAGATGGCTAGCTGGACTAGCTAAATTGGCAAAACACTCTGCCTGCTCCAGAAAAATAGAGTGGACAGCATTTAAGAAAGACACTTGCCATCAACTTCTAGCGTCTGTGTGCACACTCCTGTACACGTGACGTGTGCCTACATACATGAAAACACATACACAAACACATACACACCATATGTGTGCTCCCCCGGCAGGTGCATGCATCCAAAATAAAAATAAATTACACACGTCTGGGAAAAGAGATTAAAATATCAATAAGGGAAACTGGTAGGGGTGTGCATGGTTTTTAAAACTATTTTAACATTTTCAATACTCTATAGTTATTAGTTTTTCTAGACATAATAAAGTTAGTAAATTCTAGGCCAGCCAGGACTACAGTTAGACCCCAGTCAGAGGAATATAAGAAAAAAAGAAAGGAACGAAGGAACGAAGGAATACAGAGTACAGAGGATGTTGTGTGGTAAGGTCTGTACCGGTCAGGGGCTAGAGCCCTGATGAAGGGGGTGGAGCCTCAGTGAAGGGGGTGGAGCCCTGATGAAGGGGTGGGGCCTCTGTGAATGGGGTGGAGCTTCAGTGAAGGGGGTGGAGCCTCCATGATGGGCCTTGAGATTTTGTAGCCTGGCTCTACTTCCTGTTGGCTGTCTGCTTCTTATTTCACATGCAATCTGACTAGCTTCTTCATGTTCCTGCCTTCATGCCTTCCTGCCACGATGGACTGCACCTTCTAACTGCAAGCCAAAATAAACTTTTCTTCCTTTTGCTTATTTCTAATGTTGTTTTTATGTTTATTTTATTTTATGTATATCAATGTTCTGCTTTCGTGTTGTCTATGCACCACATCTGCCTGGTGCCCACACTGTACATCACATATTGTGTCTCATGTCCACAGTGTCTATGCATCACATCTGTGCCTCATGCCTACAAAAGTCAGAAGAGATTGTTGGATTTCCCTAGAACTAGAGTTGCAGTTGTGAGCTGCATGTGGGTGCTGAGAACCAAACCTGGAACCTCTGCAGGAGCAACCAGATCTCCTAACCACTGAGCCATCTCTCCAGCCCTCTCTACCTTTGTCTCGTCAGGTCAGAGCAAAACAAAACTAATATAGATGCTAGGAAGGGCCTGGGGAAGAAGAGAAAGTGGGTGGCCAGGAAGGGTTTCTAGAGTGTTCTCACTGCTACAGCTGTGAAAAAAAAAGGGGGGGAAGGGCCTAGGTCCCAAGCCACCTCTCAGGATTGACCAAGTTGAATGGAGAAGGGCTTCACTGGGGAGGCAACTGCTGAGACAGCAGCACATGCCATGCGGACCTGGAGAAAGCACTGCACTCTGGACAGCAGGTCAGATGCAGACCCTCCTTGTTGTGGTTACTGAGCCAGGACCTAGGGAGAAAGTGTTGACCAGGCTGGACACCCACAGTAAAAACACTGACTAGTGGGAAGGAATACTGGGAAAAGCTGTCCCGTACAAAGAAGGAAGAAAAGCGGGAATCCAAACACCACTCAGACACAGACACTGGCTTGCTGAAACCTTGTGCACACTGTGAACCAAGAGGAAGTACACAGCAGGAGTCTCTTGGAGACCAACATCCTGAAGGAGCCTGCTGGTTCTTTGTGAGTCCTGCAGAAGGCTTCCCAGAGAAGGAAATGATAATGGAAGTCCCTGAGGAAGTGGGGGGTTGCAAAGGAGGGGTCAGTCCAAAGAAACAGCAAAGGGAAGTGGGAGGTTGCAAAGGAGGGGTCCATACAAAGAAACAGCAAAGTGTGGATACAGAACCAGAAGAGTCTCTCAGAAAAAGGAATGAGCTAGGACCTGGTCAGGCAGGGAAAGAATAAGAAAGACATTTTTCTGACTATAAAGGATCAAGAAAGGGGACAGGTGATGAGCGATCACGTTGAGCAGGGGAGAGAGCAAGCAACAACACGACAAGGCACAGGCCTTTCATTTTTTCTTCAACTAAAAAAGTCAGCTGTGATCTGAAAACTGAGAGGCACCACATGGAGTCATGAGAGGGCACGATGCCAAGAGGACATGGAAAGAACTCGTGTGTGCACATCCACAGGCTTCGAAGACTTACACGCTTAGGTACTTAAGGAATTGGCTCTTCTTGCAGTTAAATCACTAGCTCCCACTTGGAGGGGGATTTATGGAGAACTGGTGAGGAGCCTGGAGACAGAGAGACTCAGGCAGCCTGTCCCTGCCTCTCTTTAACCCCAGGAGAAAGCAGATGCCTCTGGAAGTACTGAGCCTATCAACTGAGCAGCTATAATAGAAAACTACTGGGACCCGTCGTCAAAAAAATCAATCTACAAACACTAGGTCATAAGGAATTAGGTAATAACCAGCATGGCCTTCCAAAGAACACATTCTGTCAGAGTAATCCAATTTCCTTCTAGGACAGAATGATGGGCCTGGTAAATCAGGAACGGCAAGAGACACATAATCTTCCTTAACCTAAAGAACTAGGCGTTTAATTTCATCTTCTATGGGAAGTCTCGAAGGAACAACCAAGGCAATAAGATCTAGAGTTGGTCCTTCTGGGGTTGAGCAAATGAGCAGAGACTAAAGGACCAACCCAAATAGCAACTGATAAGTGTTCTAGGAAGAGCGAGTCCATGAATTAAAACGGGCAGAGGCAAGGTGGGTCAAGGAGGTGAGAGGGCTGGAGGGCTGGCGATGGCCATGTTCTGGAAATGAGCTGCGTGGTAAGGGTGTGACGTGAAGGGTGCTGATGATGGAGGTGCTGACACTCACAGTGGTGCAGCTGGGCTGATGGCTGGGGTATAAATGGGGGTGATGGGGGATTTTGTTCTATTGAGTATGAAGTCAGGAGAGATCCCCACAGCAGAGATACTGTAGTTGATGGTGGCGAAGCCAGAAGCAGTGTAGAAGTGGAAATCTGAGCCGATGTGGTTGTGGTAATCATGGGAGCAGCCATTGAACCTGGTGACTTAGTCTGGTTTCTGTTGCTATAACAAAATACCACAAAGTGAAAAATAAACATGAAGATTAGAGATTACTTACAGGCTGAGAAGTCCAAGAGCAGAGCACCTTCAGCCCAGAAGAGAAGGTTTCAGAGCCAAGGGAAGGAAGACTGTCAGTGCCTGTGACTGGAACCTACTGTACCTGTCGACTGAAGGACAGTGATGCTCAACCCTGCCCCAAACCAGAGAGCTGTGCAAGTTGGAGTGGGGGAAGGGCTTTTGCAAGGTCTTGCTTTTATACTGCTACCTAGTCTCCACTCTGCCTTCTATTATTGAAAACTGGGAGCTTGGATGGTGAACTAAAGCTCTCTTCCACGTTGGAGTCTGCAAAGGGATGGCTGTTTCATAGAATGGAAATACAATTAAAATGATACCCAGACTTGGGGACCTGATGCCTAAGAGTCCAGCAAGCTGGAGAGATGTGGGTTACTGGAGTCCACAGGTAGCTCCACGGAATGTGTGTTGGAGGTTGGAAGGCAAGGGGTCAGCTTGGGCTGGACTCCTGAAAACATTCTGTTTTATTTGTTTGTTTGTTTGTTTTTCGAGACAGGGTTTCACTGTGTAGCCCTGGCAGTCTTGGAACTCGATCTGTAGACCAGGCTGGCCTCCAACTCGGATCTGCCTGCCTCTGCCCCTCCAGGATGCTTGGATTAAAGGTGTGCACCACCACTGCCCCGTTACTGAAAATATTCTTGGGAACTCAGATCAAGGGCTTCAAAGAGGTGGTAAGCTCTTGATGGTTAACATGCAGACTACATGACCGCCCCCTATTCCTGAAAAAGTGGGCCCAGATGAAGTGTGAGGCTCCTCAGCACTAGGTCCTCTGCTCTAAGCATACCTCTTATCTTGGCTCTCTGTCCAAGCTCATTCCTGCCTCACTCTCATGTTTGCCTGTTGGGCGAGAATCCCTGCACTAAACGTCCAGCTCATGGCCAGACCTGCTACAAAGCCCAAAGAGTACTCTCAAGATACGCAAGGTTCCAGAAGCCTTCACTTCCTTCTGCCTCAGAACTGTTTCTGCCAGAGGCCACTCTGCTAAGCACTTCACTCCCTAGGAAGAACTTTCTCAGTGGTTGCCTCTACCTCTCCCAGCAGCTGCATAGGCCCAGAAGAAAGACACAAAGTGGGAAGGAGGGAGCAAATTTCACCCCTGAAGAACTTGAGGCCTGCACTGACCTGGAATCAGATCTCTAGGCCCCTAGCACATTGACCACCCTGACACCAAGGGCTGGGAAGGCCTCTCAGAACAGAGATCACACCTGCCAAACGTCTCCCAAGCCTTCGTAACTAAAGACCTTTCAGAGACTGAGAGTGCAGCAACATCCAACCTTAGAGACTGAAATTAAAGTCTAAGAAAAAGTTTGACTAAAACCTGGATAGTGACACGTGCCTATAATCCCAGCACTATGAGAGATGGAGGTAAGAAGGTCAGGAGTTCAAGACCAGTATGAACTACGTGGCACCCTGGAGAGGGGTGGGGTGGGGGAGAGAATAGCTAATAGTTAACTACAAAAAGTTTTGTCTTTATAACTGCCAAAATATTTAATACTGTTGATATTTCAACCCAAATTCAAAACATATTCCAATACCTTAGGAACATTGAAAGCGGTCTAATAGAGAAACATGGTCTGAATTGACAAATCAATTCAGAAGAGTAAATGCCCTGGAGTTTGGATCCCCAGAACCCACGTGGCAGCCAGGCGGGTATAGTGGCCCTCCTGTAATCCCATGCCAAGAGGCAGATAGACAAAGGCTCCGAAGAGCAAGCTAGCTAGCCAGATTAGCCAAAACTGGGAGCCTCAAGTTCAGGAAAAACCCTACCTCAATATAGATGGACTGCAAGTGAGGACACTTGATGTCCACCTTCGGGCGTCACACACATGCCCACACACATTTATACTCAGAAAAAAAAATCAAAACCATAATGCCTGGTGGGAATTTGTGAGTCTACGTATAGAAAGGTACAAGCCCATCTTGGTGAATGTAACCATTTCCACCCCCTTCGAAGGGTTTTCAATTTGCTTTCCAAGTCCTGTAACCCAGCTTTGGCTGTATCGCTGCCCAGTAGCCCTTCAGTCCCTACCCTCTCTCAGGAGAATTCTTCCCCAAATCTACTTCCCACTTTGAGCAATACTGAACCGAAATGAAGGCAGCCATGAAGCATCCAGCTCTCTCTTGTCTCCTCCCTTACTCCTCAACCCTAACTGGACTTTACAGTTCCTTCCTGCAGGTGTCCTGGCTCCCAGGATCCTTCTTTGGAACCTGATGGACACCATTAGTTATCTACTTGTCTTTGACATCTTCAACCCATACCCCACCCCACCCTCGCCACGACTAAGTTCAGGTGGGTCCCAGCATCCCCCCCCCCCCCCCCCCCCCCCCCCCACTAAGTTCCGGGGGGGCCCCGCCCCCCCCCCCCCCCACACACACACGACGCACAAACGCGCTTCTCTACTCTGTTCCCACACCGTTTCTCTCCAAGCCATCTCTTTCTAACAAACCGCCATCCGTCTATGGACCTTTCTTTATCCAGCCTCCCCACCCCAACTCTGGCAACAATGGAGAAGGCCCTTAGGAATATGATCCTGGCTCCCCTGGCTGGATCCTCTGTGTCCCCCAGGACTTCACTCGGTGACACACCTCCTACTTCAGGACACCACCTAGTCTCCAGAACACTGAAGGTCAAAAGGTCCATCTTTTTGCTGGCACAGTGCCTGAGCTCGCTAAGAAACCTGACCCACACTCTCTCCTTAGAGAAGGAAGCCGAAGCTCCACGACGTCCCCCAAGTAACTTCCCCAAGGCCACCCAGCAAACGAGCCGTAGAATTGCCTTTTATCGTGGAATCAAGAGCTTCCGGAAGTTTCCGGCTCTCCGGAACTTCTTCCTTCTGGTCCGGGTCCTTCTACTCTCAGCCCAGCCAGGTGCATATTAGCATAAAACATCCCTAGGTGGGACTTTTTCCGCCCTGGAGGCTCCCACGCCCGCGCCTGCTGCCGGGCTCTGGCCTCTGCCTGGGCACCGGCTCCTGGCCCACGTAGGGTTTGGGCACCTGCCGGGAGGCGCGGGAAGCTTTCGCCTGGGTACGGCGCATCTCCCGGGCTGGGCTGGCTGCCCGGCGCTCGCAGCGCTCCTGAGTACGGGGCGGCTTGATTGACCTTGGCAAGAGGCTGCTAAGCTCCCAGAGGCTTGCCCTCCCCACCCCCAATCGGCGCCGGCGCCAGGGCTCTAGTTTCTTCCGCCACTACCTCTTGCGCGCGCCCAGACGGGACTTTGGGGAGGGGTCTTGGGAGGAGACCAATCCGACCCCCCATTGCGTTCTGGGCGGCCGGAGATGAGCTAGTGTGAGCGTCTTCCTGCAAATTAAGTCGTCTCGGTACTCTCCATCCGGAGGGCACTGGGGCAGCAGCCGACGTCTCAGAGGACCCGCTATTTCCTGAACCAATCCAAGCCAGCTCAGGGTCAAGAGAGGATGACTCTTGTGCCCCCCACTAACTCGAATCTAGCTAGCTTCCAAAGGTTTCCAAGAAACCCCTCTCTTCTGCCCCATCAGCACAAACAGCCAGGGAACGGATCCAGTTCAGTGGTGCCATTTCTTCAGAGACGTCGGTGGTCCCTAGCCAACGCCGCCTCTTTGTTTCCCCACGTGTGAATCTGGGCAACAGTATTGTCTTGTTTGTTTGGCTGGCTGGTTTTCCTGAAGATCCACTAGGCATCCTCAAAGCACACCGCGGGGCCTTCGCATCCTCATCCAAAGGGCTTGGAGAACTCTGGGACCGTTCCCACCGCTTAACAACGTTGCCTGTGTCTGCCGTTTTCTGTGAAAAGAGCTTGAAGCCCTCGCCCTTTGATAGAAAGGGGGATGAGAGAATTTAATATGCTTTAAAGACTGAGATGAAGAATTTTGGAATATAACTGTATTCTGGGGAAGGGGTGGAGGGAATCCTAAACTCCAAGATGTTCTCAGGAAACAGCTCAAATGGAAGACCGGTTCCCAGTGACCGTTGTTTTACAAGCAATGTGGTTTGTTGATGTTTAATTGCGATCAGACCCATTTTACAGAGGGAACTGAGGCCTGTAAAGTAACGCTCCCAGATTACAGACTTCTAGAAACAAAGGCGTTAATGACAGAATCCACTGTTGGCATCCTGAGTTCTGTGCTTTCCTTCCCTCCTCTGAACTGCCTTTGGGCATGCCTATTTTGTGCGAGCAGCCATTTCTGCACTTTCTCCTGTGCATTATCGCTTTCTCCTTGGTACTGGTGATTAAAAAAAACAAAAAGAAGAACCAAAAAGCCTACAGCCTGCTTTAACTGTGCTGAAGGAAACAGAATGAGAAATGTTTAAACTGTCCCTGGGTTCAAAATAGGCAGGTTATGGTGGGGGGAGAAGAGGCCTGGGGGCCCAAGCAGGGAAAGTGAGATTCCAGCAGCTGGAGCCAATGAGTGTCTTCATAAGCCCTCAGATCCCCTCTGGCTGTAAGCAGGAGAGCCTCAACACAGCCCTTAAAACCGGGAACTGGGACAAATGTCACTCCCCCAAACACTGCACACTTGAGACCCTAGCCAGCTCCCAAAGTGTCCAGCCATGGGGCTTGGGCCGGATGCTTGGCCCACAGGTGGCCCAGCACTAGGGTTGTGCCCTCGGGTACATAGATGTCCGGCAGACAGGGCACCTCCACGGAAGACAGACAGAGGCATTCAGAGGGTGAGGCTGGGAGACAAAGGTGGGCAGGAAGCGCTAAAATGACATGGACCCCGGGGGAGACGCGGACAAGGGAGCCATTCAGAGGCCAGAGAGCAATGGGAGGCCTCTGGGGAGAGAGGAGAGGCAGACAGAAGGAAGAAAAAAGACAGGCAGGCACACAGGGGCAGGGAAGGAGGAGCGAGAAGCCGAGGGGAAGAGTGTGGAGAGTAGGAAATCAGGTAGAAACGCAGACCCGCGAGCCAAGAAAAGAGAGCCGGGAAGCAGGGAGAGGGCTGCAGCAGAAAGGAAGAAGGATGCGGGGGAGGGGGGTGCAGCCGAGGGGAGAGCACAGGGAGGTGGGGGCCGTGAAGGACCGGGAGGGGAAGGGAGAGGGAGAGACGCCCAGGAGAGCTGAGGGGCCCGGCGGTGGGACGGCGTGCTAAGCCTTTTCTTTCTCTTTTTTTTTGGGGTGGGCGGCGGATCTCCGCCGAGATAACCCAGCCAAGCCCCCTGCCCCCCGTCCCAGCGAGGAGCCGCAGCTGTATAAATACCGGGGGTGGGGGAGCCGGGCTGCTGCCCAGGGGTCAGCGACACCGGAGAAGGCTTTGCTGTCATTAGCTAATTGAGCCCCAGATGTTAAGAAAAGGTTACGTCCTCCTCCGGAGAGTTTTTCTTTTTAAACACTTTACACAGAGTCCCCGGCCAAAATGTCCAGGAGGACGCTTCCCGCCTGGGCCTCCGCTCCCGCCCTGTGCAACCGGTCGCGGGGGAATCCCAGTGGCCTGCCCGGAGGAGCGGCGGGGACCACCGGCGGCGGAGCCAGCCCGAGGGCCCGAGAGAAGGCGACGGGAGCGGGGACCGGGGAGTCCGGCTCGCGGACTCCTAATCCCACTGAAAGCTGCAGATCAAAGGCTGGTGCGCTCTCAGGGCGGTGGGGGCGGGGCGGGAGGACCAGCGGCCAAGCCGGGCTCCCAGGCTGAGGCTCCCGGGCCCAGGACTCAGACTGTCACCGGGGTGAGCTGGCCCGGCTGCCTCTAGGGCGTCTCAGAAAGTCGTCAAAGCGCCCCCACAGGGCTTTCATGGAACAGAAAAAGGGGGTGTGGTGTCTGTCTTGCAGAGAACAGAATTATACAAAAACCAGGTACTTGACAAGTATTCTTTCAATTAATCCTCACAGTAATCGAATGCTTTTAAAATTCTTATTATTCTTAGTTCATAAAAGAGGAAATAGAGTCCCAAAAGGTTAATAAACTTTTGTCCTAGAAAACTCGCTTGCATGGAGAGCGCTGGAATTCACGTCTGGTACTCAGGGACACCTCCTCACCTTTCAGTTCTACAAATCCAGCCCCTTCCCTCTTCTCTCTCATCCTCTCGTTTTTGTCTTTCCAATCCCTCTGGGCACCACAAGAACAGAGCCACCCACCTGTGGCCCTGGCTCGTGGGGGAGGGAAGAGAGCATGGTGCCAAGGGCGTGCCCATCGTGGCAACAGCTACAGGCTAAATGTGAAGGATGGGGCTGGGCAAACATGTGCCTGGGTTGAATCGCAGCTGAAAGAATGTTCATGTTCCCCCTCTCCAGAGGTGGGGCTCTCTTCTCAGAATAGAACCAAGCAAGTTGGAGCTGGAAGGGGCCTTCGAGAAGATGGGAGCCACCCTTCTTGAATGACAGATGGAAGCTGAGACCCAGGAAGTGAGTCCCACCCTACCCCACATAACTGGGACTGGGAGGTAGAGAGTAAAATCAGAAAGGACCCAAGCTGGGGAAGATCCATCCTACACCTTCAGGAATCAGACTTTCGCTCCACCACTTTCTCTCAATAGCCTAAATTCTGATGTCTTTGCAGAATGACAGAGAGAGAGAGAGAGACACAGAGAGAGAGAGAGAGAGAGAGAGAGAGAGAACGAGCGCTGATGGCTCTTCTGAGTTATGAGGGTCTTATGATTTATGCAAGATAAAGCTGGATCCACAGACTCCCTCGGCAGTTCCCCTCCGGGTGGGGCAAGAAGCCTTGCCCAGCTGCTCCATCCCAGACCTGCACTTGCTTTACCAAGGATGGTATCTCTCCATCAATGCTGTGGCCTTCCGGCTCAGCTCCACACAGACTCTGAACGCTTCTTTCTCCCATTGTCCCCTTTCTCTGCCTCCATCTGCGGTCCTGCCTCACTGTTCTGTACCTCCTTACTGACTGGGGTTCAATGGTTCATCTATAAATGTAGTCACCCGTACTGTACCAGTACCTATAACTCCAAGCAGGAAGCTCGTATGCAGCCAACTGCCTTTTGGGAGCTTACAGTCTGGAAGAAGGCAGAATTAGTTAGCCAATATAATATGTTTGTAATTACACCCTGGCGTTACACTTGTTGCCAGTAGGCGTTTTAAGAAGTTGTAGCAATAACACTGTACTATGGGGTAACTACTGTGAAAGCAGAGGCTAAAATTAATAATAGTAATAATTTCAAAAAGCGTAGGGCCAAGACAACCCCTCAGGTGCCGTCATGATCACACACAGGCCCACACGCCAGTTAGTAAGCAATGGCTGTCACACGATAATTAATATATAATAGTAATAAAAGAAACCTCATTGGTGCCCTCTGGGCTCCCACCTGGTTCCTTGGAGCCACGCCCACAGTTGACCTCCCACTAAGTCAGTTTTATGGATCTGTGAAAATTGTCTGGACAGCTCCCACCTCTTGAGGTCAAGGCAGAAGTCTGGGGCCTCCCCTCTGTGCTGCTGGGTACAGGGACAACATCTCCTGGCTTTGCATCATGGGCTCTCTGAACACATGGCTATTATCTATTCCACCATTCTAGGTAGGGCCTGATTCTGCACTACTGTTTTCAAAGGCTGGAGACCAGGCTAGAGAGGTCTGGCCTCACCGAGCCTTCCCAGCTAGTGGGGCAGCATCACAAATAGTACTGCCACAACCAGATCCACTGAGGCAGGGCACAGAACACACCTGGAACCCATCAAGCCGAAAGTCTTCTCTCTTGGCACAAACAGAGCAAGTGGAAGGTTTGTTTTGGCTGCCTTAAATTGTCCAGATTTTAGAGCCTTGGACCCAAGAGCCCCCAATGCCCTAACAGACAGACAGGAAGACAGACAGGCAGAGAGACTGTGACAGCATGGGGCAGGTCCAGACTCATCCCAGTTCCTTGGCACCTCTGCCTCGAAGGCCTCTCTGATGTTGAATGGCACAGGAGGTCTTCCTGAAGCTTACATTATAGGCATGCTGCTTGTTCCCTAAAGCCATGTAGGGGGGCCATCAGAGTCCCTAAACCCCATGGCAAATGACCTCTCTAATGTCAATGGGTTTGTAGGTGGCAGGTCTCGATTCCTCAGCAGGCCTGTTTGCTACCAGGGCCAGTGGGGCCTCTTCAAAGCTGCTGCTAAGGAAGAAAGGCTTGAAATCGCTCTGAGGAACACAAAGCACACACACTTTTGTAGCTTGACACGCCAGCTCCTGACCCCAACTGTTCAAGGCAGCTATGCCCCCTCAGTATCTGCTTGACCTTGGGAGAGGGAGGGTGGTTGTAGGCTCCTGCCAAGGCCTGGAGAAATAAAAGGGACCTTGTCCCGCCCCACACAGGGCTCATTCTCTCTAGCCAGCCCAGCCCCTGCAGACCAGTGCCAGATACTCAGATGTCCAGAAGAGTGGCTCTCAACAGGAGAAGAGTCCTAGCTATGCCCAAGGCCATCCTTCCACGTTTCCAGCTGGGAAACTGAGGCTGAAGAGAGGAGAAACCTTGCAAGGCCGCACAGTGAGTTAATGGTGAAGTGGGTGATTCAAACCCTGGCCTTTGTCTCCCAGGCTGTAGCCTCTTCCAGAAGCCTGGGCCTCACCCGAAGCTGTCGGCCCTGCCCACCTCCCTCCTGCATAGATGTCTAGCCACAGCTGTGCTCTCTGACCCCTCTTCGATTCCACAGAGGGATCAGAAATAAATGCTTGCTGGATATCCTCCACTTTGAACCCCTCAGTCATCTCAGCTGCCCACCATGGAGGGAGCTGCCGTGACAGGCAGTGGGTGCCCGTTCTTGGGAGTGATCAAGCAGAGTTGGAAGCCCACCTGTTGTGGAAGTTGCAGAAGGACCTTGTTGTTTGAGAGCTGCTTTCTCTAGCCATTCACAGCTGAGGTAGCTGGAGGAGTCACAGACCCGGGTCAACCCAAGTAAATGTGAGACTTAGCAAGCAAGAGGCCCAAAGACCCAAAGGGCCAGCACTACCTTCGTATTCAGAGGCTGGCTTCTAGAGAAGACAGACTTGGACAAGGATTATTTTCTCACTCGTCAGCCATCCCTTCATCTGGTCTTCTCACATGCCCACAGACACTAAGAACCTGTACCTTCAGGTCATAGCATTCTGCCCTATGTGGAGGCCTGTGGGTTTGAGTCTGTGGCCCTCTACACCCTGGGACATGGACTCGTGGGACTGCAACAGGGTATAAAGTCCTAGAAGTCAGTAGTCCTTGGGGAAAGGATCTAACAATAGATTCCAAGTGTTTTAAGGTGGTTAGACCAGCCTCCTGCTGGCTTTCTCTGGCTGAACTGGCTTGACCCAAAAGGTTTGTCCAAACTCAAAGGTAGAGGCCTACAGTAGCCAGGGACAGTGTCTGCTCACCCACTAGCCAACCACTAACTACAGTGTAAGGATTTCCTATGAGGAAAGAGTCCTGAAGGCTGGAGAAGCAGGGAAGCCTGCCAAGAGGGGAGAATCGTAGATTGGTCATTGGAGACGGGTTGTCACATTTTCCTGGAAAGTCAGGGTACAACATAGTTACAAGAGAACGTTATTATCTAAGGACTAAATGAGTGACTGTGTTTCTCTCAGAGGAATAGCATAGACTTCAAAAGTGAGCCCCTTTTCTGATGGGTTATTTTGGCATATCTTTATTAAGAATATGGTTGAAAGTGAGCGAGGCTTTGCCCTAACAGGGACAGGAAGCCATTGCAAGGTGGTATTGAGCTTGAACGGGATCTTACACCAGGTGTGGTATAGAGCTCTCATCCCTGTACTTAGGAAGCAGAGGTAGGCTGATCTCTTCAAATTTGAGGACAGCCTGGTCTACATAGTGAATTAATTCCCTAGGATGAGGTCCCAGGAAATGGCTGAGTCTGGACCTTCACTGGAGGCAAGGCCGGTGGCTGCTTAGGATAATTCATATCCAAGCATGCATTTATTAATGTTTGTGCAATACCTTGGTGATAAGGATCTATACTCAACCCAGAGTTGCTCTGTCCCAGTGGCACAAGTGGAGGTGCTGACCTTGGTGTGACATGTGGGGACAGGAGACTCAAGGATCACTTAAGAGAAGTGGGAAGACTAAGGGATGGGCTGGAATGCTTTCCCACATTGCTGATCTGGAAGCTGTAGCCCCTTGATTCTCGTGGATGATTAGGAATTAAAGGAGAGAAGCCACTCTCAGAAGGCTGAGACCTGCAGACACCTGAGAGACAGGAAAGAAAGACAGTGACCTTAGACTGGGAATGTGTGTTGACAGTACTTCACATATAATAACCACTGGCCAGACAGCCCTGCCAAAGCCGCATTTTGACATCTACCTTACAGATATAAACTGTGAATCTGAAGGGCTCTGAAATCCCACAAGGCCACACTTACCAAGTAGTGGAGTCCAGACTCCTAACCTTTGCCCCATTAGCTCTAGACAGTGATCCTTTTATCTGGCCTGGATAAAGAAAGCTAGAGAACCCACCAGGGTGGGAAAGTGGGATTCTGCCTCTGGCAATAGTCATTCCCCCCTCACAGCCCACAGCAGCTCCTCACTCTGAGGAGATGGAGGCCTGTGACGGTGAAATAACTTAATGTCAATGCTTAGCCGTTGAGCCGGGCCTGGATTGGGCCATAAAAGTGTTGTGAGTGGCAGAGCCTGGGACCCCTCCCCTGTCAATCTGTCACAGCCACCCCAGTTCTTCTGGTAGTCATGATGTTGTTTTTTGAGATCCCTGCCACCACACACACCTGTTGATGGGGTGGGGGTGGGGGTGGGGTGCTGTCCTTAGCCAGCCCTTCCCCCCCTACAGCCCATCCAGGGTCTGTGCCCCTTCCCCAGCCCTGACCCCCCAAGGGATCCTGGGTCTCTGGTTTTTGTCAGGCCTGAGAGGCTGGTGGGATTGATTTATGAAAGGAGTCCCCCACCTCACACTGAGCCCTGATCCTCCTCCCTCTCCTCCTCTTCTTCCCTCAACCCCTCCCCTGCCTGACTGCCTGCTCAGTTTTCCACAGAGTCAGGATTTCCCTGGGGCTGGGGGCTCCATGCCAAGAACAACACCGGAGCGAGCGGTTCCCCCACCTCTCCTGCCCTCCTATTTCTCTCTAACTCTCTCACCACCCCTGTGGCCCTCCTCAGTTAAAAGGAAGGGGTCGAGAGGAGAGGTCCAAGCCCAGCCTGATCCCAGAGGAAGGGCCAGAAATAAGATTCCACCCATCAGGAGTCAAGAGGGTCCCTTCCCACTCCTTGAGAAGTTTCCGTTAAGAGCTTGGTTGGGAACTACCCAGAGGACTTGGGGAGAGCAGAGAGAATCCTGGGAACTCTCTGAGGTAGTACGGGAGTGAACAAGACTGAGACCCATACTCTGAGGGGGAAGGTAAGGAAATCCATTGAGTGTCACATGGAGAGAAAAGCAGAAAGGACTGGGGGAGCTGCTGAGGGTGGGAGCCTCCAGGACTTCTGCTATGGGGCAGTGGGGAGGAGGCTGTTCTCTGATGTTTAGTGGGTCAGAAAAGAGTGAGGAGGTGTCCCAGGCTAAGTCACAAAGCAGGAGAGCTCGCTATGGAACACAAGCAGCACCTTGGATTAAGGGTAGTGTCGGCTGAGCAGGGTGCCAGCAGACCCCCAGGGTGACAGCAGGACAGGAGCATTAGGTAGGACAGCACACAGAGGCTTGGGTTAGAGTCCTGCTTCACCTGGTTCTGGGGTTCTGGCTTCACCCTTGACCTCAGAGACAGGGCTGGATGGCAAAGAAACCTGTTTTCCCTCAGAAAAGCCTCAGACACAGTGTGCCGGCTGGGCAGGAAGCTAATGCCAGAGGAAGGACCTACTGTCCTAGATCCTGTCACTGGTCTCTTGGTATGTTCCTAGCTACCTCTCATTCCTCTCTAGGCAGCGTGAACCTGAGTAATCTCTCCAAGGTGCCCTCCTTCACACAGAAGGTCCTTTGATGAAGTCTAGAGGCTTTGGTTTTCCTTCACACCTGCTCTCTTGCGTGGCCCTAGTGCCAACCTATTGCCACCCCTCCCCCATTTCTGCTCTGCGCTTGTCTCTAGACATTTTGCAGACAGGAATACCAGGCTCTGGCAACTGTGCACTGGTGAGTGACACCAATGCCTTCCTTGTGGCATAAGAATGAGAACCACCCCCATTTTGGCATCTCTAAGGCCAGTGGCAGATCACTGGCCACATCAGTGGTAGACCAGGCCCTCCTTCCAGGTCAGGCCAGAGAGGTGGCTGGGATACCCCGCCTCCCCCTCCTCTTCCCTGACAGGCAGCTCACAGGCAGGAAACAGTGATGACTGTCCCTTTTACTCATCTCAGCCAAAGCCCAAGCTCCGGGGCCACACACTGGGGTTCTTTCTGTTCAACCCCTCCAGTCCCAGCCAGAGCCCAACCTCCTCCACTGCTTTTGCACCCCGGCTCCAAGCCAAATCTGGCCAATTTGTTCTGAGACAGGGTTTTGGTTTCATAGCCTCATTTGAATGATTTCCAACAGAATTCCTGCCTCCCCCTCTGCAAAGTTCTGCCCACCCCTCCCCCAGCCTCCTTCCTGCCAAGCCAAGGCTGGTGTAGGAGAAGGGGTAACCCAGAGCAAATCTCCTCGGAGTGACACTTCACTTTGGACCTCCATGCTGCTCTCCCTTGGCAGTCCGAAACACAGACCCTAATGGCTGGTCACTGTCATCTCTGGGTCTCCCCACCGAGCATGCCAGAGCTGGAGCTCAGCTGGCCTCAGTTATCCATCTGGACCAGGAGCAGGTGAACCTAGAGCCTTGTACAGCTGTGTCCACAGTAGAAGCGACTGCCCATCCCCACCTACTACCACCCTGATCTGCCTTGATATACTCTCTGTCCCTAGGAGCTGAAAAGGCTGGATTTCAGATACAGGAGCATCCAGAGGAAGCTGTCCTAGGGAACAGCTATCCTTGTGAAAATAAATTACAGACAGCCTCCAGGGTGCTGTTTCACGCTTCTTAACTCTTCTCACAGATACACCATGCGGAGAACACGTTCCCACCTCTTCCCAGAGACTGTGTCCTGACCCAGTGTCAGACCCCAGGGGTAAGAGATATCTTTCCTCACGCCTTTCATCCATAAGACACGCAGGAAAACAATTTCTGGTTTATAAGCAAGTAGGAAGCCCAGAGAGATTTAGCAGATTGTCTCGGAGCACACAGTAGGCCCAGAGCCCAGTCCCTAGGCTCCATAGTCCTGTGTGCTACCAAACTGCACTGTGGGGTAAGCTTGCAGATAGCAGCCTGGAAGTCTGCCTTTCCGCCCGCCAACAGCTTAGAGCAGCCATCCTCAAACCCCTCCCCTGGGAGGAGATGCCTGATCCAAAGACCTACATCCCAGCTCAGGTGTGTCATTTCCTGAGCTCTCAGGTGGGGGTTGGGCCAGGGCTGGCACTGCTGGCATTGCTTCAGCTTCTTCATTCCACTCACACCGCACTGGGGCTCCTGGCACAGATCTGTGTGTGGAGGAGCCCTGGTGTTGCATCTAACAGAAGGGTGCCCCAATCCTTCCATGCTGAGACAGTCTTTAACCTTTTCCTTCAGACCTCCAGAGCTTAAGTCACTTCCTCTAATCAGGATCAGAATTATGAGTTCAAATCCTGGCTCTTTTTTTTTTTTTTTTTTGGTTGTTTGTTTGTTTTTCAAGACAGGGTTTCTCTGTGTAGCTCTGGCTGTCTTGGAACTCACTCTGTAGACCAGGCTGGCCTTGAACTCACAGAGATCTGCCTGTCTCTGCCTCCCGTGTCCTGGGATTAAAGGCATGCACCACTAGGCTCTAACTCTTCTAGATATGTGACATTGGTAAAGTTACTGCCTTGGATCTCACTGTCCTTATCTGTAAAAACAAGGCAGTAAGATCACCCTTGTGGAGTTGCTGTGGGAGCGAATATACAGAAGACATAGGTACACAGGACTGGAGTCCATTCAGTGAGTAAAGTACTCGCTGCAGACTCCCAAGATCCACGATTTGGATAAGCACACATTTTGACATGGCACTATGAATCTGTAACCCCAGCTGGGTGTCAGAGACTGGCCAACCCTGGGACTCGTGAGCCAGCCAGTCTAACCCAAGCAGCAAGCTCCAGTGCAGTGAGCGACTATTCCAGAAAATGAGGTGAAGTGATTAAGGTAGCCATCCTGACATCAACCTCTGGCTTCCACATATGCCTGTACAGGTGAGTATTTGCACACACAAACAGAGGTCTGGTATGAAGTTGGGCATGGTGGTGCATGCCTGAAATTCTACCTACTCCAGAGGTTGAGGCAGGAGGATTACAGATTACAGTCTGTACATCTTAACAAAAAGTATCTCTGAAGTTTTTTTGTTTGGTTTTTGAGACAAGGTTTCTCTGTGTAGCCCCAGCTATCCTGAAACTCACTCTGTAGACCAGGCTGGCCTCGAACTCAGAAATTCACTTGCCTCTGCCTCCTGAGTGCTGGGATTAAAGGTGTGCGCCACCACTGCCCAGTACCTATCTTAGAGTTTGAAAGTACCTCTTTAGGGTCTTGGGTTCTGTGGTGGTCTGAATGAGAATGGCCCCCATAGGCTCCTATAGTTGATGCTTAGTCATCTGGAGTGGTACTATCTGGGGATTAGAAGGGTTAAGTAGTGTAGCCTTGTTGGAGGAAGCGCATCACTGGTGGTGGGATTTGAGGTTTCAAAAGCCCATGCCTGGCCCAGTCTCCCCGTGTTGTAGATTAGGATGTAGAGCTCTCAGCTACTGTTCCAATGCCATGCTTACTGTCATGCTCCCTGCCTTGAAGATGGACTGACCCCCTGAAACTGCAGGCAAGCTCCAAGTCAATGCTTTCTTTTATAAGAGTTGCTGTGATCATAGTGTCTCATCACAGCAATAGAACAGTGACTAAGACAGCTTCCAAAATGTAAAATAAAAAAATACAAAATAAATTGTGGCAAAAGGGGTTAAGGTCATGTGCAGCTTGTTCGATGTATGATTGCCTAATGCACACCTAAGGACAAAGCCATCAAAAAGTTTGTCACTTGAATCATAGTCGAGGCTGTTGCTGTCACGGATATGTCTTCTACATTACTTGTTTCTTAAGCTCTACATGGAGTTGTATTACAGCACAGTGAGCTTTGCCACCCACAGCAAGGTGGTCAGGAAACTGTATTGTGAAACCCAAAAGTACCCAACACCACACCCGGATTTAGGTCTGATGATTCTACCTTATGACCTCCACTGAAACCTATTCAAAGTCCCGGACACCCCCCGTGTTCCCCCCCCACACCCAGACAAGGTTTCTCTCTGTGACCCTTACTGTCCCAGAACTTGCTCTGTAGACCAGGCTGATCAAACTCAGAGATCTGCCTGCCTCTGCCTCCATCACTAGGCCAAAAAGCTGGATTATTTTTTCTTTTCATTTTATTTTATGTGCATTTGGTGTTTTGCCTGCATGTATATTTGCGTTAGGGTGTCAGATCCCTAGAACTAGAGTTACAGACAGTTGTGGGCTGCCTGTAACTCATATGGGTGCTGGGAATTGAACCCAGGTCCTCTGGAAGAGCAGCAAGGGCTCTTAACCACTGAGCAATCTCTCAACTGGACTCCTAAGGACAGAAGAGAAACAATCTTCTGAGAAAAAGAAAATAAAATGAAAACAGTTTCTTTTAAAGATTGAGTTCAGCTATTTAATATTGCAGATATCTGTGAAAAGTTCCAGGCTACCTTCCCATGTGAAACAGGCCAACATGGTGGAGAGATGGACAAGAAAGGTGAAAGCTGTTAGCCAGCTGCGCTTCAGTGACTGCAGCTGTAGGGCTCTGCATGACTCATCCTCCACCACAAGCAACCCTTTTTTCTTCTGGGAGTTGGGTGCCCTGCCTTTTGGCACCAGGTGCAGGAGGTACAAGTAGACAGGACTGGGCTGGGGGAGGGGCTCCAAGGCTTGCTCCTGTCAATCTGCAATCCTGCTCAAACCTTGGAAAAGCTCCAGGGACCTAAGCCTGCAGGGCTGGAGGCAGAATGTTTCTCACGCTTGGCCCCTCCAAAGCCATGCCTGTGCCCAGTGGTCACAGGAGCCCTAAGCCCTGTATCTTTCCGCCCCTCACTTCTTTCTGAACAGAGCCAGAGCATGAGTTCCTAGGATTATTCCCCCCAGGAAATCTACATGCTGCTTCTTTCTCGGAAGCCTTTGGAGTTTCTCTGCATCTTCTTGTCATTCTCAGCTGTCAGATGAAGTGACTGGTTGCTGCTGTGAAGGTAAAGGGAGTCAGGAGTGCTAAGAGTGAATCCCCCAAGATTGCTGTGTCCCTGGTGATGGGCCGAAGTGAAGATCTGCAGCTAGGTCTCTCTAGCTACAGGGTGGGGCTAGGCAGCATTTCTACTTCAGGTCTAACTCTGCCTCAATTCTACTTCCTAAACTACCTCCCTAAGAGAATGCCTTGGTTTTCCTGCCAGTCCACTGAGATATCCTCCTTTCCCAGTCACTGTGCTGGTACCACTTCCTGGGGTGCTGAGTAAGACTTCCCACTTGAGCACCATCTTCAGCTCTGATATCTCTGGGTCATGGAGATCTAGAGTTAAGACAATCAAGAGGGAAGATCGCCCCAAATCACCCCTCGCCTTCGCGCTGTGCTGGTTGTTCCTAAGTACTTCCCCTATGCTTCAAGACAGAAGAGCAAGAAAGGAATGGGGATGGCTGGAGATCATTCTAGAATGTCTCTACAGGGGAGAAGTAAAGATCAAGTTTGGCTGCCCCCAAGCTTGGGATTTTGGGGAGCACGGGGGGAGGGAGGAGTGAGAAAGAAGAGAGGTGATAATTTGTGCCTTTTTTTATTCATCTCTCCAGGTCTAAGAATAGGGGTTCATTCCATGATCCCACTATCAAAAGCCTGTTCATCCATCCACTTACCCAGCCATTCAGCCATCTAGCCACCCCACCTTTCACCTTCCCCTACTGTCCACCCATTAACTCATCCATCCGACTTGTGTTCATCTGTATATTTACCGTCTCATCTATGCACCTTTCTATTCCTTCATCCACACAGGTGTTCATTGGTCTATTCCTTTACTCATTATTGTATAAGCTGGAGACCTGTGAACTCCTGTCTATTCATTCATCCCAGATAGGGCACTGATGAAATGATTTCACTCCAGTCTGGTTCAGTGTGAGCTGGTGAGTTTATTGTGGTTAATTATAGGAACATTCAGAGGTAGCTGCATCATTGATAAGCCCATTCCAGCATGGGTGAAGACTCTTAAGGTTCTATTTTTAATTATGTGTATGTGTGCATGTGCACATGCATGTGCATGTACTTGTGCTCCTGCCTGAGTGAGGTTGCCCACAGTGGTCATAAGAGGGTGTCAGATTCTCCAGCTGGAGTTACGGGCAGTTGCGAGCTTCCTAACGTGGATGTTATGATAATAGTAAGTGTCCATAAAGGCAAGGCATCTCTCCGTTCCTCCAGTACCTGGTGAAGACTTTTTTTTTTTTTTTAAGGACAAGCTCTCCTTGTGTAGTCCTATTTGACCTGAAACTTACCTTTATAGACCAGCTGGTCTTGAGTTCCCAGAGACCTGCCCTGTTTCTACTTCTGGGATATTGTGCTTAACAGACTGTGCCACCATGTCTGGCCCCAAGTGACAACTTTTTTTTTTAAGATTTATTGATTTTATGTATATGAGTACACTGTGGCTGTCTTCAGACACACACCAGAAGAGGGCATTGGATCCCATTACAGATGGTTTTGAGACACCATGTGGTTGCTGGGAATTGAACTCAGGACCTCTGGAAGAGCAGTCAGTGCTCTTAACCTCTGAGCCATCTCCCAGCCCCCCAAGTGACAACTCTTGGAAGCTGCATTCTTGAAAAGCTGTGCACCTTGTAAGCAGCTCTACCAGAAATCATAGGGCAGCTCTCTCCAGCAATTGTTACTGTCTAGATAGCCTCAGGGAGGGCTTATGAATCTTTCAGCGGCTAACTGAGCTTTATAGGTTTTATTTACTTCCTGAGTCTTATGAGTATGCTTCCTCCTTCCAAGGGAAAGTGCTTCAAGTTAGAGGAAGCAGCTATACAACACCCTCTACACCCACATTCACTTCCTTCTTGCTCATCCGTACACTATCTGTCTATATCTGTTCTGCCTAACATTTATCTATCTACCTACCACACATCCCTTTCTCTGTGTACCCATCACTCATCCACCCAGCCATTCTTCACTCATCCATACATTGTCTCATTTGTCTATTCCTTTGTCCATCTTTCCACTCAGTTTCTAACTTAACCATTCATCACGATTTTCCCATAGATATACGCACACTATAGCCACTTATCCACCCAGATACTATACCCTTAATTCATCAACGTATTAATCTCCTAAATTACCTATATTAAGTTCAAGAGCCAATGACGTTCTTGGCACAGGGCTCAGCACGGACGTAGTTGTAGCTTTTATTCTAAGATTTTATTGGAAATCAGAGTGTTATGGGGTGAAAAGACCAACTCTGGATCAAATCTTGGTTCTTGCCCCTCATTGACTTTATGACCTTCAAACAAGTTATCCAACTGTGATTAGCTGAGCTTTCCTATCGGTGAAGCAGAGATGGTAAGAGTGCCTAACTCCCTACCTCCCAATGTTGTTCTGAAGAGTAAACAAATCTCTAAATGCAAACACCCAGAATTATAGCGAGCACACTGTTAGGAGTGGCACAAAAAGCTCCTGTAGTAGGCAGGAAGCACTATGCCCACCTCTTCACATGTCGTTCCTCTCTCTCTCCTCCCTTCTCCCCTCCCCTCTTCTGTTCTATTTCTCTTTTCAACCTTGTTCACTTATTTTCCTTCCCTGTCCCCATGTGGCTGCTGACTCAGCTCAGCACCCACTCCTGAGATGTGCTTACTGGGCATCTCCCCTAGAAGCCTTGGGCTGAAGAATTCACCTTCACATATGCCATTCCTTTCTCTACACGTTCTGTATCCATAAATGACACTGAAGTAGATGCAATGCTAGCCCCAGGATCATTCAGTCTTAGACTACTGTCCCACACTCCTTTCATTATTAAGCACATTGTTACTTAATGTTGTAACAATCATCACATCTGTCACCTCTATAGTACCTCCTTCGTCCAATCTCCAGCTTGGACCAGTTGGCCTTTACTTAGACTCACACCAGTGCTTTTCTGCCAACATCTCTGCACCTCACTCCTGTTCACTCCACTCCTCTGAACCCTATTTTGATGCTATCACTTTTGTCCAAATACATCAGTGATACCTCACTCTACCCGACTAAGGGCTCCCTGAAGGTGTTGTGTAGCAGTCACCTCTGAGGTTAAAACATTCCACCCTACAGTGGAGCTCCTTAAGCAAGGACTTGACACCCCTCTCCAACTTGCTGTGCCGCCTGCACGCTGTGCACTGTGCTCCAGGCTCCCAGCTTTTGTGAGCTGTCACCCATGCTGGGGTGGGCCTTGGTGATGTATTTGAGTCATTCAAGTAATTTCTGCTCCTGTAAGTAACCCTTCACCTATATTCCTGTAACTCCAATAAAACTCACAGTTCACCAAGTTGGACTTCGGTGGTATCTGTGCTTTGGTCTGTCATGACTTCTCTATCTGGGATGAGTAGAGTGCATTTCTTCTCCTTAGGAAAAGTTTTTATTGCCCAACCTAATTGGTGCCTGAACAGGGACAGAGCAGAACCAGAGAAGACAAGAAGGGGAGAGTGCATGGTTCTGGCTACAGGCAGCAAGGCAGGCAACTGAGGCTGAGAAGCCTGACGAGGTCGGATCAGTGAGGAAATAGATAGAGATGTCCTGTCCTGTGTGGTGTGTGCTAATGTGCCTTTGTGCTAGGACAGCGCTTGCATGGCTCTTGCGATGGGTAGTGGGTTATGTAACTAAGATTGAACCATCAAGGTTAGGAGTTTCTGTGGGAGGAGTCCCAGGATGGCAGGCTTCGGCTGTGTGGTATAAGGTGGCATGCCTGCTTGATGACTGGGGTCTACCATGTGAACACAGAGATGCCCTGAAAACAGTTAAAGAGCTGGAGAATATCTTGCAGTCTTTAAGTTTGGTGCACAAGGGCAGAGACTGTCATCAAACAGCAGCAGATGTTGCCTGGTCACTGTTGTATGTAGTTAGAAATGCATCTGAAAACCAGGTGGTGGTGGTAATCCCAGCACTCTGAAGGCAGAGGCGGGTGAATCTCCAAGTTTGAGGCCAGCCTAGTCTACGGAGTGAGTTCTAGGACAGCCATGAACCCTGTCTCAAAAAAGAAAGAGAGAGAAAAAAAACAAACGAAGGAAGGAAGGAAAGAAGGAAGGAAGGAAGGAAGGAAGGAGTGCATCTGTGGCCAAGGAGGACCTTGTTGTACAGAGGAGCAATGCAGAAAGAAAAGGAGGTGTGGCAACATCCTCTGTGTTAGTCTCTGATTTGGCAAGTAAGTTAGATAAACAATAAACAGACAATGAGACAGAGACAGAGACAGAGACAGAGACAGAGAGACAGAGAGAGACAGAGAGAAACAGACAAAGAGACAGACAGAGACAGAGAGAGAGCATGAGAGAGCGAAAGCAGTAAGAGACACTTCTCAAGTGCAACTTTTAGTAGACAAAGAGGGGAAATCTGCAATCCATTGTGCAGATGAGAGTGTTAACTGTGGCCCAAGGCAAGAAACTACTGTGATCAGCACTTGAACTGCTGGAATTAAGGAAGACTTTTTTCCTAGTTAGTTAGGGAACTAGGAATAAGAGGAGCTGTGTTAGAACCCCAGTTTACTGGGCCAGTGAACTGTGTTCACAGAGGAATGAATAGGTTGCTCCGGGAGGGACCTTGAGGCTATGGAGATTAGGGGCTTTGCTGAGTCTGTTGATGGGGCAAGCTCTTTATAAAGCAGGAAAGGCTTTGGCAGATCTCAGTGCTTAGACCAGCATGAGAAGGTAGCTGGCAAAGAGAGCATCCTAGAGGAGAGTGAAAAGGTAGAGCGGGGAAAGAGATCTTTCTGGGATCTGAGAAGACAAACACGACAATGTGTGGAGTTCCTAAGGAAACAACTAATAGATGCTGAATTGTGTGCTAAGGAGCTTTGAGTGGCTTTAAAGCCTAAGGAGCAGTTCACAGAAGACATCATGATAGAATAATACAAGTGAAGATCGTCAAGTCTGGCCCCTAAGACTAGAAATTTACATCCAGCAAAGCGTTATACTAGGGGAGGAGTTGGTTTGACCAGCCAGGAACCCCCTCCCCCCCAACAGCCAGGTTTGGTGAATTGAGACACAACAGCTACAGGTACACCCACAGTGCCAACCCAGGGCAGCTCTGACAAAGGAAGGGTATAACTGGGGGAACATGGCCTCATTCTCCCTTGGCTCTGAGTAGGTCTGAGCAGACTGAGTTAGACCCGCTGAGTTTCTCAGGTGTGGCGAAATCTAGGGAGGCTTCATGGAAGATCTCCTGGATATGGAAACAATGTCTCAGAGGGGAGACTGAAGGTGACCTCTTATCCACGATTTGTACCCAACACTGATCTGTGGAGGAAGCAACTGATACAAAAGGTTGAAACCTTCCATGCTGTAAAGGTTGAAACCTTCCACGCTGTATTAGACCTTGCTTATAGTTGACTTTAGTATCTTCTTAGTTGTAAAATTTCTGGTATAACCTGACACTTGCTGAGAACAGATGGCAACTGGCTTTCAGAGTGAGTGCTTCAGCAAGGTTGTCTTTGAAACCCCTTTATTGGTTATGGGATGGTGGTTTGGAATGCTGCCTTGTCCTGCCCACCCTCTGGAAATATTTTGTTATGTAGATGGCTTAATGCTAATCTCTGAGTGCTTGCAGATTTGCAAAGTCATAGGTGAGGCAACCAGGTACAATAGTACTTCTATCTACCTACAGTCCTACTGGAGCTGGGTTAATTGAAAGAAAGAAAGAAGAAAGAAGGAAGGAAGGAAGGAAAGAAAAGAAGACCTCCCTGTGAGTTGTTGACTAGGGAAGCCCCCAGGACCCACAAACCATAAAGGCTATTGCTACAGCTATTGGTTGTGTGCCAAAATTAGGTGGTAAGACTATTGTTGAAGACACCGTGTTCGCATGCTTTGACTACAGGACATGGAGAAATTAAGCTGGAACTGAACTGGCTTTCATAATGTCTGAGGTAGTTATGCAGGCTCCTGGTGGCAAACTGTCACCAACATTCCTGCTTGGCTACAGACCCCCTGTGCTAAATACTTTCATGCCTGACAAGTTGTGCCTGATTGTGCAATAGTGATTCAGCTGTCATGGGTAAGACCAAGCAGACTTCTGATTGGATTCAAGGTCTGCTCCACAAGAGAGTTTTCATCTGGTCATAAGTCCCAGTGGAGAAGCAAATTCTATGGTTATACCGGATGAACATGATGTGCCTTCAAACCATCTTCTAAACATGTGTTTACCTCCATAGATCACTGTTGTTACCAGCCTTAACTTATAACCACTGGTGAAGCTAAGAACAAGTGACAGTGTATCACAGTGACCTATTTCTTAGCCATAGGTGGGCATCTATAGTCACTCCTTCCAATGCTCAGGGATCAATCATTTCGGAAGAGGAGGTAGAAAGGATGTAAAAGCCAGAGGAAGGGGTGGAGCATTGTGTAACAGTTTTCTTAGAGAGTAAAACATAGCACCCTGCAGCGCAGCTCCTTAAGCAGTGAGGTAAACAACAACAACAACAACAACAACAAAATAGCTTCAATAACTCCCTGAAACTGAGCAGACTCACTAGGCCCCTCCCTGCAGAGTAAAGAAAGCCCATCTGTTTAGAAGACTCTCAGCTGAGCTGCTAAGAAGAGCAAGACCAGGCCAGATGCCTGGAAGAAGTGGAAACCAGCTGAGCTGCCTGTAAGAGGTTTAGACCAGAGTCATTTGGAAGAATACCTTCCCACCTGTTGAACTGCATGCAGGCTGCGCAGTGTGCTCCAAGTTCCTAGCTTCGAGAGCTGTCACCCATGTTGGGGTGGGCTTTGGTGAGGCACTGTCTTTGAGTTATTTCTGCTCCTATAAGTAACCTTTCACCCATATTATTGTAAATAACTCCAATAAAACTCATTAGATCACCAAGTTGGACTTTGGTGGTATCCATATTTTGGTCTGTTATAGGTTCCCTCTCTGGGCTGAGAAGATGCATATTTTGTCTCCCCAGGAAACGTTTTGTCATACAACAGAAGGCAGCACATGTATCTCACTTACCAGTACTACCCAAAGCTCAGGGAATGGCAGGAGCCCTTGGTGAGAGCCCATTCAGAGCATGCCATTTCAGTAAACTAAAAGGGGATATTCCTGTGAATGGAAGCATGCGCTTCGGAAGGCATGAATGATCTAGTAAAATTTGCCCCGAGTTGCTGCTCAGGAATGTACCTGGAAATCAGAAAAACAAGAAAAAGGTAGCCAGAGAGACCGGAAGAGGAACATTTATTTGCCTAACTTATGCTGAATGGGGATGTAAGTGTGGCCTGGAAGGAACCCCCACTGGTGGGGAGGTTCAGGGACCAGAGACGTTTGAAATAAGACAGGAGGAGAAAGCAGGTGCAAGCCTCCATTTTCAGAGTGGCAGTTCTAGAAGCTGACTAAAAGCTGGCAGGATTCACATGGAGCACAGTATCCTGGGAAGGCAGGAGGCCACTGGAGATGAACAGCCAGCATCCAGGTATGAAAGCCATGGGGCTAGAGCCAAAACCAATCTGGTCTACCAGGTACTGGGTCTCAGAAGCCTTGGGAAGATGTCAACAGAAGAGATGCCCTCAAAGTAAGTGGAAGAGCTGCGTGGAGAACTGTGGCCTGGCCTGGGAGCTCTGGTAGAAAAAGTAGCAGGTTGACTGTGTGTAGAGGGGCAATGGAGTCCGGGGAAAGCCAGCTCCAGTTTCCACACGCACAAGTGTCTTTTCACCATCTCCGAGGATTTGCTCTGTGTTTTCCACCTACCCCAAGTTCAGTTTCCATAGCAAAAAAAAGGTTTGGGGAAAGAGCTGCCTTCCACCAGCCTTCCCTCTGTCTCTGTCTCTCTCCCCAGGTAGGCTGGGCCTTGCAGATTGATGTCACAGCACACCTCTATCCAGAACCTGAGTCTGTTTTCATTCCTTCTCCGTGAGCTGGGAATGACTAATGAGAACCAAGAGAGAAGGGCAAGGATGAGAAGCGGAGGGAGAGAGCTCCGCCTTTGCACTCTGCATGTGCCTCAGGCTGCTCCACTCCTGGCCTGAGCTCCTGGCAAGTACCCTCTGCACCTGGTTGCTTAGCTCCTCCAAAAGACAAACACTGTGGCAACCCTTGGCTGCCTGGAGCCCACTCCCAGAGGCAGGCACCACTGTAAATGCCATCAGGTGCAGCATTTCTAGATTCCCTGGGCATCCTAACAGTACAAAGAACACAGAATTGTGGGCAATCCGATTTGGGGCTTTGCTAATGACTGCCTCTTGGATTGTGAGCTCTCCTGTGAGCTCTTCCACAGAGAGAACAGAAATATGTATTCAGAAAGTCAGAGACAAATGTTCCTTGTAGGCTCGAGGTAGAGCAGAAGGCTACAAAAGCCAAGTGGCAGGCCCAGGAAGACTGAAATTGCTGGATCAAATGCCCATGACTGTCACTCTAGGCAGACAGAAGTGGGTGGCCCCACTTCTTAGCTCCCTCACTAGAACTGGTTTGTAGAGGAAGCCACACCCCCACCTCTGCCACAGGTGTGTGCTGAATAAATGAATGAGGGTATAGATGGAGAATGCTTAAGATCAGATACTAGGTGGGACACACAGAAGCACCCCGATGGTCACGGGGTGGGGGGGGGCAGCTCCCTCTACTGGGCATCCCATAACTGGTAAGAACCCCCAGCCTTGCTTGATGAGGTCCCACAACACCCACCGCTTCTTCTGAGGCGTTTCTTGACTTGTAATCGTGCGCAGCCCTTTCTGTGGTTGTTTGAATCACATCCCTGCCCTGTTCTCCCGGTTCCTGGAAGCATTTGGTTCCTCTTGCTTCTCTGCGTTCAGTGCCTATCCCAGTACTGCAGTGTGGTGGTAGACATCCCACAAATGCTTGACGAATGTGTCCCTACAGTTCTGCCCTCAGCAACTTGCCCTTAACCAGCTTTCTAACTCTTACTGACTGTAAACTACCCGGGTCCCAGCAGCCCACCCAGGGGCAGGGCTGGGCTAGTCCTGCAGCTGTGTCCCTCAACGGGACATCTTTCCTCGCTCCTTTAGCTTCTTCACCTTCTCCTACAGAGACTGAGGCCGGCATAACTCCCAGTGCTTTGCTGTATCCACCCTGGTACAAACCAAGCACTATCCATTATTTTTTCCGCCAGCTTCTGTATTTTCAAGTTTCACATTAATAAATAATAATGACAATAAAAAGGAGCTAACATTTCTTAGCACGTACTACCTTCTCGGTACAGCTGTTACATTTACTAATGCGATGGAGCATTTGTAACAGTGTCATTGGATAGAAAGATTCATATACCTCTTACAGATGATGGCACTGATGTCAGCCTGCCGAGGTGTGTGTGTGTGTGTGTGTGTGTTGGGGGGAGAAAGACAGACAGACAGACAGACACACACAGACACACAGAGAGAGAGAGAGAGAGAGAGAGAGAGAGAGAGAGAGAGAGAGAGAGCTTTCCACACCTGCCTGGGCTCTGTGTGGGTTGCACTTCCTACTATACCACACTACCCCAGGTCTTACTCAGCACCTGGCCTCAGCGGGAAAGGGCCTGCCCCTCCCCCTCCCCTACTGGCTTCTTTTTTAAATCATTGACTGGGGAGAGCTAATCTTCTGTCCCAGAGTGTGTAATTAACGAAGACTAGACAGACTAAAAACTCCATGGCCCCCACTCCTTATCTGCCTGTAGGGAAGCTAGACCCCTCCTGGGGTGCTCTCTCTTCCTCTGCCAAGGCCCTGCTTCCCTTGCTACTTTGTTCCGAGGTTCTAGGGTCTGAATACATCCCAGCCCTCTGGACAAAATACCAGTTGGCTCTATCAGCTAGCAGGAATGCAGTGGGCCTTGCAGGCCCCTCCCCTCATTATTTCTGAGTCCTAGGAAATGCGGCAGGTACACAGGCTAAGAGGGGGGCTAGGGTGGACAGACGGGGCATGAAACGCAAGTGGTGTGTGGGTAATGGAATGGGCTTGAGTGCGTGCACGTGGCCTGGCTGAGAGGGGTGGGAGACAGTTTTGAGTGCAGGGGAAGACATCTGCATCTCAGCGGTGAAGAAAGAAATGCAGGGTTCAGAGGGCTGGACGCAGACAGCGCAGCACTTGTGCACCCCTGGGCTTAGGTCTCGCTCTGTGGGGGGATCTTCACTGCCAGCATTGTGGGGGGTAGGACAATGGAAAAATTACCCAGAAGGCAGGAGCCACGGACCTCTCACTGATCCAGAAGGGAAGCAGGCTTGGGACCTGTGAGCTCTCAGCAAGGGAATGTCACCCAGACCCACATCCCGTCTCCTGTACCCTGTGCCTCACACCACTGACAGCTTTGGAAGATGACTGAGGACCTCTTACCCACCCCACTCCCTGGAGGCTCCATGTTGTGGGTGTGCCCCCTCATGGTGAGGATCTACTGCAGGACTCTGGGCACTGAATGCAAGCAGTGTGGGGGTAGAGAGGCAGTCTTGAGGGCCTGTCTGCCAGGAGTTGGTGAAGGGACCCAGGAGCAGCCAGGAACTTTCCAATTCCCAGATTGCCTGCCTTTAAAATGTTAGCCTGAGGCCTGTAGTCCGCTACTCTCACCTAAATTCCCAGGAAGCCCTGCTTCCACCTGGAGGCCATAAAACATCAGACTGAGGTGGCCACAGTTGAACACCTGCCCCTCCCCCCCCATGTGCATTCCCATGCTAGGCCTACCTGGCCCCTCCCAGTGAAGGACACTCTTAAGTTAGGATTCACAGGTATTTCAGAAACCTGTTCTAGGCAGCATCTATGGTTACCCTGGGAGGATCATATCTGTTATGCCCTACCCACTTCTGTTTGTTGGTCCAAAGGGACCTGCATTTCTCTCCCTGTGAGGATGTCCTCCTCTTCACTCTCACCCTGCCACCACTGGTTAAAACAGACCCAGGATTACTTCCTCAAGTCCATTCCATTACCCAGGACTATGTCCTTTACTCATTTTCATGTCTTGACACCCCACAGGTTTTCCTTCAGTTCCAGAGACTTTTTTGACCTCTTCTAAGCTCTTGTTACACACCTCCCGAGTCTCTCCAGTGTGCAGGCTGTCTATAGACAGGGGTTTCCAGCCTCTGCCTCTAGTGCTGGCTGGGTTACTGAGTTGAAATAAGATGTGGATATAAATTCGGCTTTGGCCCCAAAACTGGGCACACTCAGTGCTTAGTAGAGAGGAGCCATACCAGGATGCTGGGGACTGATTAACCCTTTGGCTCTCCCTCAGGGACTCTACAGAACACCTTGCAGACTCCAGAGCCTGTCCCCGAGCCACAGAAGCAAGGAACTGGAGGATGGTTTGCTTGTCCCAGTTAATGTGCCACTTCTGAGAACTCTGTTAGATGCTCAAAGCAATGGGGCTGAACTACAGGAGAAATCAAGCCTGGATAGGCCTCAATGTAGTTTCCCACTGACCCTGGGAAGTTGTGAAGGTCTAGCAGCCAGGGATTATTGATAAGATGAAATCAAGGAAACCTGCGTTTGGAGGAGGAATGAGAAGGGGCAAGAGAGTCATCTTATTGCCTTTATTTTGCTGTTTGCCCAGCTGGCCCCACTACAGGGCACAGGGCCAAGCTTGTACACACTCATGCTCTCTGTGCAGGCAAGCATGTGCACAACACACACAGACATACCCCCACCCCCGTCTTACACACACACACACACACACACACACACACAGTCTCTGGCTCTCTGAGTCAGTCTCTGGGAGGCACAGGCTGCTTCTCAGCCTGCTCCCGCCTGCCCTTTTATGACAGCACCAAGGGTAGGCAGGGCCCTCAGCCACCAACAAGTCCCTGTGCAAACTGGAGGTACCAGCTGGCTTCAGGATGGGGCACCATATTTCCCCATTCCCAGAGTCCCCTCCTCCACTTCCTGGGGGAGGGAGTACTCTCTGCTTACCTGGTGGGGTCAGACCCCTGCCAGGGCTGGGGCCTGAAGAGCCCAGGCTTATCCCCACCAGACCCTACCAGGACCTCCACTACTGAAGCACAGCCAAGTCTGAGTTGTGAAGATTCCCCACTGGAGAGCAGGCAGGCCTGGGCCCCGAGGCATCTGGGGAGGGGACATCACCCCCTCTTCTAATCCATCTTCAATATGAAGAGGTTTGGGGCACACTTCCTGGGAGGGAGCACAGGCCTGGAGAAGCCAAGCTAGGGTCCTCCCCTGAACTTCCATCTTCTGGGCCACGGCCAAAGGCCAGGCATCCAAAAATCCAGCTGGCTGGTTAGAGTCCTTGTGCAGTCCTGGGGGGGGTACCCCCTTGTTGGAGCTGAGTGTCAGACCTGCACGGGCAGTGTCTGGTTCATCTGCAGTCGCATGTCCTGGATACTGCTGAGGATCTTCTTCTGGTGGCCAGCCAAAGTGACCCCAATCCTTAGCAGGTCTCTAGAGACAGAAAAAAGGTGCTCAGTCCCTTCCCTTCTACCTGTGCTGCGCTGGGCTCAGCCAGAGCTCCTACCTAGAGCCTGCACTTTGAGGGGTATACTTACTCTGCAGTCATCTGGGCCACCAGGTCAAAGGATGCAAACCCAGCACCGACAAAGCTCTCTTTATACCTTCCCATCTTGATGGCGTCTAGCCAGTCACCCACTGTCGTGAAGGTCGTATAATCTGGGACCGTGCGGTCCAGGAGGGGCTGGGACATACTGTGGGGGAAAAAAAAGAATGACCTGATGAATCTAGAGAGCTAGGGAATAGGGTTAGGGCTGCCAGCCTGTGGGAGCTGGGACACTGACCCAGATGGGGCACTGGCGATGACCTTGAGGCTGGCAGCATTGCGGATAAGTTTGTCTAGTGTGTTGACGATTTGGGAGAACTTGGGTCTGAGGTTCCGGTCCCGCACCCAGCAGTCCAGCATGAGCTGATGCAGTGCAGTGGGGCAGTCCATGGGGGGTGGTAACCGATAGTCTTGCTCTACAGCATTGATGACCTGGATGGTGGGAGGAAATCTGAAATGAGTTTCAGTCTACACCCTGCCCACTCCCACCAGCCAACCACTTTCCCTCAGCCCCACTCACATCCTGGTTGCTCATGTCCCAGTAGGGTCGCTCTCCGTAGCTCATGACCTCCCACATGACAATCCCGTAGCTCCAGACATCGCTGGCAGAGGTGAACTTCCGATAGGCTATGGCTTCTGGAGCGGTCCAGCGGATAGGGATCTTCCCACCCTGGTTGTAGGGGGACATACCCTTCACCTTGTGACTCAACGATGACCCCGATCCCTGACCCCCTGCTTGGCCAGCCCTCCCCTCCCGCAACTCAGTTGCTTCCTGTACCAGGGAGCTGGTGTAGGTGGGATCTGAGGGGTCATCCTCCAGGAAGCGGGAGAGGCCAAAATCAGAGACTTTGCAGACCAAGTTGCTGTTGACAAGGATGTTGCGGGCAGCAAGGTCACGGTGCACATAGTTCATCTCAGACAAGTACTTCATGCCAGCAGCAATGCCCCGCAACATGCCCACAAGCTGGATGACTGTGAACTGCCCGTCATTGAGCTGGAGGCAAGAGGTAGGTTCAGTGGGGACTGCTGTCTCCCCCCAAACCCCCAGGCCCATGGCTTGCCTACCTGTTCTCTCTAAGCCCTCTGAGACCATGCTTTGCAGCTTATGTCCAGAATTTGCCGAATGGAGACAGCTGTTAGCTGACCTACTATGTGTCATGAATCTTGTCTACATCCCGTGGTTCTTTTTTTTTTTTTTGGTTTTTGAGACAGGGCTTCTCTGTGTAGCCCTGGCTGTCCTGCAACTCCCTCTGTAGACCAGGCTGGCCTCAAACTCAGAAATCCGCCTGTCTCTGCCTCCCGAGTGCTGGGATTAAAGGCATGCGCCACCACTGCCCGGCTCCCAGTGGTTCTTGTATCTAGTATTACCAGCCCTAGTTTATAACTAAGGTAGATGAGACTAGGAAAGGTTAAGTATCTCGGTGGATTTAGACCACACAGACAGTAAGAGCAGAGTTGGTATTGAAGGCCCAGCTACTTCCCTATACCAGGCTACCTCTAAACTACATACCTGTAGACTATGAATAGGGTTTCTGACTTGGGTGGTGGGGGTCCGACCTAGCTCTCTGCAGGAAGAAGAGGAATGGTCTTACCCGTAGGAAGGAGTCCAGGGCACAGTTCTCCATGAACTCAGTGAGGATCATGACTGGACGACTTTTGGTGACCACACCCTCTAGACGGATTATGTTGGGATGGTCAAACTGGCCCATGATGGAAGCCTCACTTAGGAAGTCCCGCCGCTGCCTCTCGGTGTATCCCACCTTCAGCGTCTTGATGGCCACAAACACCTCCCGGCGGCCAGGCAATTTCAGCCGACCCCGGCACACTTCCCCAAACTCCCCTGCAGAGCACAGGCACAGGTCACATGGTATTGCTGGGATCTTCCCAGCATTTCGCCCATCTCTGCCTTGCAGGACCACTTGCTCTCTGGTGACTACTCACCAGCTCCAATCACCTCCTCGATCTTGACGCAGGACACATCGATCTCCTTGGCGAACTCTCGGACGGCCTCATTGGGATCCTCATAGGTAAAGGGGTCAATGTAAACTTTCATCCCAGGAGCAACTACAGGGAAACAAGGTGGATACAGGAGGATGGACTTCAAGCCATAGGCAAGAGCTCATACGCAGGGACCAGCCACACTGGGTGCACTCTGGATAGCCTCTCTGCTGAGCCTGCCCCATGCTCTGTGCTGTGCCCTAGTGTCTGCCCCTCCCCCACGAGAATGCTGGGGAACCACATGAGCTAGCCGCTCAGGATTCCTGTCTTTCTCCCTCGTCTATCATCATGTTCAAACTTCTTTCCAGTTCATTCTTCCCCTTACTCCTTCCCACTGCCCAGCCTTGTCTAGGCCTTCAACACTATTGCAATAGCCTCCTCGCTGGGCTCTCTGCCTCTGCACTTTTCTTACCCAGCTGCCCCGTGTTCCTGGAACAATATGTCCACTGTCTTCCTCCTCACCTGGTAGCCTTCCCAATTACCAGCAGTAGAGTCAAGTCCAAACTCTGCCTGCTGTTTAGGACCCTCCAAGGGGCTGGCCAGACTTCTCTGCCTGGCTTTCTCACAGCTGTCAAACCAATCTTCTCACTATCCCCACAGCCGGGCACACAGCCGGGCAGTCCACACCCATCACTTCCTTCCAGAGGCTTCTTGAGCCAGGAATGTTCCCCTGCCCCAAACCCTGTTCATTCTACCACTTCCTGTAGGAAGCCTTCCTCTTTGAACTCTTAGTGTCCTTTGCCACAGGAATTAGCACCTAATTGTTTCCTGTGGGTGTGATATGTTGTTTCCACAGGACTTACTGTCTTTGAGACAGTGGTTATGTCTTGTTATATCTTAAGACTCTGGGGCTAGCAAACAAGGGAGAACTCAGAGGACAAACTGTACCCTACTAGAAGTAGCCAGTCAGAAGGATGAAGTTGGAGGGGAGAATCATCTCTAAGGCTACGGGAGCTGGATGCTGGGGACAGGGAGACACTCACTGTATTGCTGCAGCTTCTCCGTGTATTCTGCATCAGGGCCATGGCGCTGCTTCCTGCAGGGGCAGAGCAGAGGAGGCCTAAGGCAAAGTGTTAGGGGTCCCCGTCTGTTCAGGGGACCCTGGAGTCCACAGACAAGCCAAGGGTGGAACCCCATGGCTGGTGCTCAGAGTCACTCCTGAGTCTCTGGGTAGGGGCTGAAGTCCCTGGGAACAGGGCAAAGGTACAGAAAACAGGATGGATTGGAGTAGACAAGGAAAGTCTGGGCCCAGGATGGCTATGGCTGTGAAGGGTGGTGATGTTTATGAGTGTGGCAGGAGAACTCTCTACCAGTCAAGGGGAACCTGAGTCAGTCTGTGGGTCAGCCATGGTACCTGAGGCAGACAAGAGCGATGACCACGACGACCACCATGAAGACAAACCCAGCTACGGTGGATCCCACAATCAGGGGAAGCTGCTCTTGAAGCTGCTGGGCACCTGGGCCTGGAGCAAGGATGAGCAATGAGTGAAGGAATCTGAAAGATGAAGCCAGGGCAGGGACTGGCATGCGGTGGGATAGGGTGTACCTCTTTCACTTGTGGTCTCAAACTCAGCCGGGCGGCTATACTGTCCGTAACCAGCTACTGTGCGAGCCCGGACCTGAACCACGTAGCGGGCATCAGGCTGCAGCCCATCCAGTTGTACAGAGTTCTTCTGGCTGGTTACAGTGGAGGCGATGCCTTTACTCTGCAATGCCATGAGAATGGAGGCACCTTCAGGTGAGTCTAGACCCAACTGACTCCCATCCACCGTCAGGCTCGCTCTGGCTGAGGCTCTGATCCCAAAGGCCTTTAATGCTATCTGGGTGTAGTCTTGTCCCTGGGTAGCCCCCCAGCCTCTGCCTGCCCCCTGCCCCCTCTGACCTTCTCAAAGTACTTCATCTCATAGTCCAAGATGACTCCATTAGGCCGCTCTGGGGGTGCCCAGGACAGAGTCAGGCTGCTCCCCGAACTGCTGTGCAGGTGGAGCGTAGGTACTTCTGATGGGGCTGGAGAAGAGAAGAGATCCACTAAGACTCCTAGGCCCAGGCGTCCTTCCTAAAGCTCAGTTCCCACAGGACCCTTCTGAGTCCAGGGCAAGATGACCCAGCTCCCCTCTCTGGTCCCCTTCTCACCAGCCTGGTTGGTGGTGATATTCACAGCTGCATAGTGGGGCGGCAAAGGGCTTTTGCCTGAGACACCATTGACAGCCTGCACCTCAAAGGTGTAGCGCGTGTGGGCCAACAGGTGGCTAATGTGGACCCGGCGCTCGGTCAGGCCCAGCTGCCGAGGCACAAACTCCACGTTGTCATCACAGCGTGAACAGGTTGCTGGACCCCCAGCCCCAGAGCTCCCATGGCACTTCTTGCAGATAACATTATAAAGGAGGTCATCTCGTCCGCCAAGGTCCCGGGGCTCGCTCCATTCGAGGATCAGCGAGGTCTCATTCACATTGGAGATCACACCTCGGGGTGGAGATGGCACCGCTTTGGGAGTATAAAGGAGAAATGAGTTGGGGGCCCAGGACCACCCTTCTGCCTACTCTGCCTTGGACACTTATCCCACTTATGTTTGTTTCTGCAATCCCTCATTGGAGCAACAAGACTCCTATTCACCCATCAAGATTCAATGTACCGTCACCTCCTCCTAGAAGCCTATCTTGATTGCATCCTTCCATCCTCCATACCCCCGTCCCATCATTCCATAGCATATTACATGGTCATTATCTGTTGGTGCAATTTGGTGCCAAAGCTTCTTAGTGGCAACATCCCACTTTCCTTTACATCTCCTGCACCTGGCACAATGCCTGGCACACCAGAGGCGAGGACAGGAAGAGAGCAGGACAGCATACGCTTAGGTTGTGGCTAGGGCTGGACCGAGTGTGTGATGTCCTAGCCAGCTCCCAGTGCCTGCTGGATGAACAAGCCGGCGGAGCTGGCTTCTAGTTCAAGGGCGATCACATCCTCGGTGACAACTTAGCATATCGTCTAATTCCACTGAGCTCCAGTGTCCTCAGCTAGGAGGGGTTATCTCACAGACATAGGCTCCCTGGGAAGGAAAGGCCTGCTGAAGCAGAGGTAGGAGCGCACGTACTGGTGCAGGCGCTGTCCGCTGCGTCTGAGTCTGCACGGTAGAAGTTATTATGGCAGGTGCAGATGCTGGCAGCTGGCGAGGTGGTGCGGCTATTGGGGGGACAGGGGAGGCAGGGCCCCTCTCCTTGCTTTGCCTTGTAGCTCCCAGGGGGGCAGGCTGCAAGAGAAAAGAGGATGGCATAAACTTACCTTCCTCTCCGGAGAGAACCTGGCCATTTCCAGCCTACGTCTTGGCCCTTCCAACTCCCAGACCATGGGGGCAATGCTGGTATTGCCCAATTCCAGCTACAAAAGGGCCCTTCTGCCCCACAGGAATCCATGTCAGCAGATTCCTCTTCACTCCCCCCCTGCCCCCAGTGCCTTGGAAGACATCAGCCCATCACCTGAACAGTCTGGGCTTGTTGAGGCAGGGCAGAGGGAGGAGGAAGAGGAAGGGATGGGAAGAGACCACCAGTGAGCTTCTGCACCCTGTACTCTGCTGAGACGCCCTAGCCTTCCCTGGAAAGTAATTCAAGGATACAGCCACAGTCAGGCTAAGGGCGTCTCAGCAGAGGGCTCCTGGCAAACCTCTACCCCACCCACCAAGGAGCAGGACAGGGGTGAGGCCTGGGCAGGGGTGAGAAAAAGAGGAAAGAGGGGGTAAGAAAACAGCAAGAAGGCTGGGGTCACCTGGAGTTCAAAGGCCTCAAAGCCTCCCAGGGGACCTGTCCCAAATGAGGCCAGAGGCGGGTACCTGAATACCTTTCTCATCTCTACTGTCAACCATATTCAGCCCCCCACCCCCACCCCCCATGGCATGAGCTCTGCATGCTCCTCATGTGTAGGGTGGTCATAATATTTATTATTCAAAATCAGAATATTTGAGGAGTAAAAGGCACACTAAAATTAATAGGACAATGGACATAATTGGAGACTGTTCTGTACACAGATAGGCTTGTCCGTTTATCCATGTGGTGACCTCTGGAGAGGGTCACCGAGCTTTGCGATGCCCGTAGCTGGGGCTGTGCCCTTCTTTAGAGTTTAATCTCCCCTCATGAAGGTGATATTCCATCCTAGATCTTTGAACCAGTGGGGGAGGGGGCAGAGGCCAGGCCAGCCTGGTTGCTATGGGAACCAGCCTGCACTTCCTGCCAGGGACCTGCAGAGTGTTAGCCCTTCTTCAGGCTGTCAGGCTCATCACCCCCACCCGCTTTCCACACTTGGGAAGAGGAAGTTTCCAGCAGGTTCTTAAAGAGAAGCAGAGAGGCCAGTGAGGCAACCCAATACTGGAGCCTCATGAGGCAGCCCGGGTTGATGGTCCAGCCCCCTCATACAGAGGGCTATCATAAGAGCCATTTCCTGATCTGGGAGGTATGGTCACAAGTTCCAAGGAGAAATGGGCAGACAGAAGAGACAAGACCCTTACACCTTACCCTACTTCAGCCTTGGGTGAGGATTTAATGCCAGCTCCTGCATTCCCTAGCTGGGAGGTCTGCAGTATAGAATCTCCCTGAGACTCAATGTTCTTATTGGCAAAATAGAGAGAAAACTAACAATCACTCTACTGGGTGGTGGCGAGGCTTAAAAGAGAATGTCCCATCAAGAGGATTTTACAGCTAGCTGGGAAGCCAGTATATCATGAGGTCTTAGGAGACTCAGCAAGTTTCTGGCCTGCCTAGTGAATAAGGACTTATTCACTACAATAATAACAGCAGAATAACAATCGCTGCCCTCCTTGTGTCTCCACACTCCTGGGACCAGTGGCTCCCATCGGATGGTGACATGAGGTCTTGGGGCAGGGCATCACTCACTTATGTCCATACACTCTTCGGAAATGTCTCTACTACTGCCTCATTTTGCATGAGGGAGCCACGGCTAGCATGATTAAGGGACTCGCATGCTCACAGAAGTAGTAAGTTGAGGACTCAGGACTGGAGGGACTTTTGGCCTCTACTGTACCAGACACACCGCCTCTCAAGAAACCTTAAGGCAACGAGATGCCCACAGCATCATGCCCTCAGCTCTTGAGAGCCCCTCTAGAACTTCCAAGGTGAAGTATACATTGGAGACAGGACCAAGTCTCAAAAGTCTGTCCAGGTCCGAACTGCTCACTAGTCAGGCAAGCACAAGGTCTCCACTCTTCATTTAAAGCCCTCAGCCCTCTTGCTCCTCTCCCTCACTACCCCTTCTCTGGTGCTGGGGACTGCAGGGAGAGTCTTGTGCATGTCAGACTAGTGTTCCACTACCTAGTGCACGCGCAGCTTCACTTTCCTCTTCTCTCCCCCGAAGTCTCCTTTTCTCTCCCGTGTCTCTCTTTGTAGGACGTTCTCTATTTCACAGCAGCTGCCCCTCCCTCTCCTGCCCTCCAATCCTCACTGGAGACCATATCTGGTTAGATACGAAGTCTGGCTGCGGTCAGGCTTCCCTCCCTCCCTTCCTTCCTCAGGCCCCGCTTACCACGGCACTGGGACTCCTTGGCGGCTGGCTCATGGCCAGTAGCGCAGGTGCAGGCACCAACGGGCACCATCCACTCCCCGTCGCCATTGCAGTAGAGCTTAAGTGGTACAGATACCTCCACAGCGTTAGCGATGCAGGTGCCGGGGGCAATGACCAGCGAAGTGGGCTCAGCCCCCGTGAGGGTCTCGGGGAAGAGTGCAAAGCCTGCAGTGGTGGATGCACACTTCTTGTAGAAGGCACGCACAGAGATGAGTGACATGCAGGCACCCTGGTCCTGGAAGGCCAAGTAGAAGCCGGCCTTGGAAAGCGGCCCGAAGCTGCGCACCTTGGTGTTGACGCGCCCGGCATCGAGCCTCGAGAAGCTCTCATCTGGCGCAATGGTGTCCACTTTCACGTAGGGGTTCTCCATCCAGAAGGGAGAGGAGGCCGAAGCCACATCGCTATCAGCCTCGTAGTAGAAAAGGTTGAAGGTTTCCTTGCAGGAGCCAGGGATGTTAGGGATGCTGTTGCAGTCTCTCACGGTGAACTTCAGCTCCACGTAGACGCGCTGAACTTCCCGTCGCCAGATGAAACCTGTGCGCAGCCAGTTGTTCTGGCTGGACTCACGCACATTACACACCTGATACGTACGGATAGGATTCATGGCTTCATCGTAGCCGCTCACTTCTTCCCACTGAGTGTGGAGCAAGTAAAAAGGAGAATGAGCCATTTACCTAGTGTCCGGGGCTGCTGCATTTCCCTCACAGAGGTGCTTCTGTGGAGGGGCTGAGCATGCGCGCGCGCGCGCGCACACACACACACACACACACACACACACACACACACACACACACGCTCAAAGCCTACCTTTCTGGATGTCTATGTTACAGGCTCAAAGCCCTGTTTTCTGGGTGTCTATGTCATTTAACCTCCCTGTGCCTCAGTTTCTTGGTCTGAAACCAAGAGATATTTAGCAAACATCAGGAATACAGAACTAAATGAAGAAGGCACCTGGAACAGGGCAGAGACCTTGGGAAGCCTGATGCCAGACCTATGTGTTATCTTGGGGCCTCAGTTTTGCCACCTGTAAAGTGGGGCTGACTGGAATTAGAGGAGAGTTTAGGGAACGAAACAGTGCAATTTGGCTAATCTGGCCCTACCAAGAGAGAGCATTTGGTGAGAGCTGGCTGTCAACACTACCAACATTTCATCGTCACAAAAATTCCACAAGAAATCCAAGGCGTATAGAAGAGTCAGAGCAGCTAAAACACAGTTGACCTGATGGCTGAGGAGCCTGGAGTGGGGTCACACTGCAGGGCCCCAGGGCTCGGCACAGCCACGAAGGTCACCTGGGGAAGTTACTTTCAACAGCTAAGAGATGCTGGAATTTAATGGTAAAGAAATAGAGGTCCAGAAAAGTTAATTGCCCTGTTCAAAGGCACACGATATGTTAGAGATCTGGAGCCCAGGCCACATGGCTCTTTTTAAAAGTTTGTTTGTTTGTTTACTTTTTTTTTTTTTTTTTTTCTTTTCAAGACAGGGTTTCTCTAAGTAGCCCTGGCTGTCCTGGAACTCACTCTGTAGACCAGGCTGGCCTCAAACTCAGAAATCGCCTGCCTCTGCCTCCCAAGTGCTGGGATTAAAGGCATGCGCCACCACTGCCACCACTGCCGGACTTGTTTGTTTACTTTTAAAGGCAGGTTCTCTCACTATGTAGCCCTGGCTGTCCTGGAACTCTGTAGACCAGGCTGTCCTAGAATTCAGAGATCTGTCTGCCTCTGCCTCCCGTGTGCTTCTATAAAAGCATGAGCCACCATGCGGTGGCTTCGCTTCCTGGATCCTGAGCCAGCACTCTCTCCAGGGACCCAGGCAGGAGGGGGTGGTCTGGATAGACTTGGGAGGGCTGCTAGGTAAGGGTAATAGGACAAAGATGGACCAGCAGACAGAAGAACGAGAGACACAAACATTCACACACTAGGAGGATCGGTGAAGAAGGTGACAAAAGAGAGAGGAATGAGAAAATCCCGGGAGCTGAGGACAGAGGCAGCCCAGCTCAGGCCTTGGAGGGAGAAGGCGGAACAGCAACCAATCGATATTCAGTAGAGATGATGGGGAATTCTTACCCCACTCTCTGGATGAGATGTCCATGCCAGCTCGGACGTCACCCATTTCGTGTCCATGAGAGTCTCTGGGGAAACAATAGAAGGAAAGGTCAGGGGCTAACCTCAGAATGAGGGAGAAGTCACCCAGGAAAGTCAGGGATGTAAGAAACCAGTTTCCATCTGGCACAGCCTTTCCCAGGTCTTCAAAGATGCCTCCCCTTTCCCCAGAGACCCTGAGGTCATCCCCAGAGGTGTCACAACTCTAAAGATGTCTGTCTGTCTGGTTAGGGGTAGATGTCTGCCTCTGACCCTAGGCCTGGGTTAACTGAGGTTGGAGCAAAGGCTGGTTCACACACCTCAGGCTCTACTAATCTCCACACAAAGGGGCCAGCAGGGCCTTTATTCTGAAACAAAGGGCTGTGGGCTTCAGACCCAGCAGTGTGGGCCTCCCCTGACTCCATTCCCAGCACAAAGGCCCAGCCTAACACTACCCTGGGGAAGAGCAGTGGCAGGCCAGGGCCTGCTCCCAGCCTCCTACTCAGACACCTGTGGGGTTGAAGCAAGGATGCTCTTTGAGGTAAAAGGACCATGGATGCCTAGAACTTAGTTCATGAAATCCCTGGAGAAGGCACTGCTCACAGCCCTCTACGGAAGAGGAGTTGGTCTAATTGGCGAAGCCGTTATGACATGGAGCAAGGGGCTGAAGGTAGCGCAAGTTTGGGTCCAGCTGATTCAGTAACAAACCCCTTTAAGCCAGGCATGGAGGCGTATGTCTGTAATCCTAGCACCTGAGAGGTTGGGGCTTGGAGGATGAGGAGTTTCAGCTTAATGTGGGGGGTACTCTGTCTCAAAAACAAACACCAACACCTTCCCCCAATAAAGCTCTGAAAACTGGAAACCGTTTGTGTGTCTCAGCCAAACTTCTCCCTCCAGGAAGTGTTTCTTGGATCTCCAAGTCAGGTGAGTCGCCTTCCTCTGTGAATCAAGGGACAGCCCCTCTCTGTTCTGCACACCAGGTTTCTTGTAAGCTCAGCCATGGGAGGGGCACCCTTAATGTTCTAGACGCAAACTTGCACCCCTACAATCTGGTTCTGAGCTTTGGCTGGACAACTGAAGACAGCATGACCCCAAGATCAGACCTAGCATGACCCCAGGAAGGGAAGGGACACCCCTCCCCCCTTCCCTATAGTCTGAGAGCCAAGGCAGCCTCGACTGTGGACTTTAACAGGCAGAGATATCCCATTACGTCTAGAGGCAGTCACATCCTTGATGGGACAGCTGAGGGTCCCTACAAGGTCCAAACGCCACATGTTCCTGCAGAAGCCATCAGAGAACCCAATTGGGGGACAGAGACAAGATGAACGGACCCAAGCGAGTGGCACAGGGGCAGAGTGCAGCAGACACTTGCTGCAAGGAGCCAGGCCCTATAACCACAGCAGCTGGTGGTCCTTACAAGGCTGGCTGCATGGCAAGTTGTCCCAGCCTCCTCTGGCAGACAGACCTACAGACACATTTGGCAGGTGGTCCTTCAGGAAAGCAGAGATGGTCAGAAGCAGGCACCCAGTGACAGGACGGAAAGCAAGGGCTTAGCTTAGCTGGGCCAGAAGACGGGCCAAGTTGAATGACTTTGGCAGGCTGGGACCAGACAGCCGGGATGCTGGGCAGCGGACTACAACAGACAGTAAGATGAAGAGACAAGAAGGCCCAAAGAGACATCGACAGAGGAGGAGATTGCCAAGTGGCCTCTTCCCCAGCCGGCAGCCTGGAATACTCCTGTCCCAAGGAGCAGCCGCTCCGCGCTGAGCCAAGCGCACATCCTCCCCCAGCCAACCAGCCGGCCAGTCCGCCTGCTTGTCTGCCCGCCGCCGCCTGCCACTGCCCGCCCGCTGGAGCAGGCAAGGGCTCCCACTGCTCCCGCGCGCTGCCTCCCTCCTCCCTCTCCCTCACTTCCTTCTGCTCAGCCTGTGCCAAACCCATCTGGAACTGTTTAAACCCAAATATTCAGCCCCCTCCCCCCTCCAGCCAGATTCCTCCACAGTTTAAAACAAGCCCTGCGCTGGCTCCAGGAGAAGGGGAGGGGGAGGAGAGAGGGGAGGGCTGGAGGCGGGCGCAGGAGGAGGGAGAGAGGGAGGCTCTTCATTTCTGTTTAATTTCTGGAGAGGGAGGGAGGGGATCAGCCTTTGGCCATCGCTCAATCTCGGCACATTTTTCCCATTAATGAGGAGAGGACTTGGGTTTCCAGGCCTGTGTGCCTGAGGAGGGGCTCGGGCTCCGGTCACCAGGGTGGGGAGGAGGCGGGCCGCTCTGGTTTCCCCTCTTCTCTTGGGAGAGGAGGGGTCTGTTCCTTGCAGTCTGCCTCAAGCATGGGAGGGAGATCTAGGGCAGACTGAGTATCAGTGCCCTGGTCTCAGAGAAGGACTGACAGAGGGTGATAACACTCATCTCTGCCCATGGTACCGGGAGGGAGACCTTTTCTCTGCCATGAAGACGCGGACTAAGAACAAAAGAGCAACGTGAGCAACCTCCAAATACTCCTAGTTGCTGCTTATATGCCAACCCCTCAACCAGGTGGCTGTGGAGGGAGATAAGAAAGGACGGCCATCCCCTAGACACAGGACTTGTATTGTTCTTAAGAGTCACCGGGAAGCTATCACCAAGCTGGTGATCTGGAACTAGGGCTTTGATGAAACACCCTGTTTTGGTTTTCCACCGGGGCCAGAGCTATAGCAATATGCACAAACACAACACTTGCTCAGTTCTCAGTGGCTGAACTTGTTTCCCACTACTGGGACCAAAGAAGGACAAGTTAACACATATGGTGGACAAATACACTCGGAACCATCCGCAAACACGTACTCGGCCCCCTACACAGCTAGTCTGTCTTTTTCAGACTGATGCATATGGTACAAACAGATTAGTCTCCTTAGACATTCACATACAGAGAATCTTTCTTGCACACAGATCCAGAGTGCCCTAAGGCAGACCCACTCTCAGCCACACAGTCTTTCTAAGGACTGGCACGCCCAATCCAACAGTACATCCTCCCCTCACACACCCCACAAGGCACATTCGAGATCCTGCATAGAAACTACAAACACAAGTACTAGCTTCCCTGCATAGACTCGTAATATGCTCTTACACAGTCATATGGAAAACGGCACAGCACCATGAAGGAGCATGGAAACTCAATCTAAGAATCACCCATCAGCGAGGCAGTTTGTGGCACACACCTTTAATCCCAGAACTTGGGAGGCAGAGGCAGGACGATCCCTATGAGTTTGAGGCCAGCCTGATCTACAAAGAGAGTTTCAGGACAGTCAGGGTTACGCAGAGAAACCTTATTTCAGGGGAGAAAAAAAGCATCAATCATTAAAGTTAGTGTAACAACTTAGAGGGTCTACAAGCAGCAGACACACACTGCAAGCATGCTTATCTTTGGGTATCTGTAATAGAGTGATGGAAACGTTGGAGGAAGGTGCAAACTCACCCTGCCTCTCAAAGAGGCAGGGCAACCCCAGCTCTACTTCCTGTTGTCCTAGCTAAAACAGGAGCTGTCAGTCAGGTCACAAGGCTAGGGGTGGGGCAGGGGCATTGAGATGATTCTGGGTGTGGCTGGGTGCGGCCTCTCCAGGTATAGCCCCTGCCTAAGCAGCAAGCCACTTCCCTGGCAGCAAAAAGGGAGTGTGTGGGCTCCTAAGCCTTGGGGAGGGAAGCATTATTCAGCAGTTCACAGGAGCTGACAGGATGGGGCCAACTGTGGATACCCTGGCCTGCCTCTGAGGGGCTCATTGGACTACACTTGTGTCAAGAGCACAGCCTGAGATCCTTGCTGGTTGCTCCGGTGAAGAGCCAGGCCCATTCAATTTTATTGAGATGCCAGACCCCACAGCACCTCCAGGTTCCAAGTCTACCAGAGTATACCCTGGGGTAGAAGTGCCACCCAGGCCCAGGAAACAACAAACAAGAAGCGAGACAGATCAGATCCAGGGGCCTTTGGCTTAAATGTAGGCCAAGGATTCTGAAGTTGGAATTTCAAGGTTAGGGAAGCTGGGGGGTGGGGTATCATAGAATCACAGAAGGGCAGGGACAGGGAACAGGGTCTGGTCAGAAAGGAGTGCCCTGAAGTCTTGACAAGTTGAAAACTACCCCCCTTCCCCAATCCTTATCCCTACCTTGCACCCAAACAGAGGATTAGGTTCCCAGTTTCTTATTCCAGTCATGGGTCAGTTTATGTTCATGCATGTACCAGCTGGGAAGGTCTGAGAGGGAAAGGGTTTGTGGGAATCCTGCCCTGGGGTCTTAGGTGTGTGTGTGTGTGTGTGTGTGTGTGTGTGTGTGTGTGAAGTAGGTGGAGCATTGTTTTGTTTTGTTTTCTTTCTGTTATTATTGTTTCAGGGTTTTTTTGCTTTGAGTGCCTAACTTCCCCAGGGCCAGTCTCCCATCCTTTGGTCTCCATCCCTTGGTCTCCACATCAGGGATGGTGGGGAGGGGAGCATCTCTGAACAGAGAACACATTTTGTTTTACATTCTTTCTCTCAGATCATGGGGATTTGTAATTAAATAAACCTGAGTGAGAGAAGAGGGGAGAAGCACAGGGCAGGCAGCCCAAAGCCTCAGTGTTCCCACCCTGGGCTGTCTCTGCCAGCCAGCCTGGACCATGGACATCTGGCCCTGGCACAAGGTCTCCATTCCTTCCCAGGATGCCGGTCCCAGTGGCCCAACCAGGAGCTGGAGTGGAAGGCCATGGGAGACTTGGCCTAAGGATAGCCCTTGGGCCAAGGGGCCACTCCTTACCCCATCAGGTACCCAGCTGCCACCCCCCACCCCCCCTGCCCAAGCCCGACAAACCAGTTTGACTCAGCACAACAGGCAGGTCTACAATTTTCAAACTATGCAGGCCTGGTGATTCAGCCTCTTCTGCTGTTTAATTAGTGGAAGGCTAGTGGCAGAGGCCTTGCCCACAACAACCTAGGCTTTAGCTCTCAGCTGCTTGGGCCAAAGTGGCAGTGGTGTCTAAGGGGAGGGCAGTGAGAAACAAATTGGTTCTGCTGCAGTCCCTCCTCAGATCTGAAGCTCAGGCTGGTAACAAACAAGACTCGTGGGGGATGGGGGATGGCAGAATGGGGGTGGGGAGGAATACCAGAGACAAGTGAAAGAAGCATACGTAATCCAAGACAATCCTGGGCTGTCCCCTGGCAGTTTCCAGATTCTCAGGGTCACACCAACTACCTCCGACAGAAGCTTGCTGCTTCTCCCCCAGGGCCAGACTCTACTGCAGTGAGAACTTTAGCCAGGCTAAGTGAGATGCTCCCACCCCACCGTCTACAAACTGGGAACTCTCCTTTCACAGAAAGGTCTCTTCCCTGCTGAGACTGAACTATCCTTTCTCCATGCATAGGATCTGTGGCTCAGACACCTTCCTCATCCCAGGCCCCATTCTTAGCCTGTTCACCTCCGCTGAACAGCTCTTTCCCATTGATCTGGGCTAGTGGGAACTAGAGAAAAGTCCTTAAAAGAAGACAGAGTCGGTGATGTGGCCCCATAGATCCAGGGTAATCAATCAATCTCTCTCTGTGTCTCTGTCTCTGTCTCTGTCTTTCTGTGTTAGGGTGGCAATTTTTCAACTAGGAAGGACTAGCAACATCTGGATCCCACCCAAATAGGAAACTGAGAAGAGACTGATGAACAGGAACCAGTGTCAGGCAGCTTGTGTGTACACACAGCTCAGGGACCCCGAGTCTACATACAAGACTGTTGAAGAGAGCCAAAATCCAGGGCAAACCACTTGAAAAGTGTGGGAGTTGGTGACAGACCATCAATACTAAGGAACCAAAGAACCCTACTGTCGGGCCACAGTCTCCAAGACCTGAAGTCCACCCATCACAGACTCCTTGAAAGACAGCTGGGATTTAGGCAGGACCCTGCTCTCCATCTCCTTCCTCCTTGGAGCAGCAGGGAGATAAACCCCAGTTTCCAGTCCAGCCTTTCCTCCCATCACCCTTTCAGTCCCTCGAGCAGGATAAGGACACTTCTCATTGCTCCCCAAAGAGCAGACCCTAGGGTGCTAATATTCACAACTAATCCCTGAATGGCAACAACTGTGCTCGGTCCTTACACATAGTAACAATCCAATCTGTTCTTACCATTTCCCCGGTCAGAGCAGAGGGTGGAGAGCAGGTAGGTCTAAGGATCTTCTCTGCTCAGCACCTATGTTTCTTTAACGAAGGCAATGATAAAATCCACCCACATTTGTAGGCCCCGCTACTTCCCAGAGACACCCTCACTGGCTTAGCCTCCTTCGGTCTGGCACTAGTTCTGACTCCCATTCATAGCTGATCACAAGGGCCTCTCAGTCACCATCAGCTCGTTGGCCCGGACGCTACTAGCTAGGGCCTGCCTCAAAGGGTCTGAGGGTTGTGTGGGATTAAAAAGGGGGAAGGGAAGATCCTCCTCAGGTACCCTTAGCTCACCACTCCACTCTCTGTTCTACTCCCTACCACACCCCACAAAAGTGGCCATAGGACCCGATACACACAGGTGACACACAGTTAAGTGTATGTCCCAGAGTGCATGTGCCAATGTTGCCTCTCACAGACCTGGGAACTCAATAGGCTCCCTGGCTCACACCCTTCAGGCAATCAACAACAAAGCCCTATACTGGTTTCTCACGCCTGAGATCCTATCACACACATGTGGGTGAGTGGGTGAGTGTGTGTAAGTGTGGGTGCAGCCTATGTGTGTCTGTCTAAATTTGCATGTGTCCACCCATGTGAATAAATCCGTCAGCACAGTGGGCACCAAAATTCCAAAGACCAGAAACCTCTCTGAACTGTTTAAGAGATTTTTTTTCTTCCCAATCTTTAAGTTTTCACTGTGAATTTATAGAAGGAAGCCAACTGCACAGGGATCATGTTTTGTTCCTCAACTAAAAAAGTGTCTGTATCTGACCAACACACCAGACATTAAGTGCTGCCTGTATTCCAATTTTCCCTCAAATTCTTTGCTGCCATCCCTCAACATTAAGAAAGGTTTTCACCCCTGACTTAATGGGTTTGCAATTTTTGTAACACCAGGAGACGGTATGTGCCTCTAGACTGTGTTAGTGACCTGTGCCAGTGTTCCCTGTAGGTTCATGTCAAGTGGCGTCTCTTGTGTGGGCCAGCCACACTCGGGCTGTTTGTTTGTCCAAGTTCAATTTCTTCTCAGTTAGCCGTCTTAGTAGGTTTCACAGAGCCCACAGACAAGGCTGACCTTTTCCCGCCGCTGATGATTAGTAGCCGCTCGACTCAGGTGCTACCCGGGCAAATCCCTGTTTGTGAGGTTCAATGGAAACCTAAACCCTCCGAAGGCCGTGCTGGAGGTGGGGGTGGGGTGGGTCCGAGAAGGTTTACAACAAACACACACACACACACACACACACACACACACCTCTTGTGTTGCTGGCACTTGAGAAACCATAAACAATGACAGGCCCCCTGCCTCTCCACCCCCGCAGCCATCCCCTGACAAAGCGGGGTGCACACAATCACGCTTACTGTTAACTACAACGGGTTCCCAACCAGTGCAGCCCCCAACGCGAGGAGTTCCGCTTCACCCGCCCAAGCGCCCAGTCCCGCAGCCCCCGCCTTGATGCTGGGTCGCCCACATTTCCTCGCCTTCCAGAGGTGCAAAACCCCGAGGGTCTCTCGTTTCTTTGCTTTGACTTTAGGCTATTCCTACAAAAAACCCACGGCGGAACTGCAGCTCTCGGGAGTCGGTGCCGAGTCCAGATGCCAGCAGTTCCCCCAAAGAGAGCTGCGGAGCCGGCTCGAGCCTCCTTGGACGTGTGCTCAGCCCGCGGCCCCACACTGCGGGGCTCCCCGGTAGCGCGCGGGACCCCGACGCCGCTCACCTTCCAGCGCCCAGCAGCCGGCGGGTAGCAGTAGCGGCAGCAGCAGCGGAGCGAGCAGCGGCAGAAGCCCGGGCGGCGGGCAGGCTCCGGCCATAGCCCGGGGCGCTCGGGGGGGGCCGAGCCGGGCCGCGCCGGCGGGGCTGGGGGCGCCCGAGGAAGAAGGCTCGCGCACAGTCCAAGAGATCCCGTCAGGGAGGGGGAGCAAAGCAGACGGGCGGCTCTGTAACCGAGGTGTCGCCCAACCCAGTACTCCGGGTAGATGCCGGCAGGTCGTTCCCGCGGGAATCTGGACGGACTGGTCCAGGAGGATCCGGGGCGCTGGGTGGCTTGATGCCCGATGACTCGGGAAGCAGAGGGCGCAGGTGGTCGCGGTTCTCGGGGCACAGTCCACTGAGGCCGAGCTCGGATCCCAGGCTCCGGGTGCGCGCGCCGTCCGGGTTAGGAGCGGGTATCTGGCAGCGCCGCTCACGTACTCACTTCTGCTGATCCTCGCGGTGGAGCGGCCGCTCTGGGCGAGAGGGGCGGGGCCACCTGCCTGCCTGTCAACGCTCAAGACACGCCCCCAGAGACCGGCCGCCCACTCACAGACCGCCCAGCCAGCTGGTTCTGCTGCGAGAGCACTCTGCTGGAGTTCAGTTGGCCGCTCTTCCACCGAGCCCACCCTCGGCGTCTTGGGGCTTGGAGCAGGAGGAGCCACTGAAAAGATGAATTAGACTGGGAGGAGCCACACCGTCCATCAGCCTCGTAACCCCGCCCCTTTCTCCTATTGGCGATTAGTAACCAGCTCGAGTCCTAGAAGGTGATAACCAGATAGAACGAGCTGGGGGCGCCCCCCTGTGGTTAGCAGACCCATGGGATTCTGTCAAGAGGCTTTTTCTCCCAAGCACACCCAGACCCGGCATAGGCCTTAGCGAGTAGGGAAAGGGATGTGGGGAGGTGGGAGGGTGGGAGAGCGGGGGATGGGAATTACCCAGGTCGGCATAGCCCGCTTCAAGGGACTTTCAAGGGTTTATTTATTCGTCTATTCGGTTGTGATCATTTATTAGAAAATATTTTTGGGCACCCACAATGTTTCAGAGTGGCTAAAGCAGAGAAGCTTGTATTATCCTGGAGCTGAGTGTTATCCGGTGGAGGTGGGTTTAAAACTCACAGCGGGGCTAACAAGCATTCCTGCCGGGAAAGAACCTAGTTTTTCGAAGCACATTATTAGGTCTAAGGAAACAGCATCTAAGTGACAGTATAAAAGATGGATAAATAATAGTGTATTGGGTACGGGAGGCAGTGGTCCGGGCATAGAACATACACTGTTGTGTTAAGACCTAGAATTGAAGAATCTGAAAGTTCGGAATAGTTTGAGTGCAGAGTCAGAGCTGAGAGAGGGTGACCAGCTGAGAAGTAGATGAGGAGGGGCCCGGAGGATACAGTTTTGGACTCACAATGTAGCCTTTCTCTTGAAACAGAGGGGCATTACCTTATCAGATTGGAATGTCTGTCCTGGGGAGGATGACAGGCAGAGACAGTGGTGGAATCCTGGAGGTTAGTGCAGGGGCCATGTAGTGGAGGGGAGGATGGTGGCTTAGACCAGGGCTATGGCTATAAGGAGGCGCCAACAAGCACAAGTTTGAGGTGTATTTGTAACTAGGTGAGTGAGTGAGAGAGGGACAGTGGTCGGAAACATCAAAGAGAGCCTCCAAGTTCTGATGACAGACTTCTGCCGGTTCACTTCTAGAACATTTACAAGGTGCAATAAGTGCCCTGAAACAATACCTCACACTTATTCAGGGTAGGTTATCACAGCCTCATTTTACAGACAAAACTGAAGAGAGAAAGTAGAAGAAAATACATAGACAAACTGGTGTGTACAAAGGTTTGGCAGCTTGCCCCAAGGTACAGGAGCTGAACTCAGGACTGTGTAGTTACAGACACTCACTTTGCTTCATCGAAGACCTAAGGAGCCCCTTAGAGTGTATTCAGAACCTTGAGCTGTCCTTTCCCACCTCAGATGCTAGGATTCAGACTATCTGCAATGTGGAGCCCAGGATTCTGTATTCTAACAAGTAGGTGGTTCTGATGTGTACTGAATTCTAAAGTCGAGACCGCCATGCACCCTCTCCCGGGCCTAAGTGGGTGATGATCACTCCATGGTCCCTCAGAGCCTTCCTTCCTTATCCCCAGGTTTCTGGGTCAAAGAATGAGAGTTAAGTTCAAGATGGTCTCAGAAGCATGATGAACAGACAGATTGGTCCCTCTGACCACGAAGCACCCTAAGATTCCAGTTCAGACAAACCAAAGCAGGGTGGGGTGAGGTCATGATTCCAGAGCCTACGGGTATTGCTTGCTTAGAAAGAGCGTTGTCTCCCTGGACAGGGACTGAGGTAGGTGTGGATGCTCGGAGCTGGGGTGGGGGTTACCTTATTCAGAGGCTCTGACCAGTTCTAAAGGTTTACAGAATGCTCTAGTCCACAGGTAGGATCTTAGAAATCATCGTACCCAACTCTCAGTTGTGGAGCTAGAGATGCCAAGGTGGAGAGAGGGGACTGCTTGTTCTATAGCCCTCTCTGCTCTGGAGAGCTGGTTGGTGATGACCCTTGTGATTTTCAGCAGGTGGCCTGGGGGTAACACATCCCAATTAAAGCCTTGCTTATTGTAAGGCAGATCTGTGAGGCTGGCACACCTGTTTACTCAACATCTGTGCCAGGCTCAGCCTCACCCTGGACAAACAGCCCACCAGGCGGCAGGCACCAAGCTCCTTTGTTCTTGAGTGTGATAGCAAAAGCAGGTAATAGGGGCCTGTCCTCACCGGATGTTGGCACCATGGTTCCCACGGGAATGCTTCCTGACTTAGATGTTGACAGACTCGAGAGCACCAAAGTTCTGGCGGCAGCGGCCAGTGGAAAAAGGCGATGAGCTGGCAACAAAGGGTTGGCGATGAGGGCAGATGGTCACACTGGAACAGGAAATCAAATACACACCAGGTCCTAACTTTCTCAGGTTTCCAAGTTGAGATGCGGAGCAACCCAGGGAATAGGCGCTGGCCTTGGACTTTGAAGGGCAAGGGAAGAACTCGGCTATGCTAAAAACATTTTTCTGACCACATCATTGTTTGCCATTTTGATTTTAGGAGGAAGCTTGATGCTTAGAAGGACCTGAGTCCAACTTGGCAGGCCCATGCGCTCAGCAGCTGTGGGGTCTATAATAAGATGCTGAACTTTCTGAGCCCAAGCATCCATGGGAAGATAAGTGAGTGAAGATCTTCCCTCCCTCTCCGGCTATTGTGATACTCTCACTGAGGACCCCAAACAAGTGGGCTTCTCTGATAACGAATGCCCAGCTTCCAATTCTTCCGGCAAACGCTGTTCGTAGACAGTTAGAGGAATGTGTGCAGCAGTTAACGACTCCGGGCTTCCTTTAAGGAGATGAGAAAGCTTTTGGTCCTGGTCCTGCCTTGAGTTACTGCAAAACAAAGACAGAGAACTTGGGGCAGCCGAAGTGGTGGAATTAGTTCAATCAACGTCTCAGAGGCAAGGAGCCCAGTGGGGAAATTGGTGTGAGAACTGCTGGCCATGTGCCTGGGGTTGTGCCAGAGTGGTCCCAACAGCAGGGCAGACAGGAGCCCTATTTAGATAGGAGAAATGGGAAGGACGTGGAGATGAGGTCGATGCAGGAAGAGGATTGGAAATGACTTAATGATGGGGGCGGGGACTGTGGTTTGGAGGCGGGGACTTTGGTTTGGGGGCGGGGACTGTGATTTTGGGGGCGGGGACTGGGGGTTGGTTCTGTATATACTGGCTGAACTTGAAAGGTCTGTCGGACACCCACTCCCACCTCCTCTACTGACCCATTCCCTATCCTTTGAGCAGCCAACTCTGGTCTCCCTGGTAGTTGGAAGTCCTGCCTCAGGATTCTGCCCTGAGTATTCCTTCTGCCTGGTGCCCCTTCCTTCAACTTTTCTCCAAAGCACCTCCATATTAGTATTTGGATATCACCTTAAATGTCACCTGTCTGGCCCCTTGGGTTTCCTCTTCTTCTCTATACATGATTGTCTAGTCTATGGCATGATCGGCCTGCTTAAGACTACATTATTAACCATCAATTTACACATATCTTGTCTCCTCTGATAGAACAGAGTGTAAGAACTTTTATTTGCCACTGATCTCCAATATAAAGACCAGTGTTCTTCATGAAGTACCTGCTCACTAACAACTTACTAAATGAATTAGTATTGTATGCAAATACTTGGTTGTTTTAGCTACTTCTTTGGCCCAAACTGGAGGCAGACATTATTAATCAATCCCAGGCTATTTTATCCGTGTGATGATCCATACAGCTATTGCCAGTCTGCAGGAAACTGGCACAGAAAGTTATCACTATCTGTTATTCCTACTTGCTACTCACACAGCTTCGCGTTAGTCTTTTGAAAGCTCAGTAGTTTCCATCCAACGTCTCATACAAGTTGTGGGAATAACTTTTTCACCTCTCCTGATTACCTGGACACAACCCCCCACCCCCAGTCTAGACACTACTGTGTCTAAACAAGTGTTATATCCAAGTTGGGAGTCAGGCTCTGGTCCAATCATTCTCTTGAGTCACATCCATTCCTAAACTTTTCTGCTTTTCAGTGTTATCAACAACTCCCCTAAAGGAAAGGCCAAAGGGACTTTGATATGTAGTTCAAAAATCCCCTTCTTTTTAGATAAGGAAACTGACCTCACAGAAAGAAAGTCAGTGGAGCCACAAATCCAACAAAGCTTTGTGGAGCACATGTAGCACGTACCTGAGCTGCAGACCAGTCAATCAACTCCTCCTTCACAATGGGAATAAGATGAGACAGCTGCTGTTCCCTTATTCCCAAGCACAGTTCCCAAGCCCTAGTAGGCAAACAGCGTGGCTTCTTTGAAGGTTCAGAGCAGCTGGCCCTGGCTATTCCTAGGCACCCCCCCCCCTTCCTAATCATCCGTTTAAAGGTACAGCCTCTCCATCCACAGTTGCTTTGGAAATTGCCTTGGGCTGTTATTCCAAAACCTGCTAATGCCTCTTGGCAGCTTCTTGCCTTTTCCCCCTTCCCACCCAACCTGGTTGACCCTCACCACTCTCTTGAAGTTATTCTGCAGTGTTCCTTCTGAAGCAAGAGCTAGGTTTGGGTTTCCCTTGAGGAAAGGTAAAGGAGGGAAAGTGGTTGCGGTTTCGTATTGACAAAACCTCCTGGTGCTCTTGGATAGAGGATCTTTAAGCATCTTCCTGAGAGGGGAGCACCTTGGAGTCCTTTGAAGAACATTTGAAGGAACAGAAAGGTAGATCCCTGCTCAGGAAGACAGGGAGGACCTAGGGGGACTCAAAGGTGCTAATTAAGGACCAATACCCACAGCCATTTGAGAAAGTTAAGACCTGGGGAAGACTCTTTGGCTTTTATGTTTAATTAGGAAGTAGGGAATGCCAGGGCCTAAAGGGACTTTTTAGAAAGACAGATTTCAGCGTGATATTTAACGTTCAACCAGCTTATTGAACAGTTAACACGAGCCAGGTACAGAACTGCAAATATGAACCAGTAGACAAAGGAGTTTGTGTTGGGTGGGGGAGTGGGGTGGGAGTGGAGAGAGAATGTTAGCATCACAAGATAAGCACAGGACACCATAGGAAAGAGTTTTAGACTGGGCACCTGATCCAGCTGTCAAGGACAGCTCTGGTGAGGTTCATGGGAGCCTCCCCGGGAAGGAGGTAATAGAAAGAAGCCTGACTGAGGATGGGAGATCAGAGGGGGTGATCAGGAAAGAGAACAAGAGCATAGGCTGTGCAGCACAGCACTCAGACCTAAAAGCACACTGGAATCACCTGGCAGGCTCTTAGAAAAAGAATGCTTACCCCAGAGAATCTTCTCTGTGGCAGGGTCTGTGCACAGGTGCATTTTTAAAGCTGCCCATTCTAATATTGGGGGCAGGGCAAGGGGAGAAGGGAACCATGGGATGGCTGAGGTGATGGCCCTAGTAAAGTGCTTGCCACCCAAGTATAAAGACCTGAGTTCAGATCCTCAGCATCCACGTACATGGCTGTGTGCCAAGGCAAGTACTCAGGATCCTATCACTGAGGGTGGAGACTGGATCCCTAGGTCAGCCCGTCTAGCCAATTGTGGAACTCTAGGTTCAGTGAGAAAATCTATCTCAAAAATTAAAGTGGAGCATCAAGCCTGTGGAGGCTTGATGACCCAGGATAGGGGAACACTGGGCTGTTGAGGCAGGAGTGTGTGTGTGTGTGTGTGTGTGTGTGTGTGTGTGTGTGTGTGAGTGTGAGCACTCTCATAGAGGCAGTGGGAGGGAGGAGGGGATTGGGGCTTGTGGAGTGGAAACTCAGGAGGGGGATAACATTTGAAATGTAAATAAATAAAATAACCAATAAAAAATTAAAGTGGAGGCAATGTTGACTTTTGATCTCCCCATGTATACACACATGGACACACTCACACACACACTCACATACACAATAAAAATCAAAAGACAAGTACCAATCATAAAACCTTGGTTGTAAGGTAGGAGGCGTGGTTCAGATAGTCATAGCAGTCAGTAGTGAGTTCTTTGCTTTAGGAACGTACAACTCAGAGGAGGCACACAGGAAACCATGACAGCATGACAGACAGGTTCTAAAGCCTCAGGCAGAGAGATGTACATGCTGGTGAACCATCGCTTTGCAAAATAATGCCTGTAGAAGAATTTTTAGTTTGTACTTCCTCTTCCTTTTTCCCCGCAGTGCTGTTGCAGGAGCCCTCAGGACCACCAGGGCCAATGAGACTTTCAAGGTCTTCATGCCTAGCTTCAGGGGCCTCGTAATGATGGTGGGTAGGGTGAGGCTCAAACCTGTGCCACCCTTGCCTGCATCTCTGAAAGCTCAGGTCCTCCGAACTGGCCTTGGGTGGGAATCGGTATCTGTAGTACCTTCTCCTTCTGCCCTGTTGGCCCCACTCCCCAGCACCCATTCAAGCACTAGGAGTTGGCATGGTCCCTTGTCCTCATGTAGCTGCTGACACCCATCTTGTTAAAATACAATAACTACTGTGCTGGAAAACAAGAGGACTTTACAACGGGAGGCAGGGAGAGGTGACGCTGAGTAAACACTGTGGGTGCTAAACTATCAAGAACATAGCTGATGCGGGTAAGGCAGGTGGCAAGAGTAGGCAGGACAGGAAGAGGAACCAGTCACACTGACACACAAACAGGCCCCAACTGTGGTCCCCACGCTGTCCTCAGTCCTTTGTGTTTCACATCACACAGCAACCTCGGGGAAACAGCCACACACAAGGCTCTTTGCCATGCCCCAGACTATGAACAGCTTCTGGTTCCTGGGCATCTCCATTTGAGCATCCTTCAGGTATCTCAGACCAAGCATGTACAAATTACAGCCATCTCTGCCATACCCCCACCTCACATTCTCTTCTCCAGGATTCTGTGGACTGGTAAAGGATGACCCTAACACAGTGCCTCAGAGAGATGCCTGTGGAGCTCCTCACCCTCCTGTTAGTTCTCAAGCATGAGAGAGTTTAGCTCCACGGCATCATTTTCTTCCTTGCTGGCATCCGGCTACCTTGCTACTATACCTACTATCTTGGATGTAGGTTAGTCCTTCTCTCCTGGATGGTGGGTTGTGATTTTGTCTTAGCTGATCCTAAGTGTTTATTCAAACTACCACAATGATCAAATGAATTGTCCCTATAAGTCACCTATCTACTCCCTCTTGCGTAGATAGTGATGTGGGCTCAGTCAGGAGTGCTGACTGTAGGAGGTGGTTCTGATGCTCTGACTGGGAATCTGCATGTGAACTCTGAAGGTACTGTTCCCCAATTGGTTCTTGATCAGTTGATAAAGATGTTAGAGGCCAATGGCTGGGCAGAAGAGGCGGGACTTCTGGGTTCCCACAGACAGGCTAGTAGACACTGGAGGAGGAATGGATTCACCATGCTTCAGAGGGAGAGAGAGAGAGAGCCACCAGCCATGTGAGATCTCGGGTGGAATGAACATTGGTTGCCTACTTGACTGGACCTGGAGTACCAGAGGGGAGATTAGAAACACAACTAGGCTGAGAGCAGATTTAGGGTACTGAGCAGGAGAGGGCAACAGGGCAAGTAAGATGAAGGCAGATTTAGAAGTGTTGAGCTGGGAGTGAAAAGCCAAGGGAGGCTTAGAAGTGCCTGGCCATTGAGCACAAAGCATATTATAAATAGGATCGTGTGTGTGTGTGTGTGTGTGTGTGTGTGTGTGTGTGTGTGTTTCATCCAGTCCACCTGGAGTTTAAAGCTGGGTAGTAGAAACTACAAGCCACAGTTGACTTAGCCAGGAGTGGTGACTTGGGCCTGTAATTGCAGTATCTGAGAGGCTGAGGCAACAGGATTGCCTTGAGTCTGAGACCAGTCAGGACTGGATAGTGAGTACTAGGCCAGCCATGACTACATAGCAAAATTCTGTTTCAACATTCGGGAACCTCAAGCTCCTCAAAAACAATGTAGGCTCTGCAATCAAGTTAAGTGGGCTTATATACCGTACTCATTGATGTAACCTTAAATAAATCATGCTATCTCCTTAAGCCTCAGTTTCCTGTCCCAGAAAATGGAGCTAATAATAGCACCTATGGACTGTTAGCTCTAAGTACCATGGTTACTATTTCTCTTCGTTCAAAGCAGTCTCTCTTTTATCAACTACACAATCACAGCCTGATCCCCAAACATAGGCAGCACAGGCCCAAAGTTAGCCCATTCTGAGCCACCTGTGTCCCAGCCCTCCCCTACTGCACAGCCTTA
>JADRCH010000251.1:737079-754416 GCA_019843965.1 Rhynchomys soricoides | reverse complement strand
CATTCTGAGCCACCTGTGTCCCAGCCCTCCCCTACTGCACAGCCTTAAGAGTGATGGAGAGACACAGGGGAAAGACATCTGAGTTGCCCCCTCACTGACGTGTTTTAATTAGGGATTGCCCACCTTCTCCAACACAAAAGAAACTCGTTTGAAATGGAGAGAGCTAAAGGAGACAACAGTATCTTTTGAGTCCCCTGTCCGGTCTATTCTGGGTCAAAATCCCAATGATTAGGAGACAGATCCACCTATTTATGTTAAAAAAAAAAAAATATCGAGCAACTAGAACATGAAAGGAAATATCAAAAATAGTCAAGTATTGTGACTGTTCCTGAGAGAGTAATTATACTGGTACAGAATATACATATATGTGCATATGGATACACACACTGTTCATGTGAGTGCTCCTACCCCCTCTCTTCAAGAGCCTTAAAAGCAAACAGTACAACAACATCAGGAGAGGTTAGATCAGTAAAGGTTCAAAGGGTTTATTTTGGGGGGACTGATGACCCACAGAAGAGTCTTGAAACTTCACTAGCAAGAGAAATTCTGTGGACCAGCTCTTCAAAGTAAGAGCCTTGGGTTTTCGAGGCTGCCTAGCTGGGAATCTTTTGTGGCTTTGTTTCTCAGGACAAACTTTTGTGAACACACAACACTGGAAGGGAACCATGGAATGCTGACACACGGAACAGGCTCCCACACACCTCCCATTGTGTCATGTCATTCCTTATGGAAATTTTGACGCTGGAAGGCTACCCTGACCTTTCTCTGCAGGTTGATCAAATAGCCTGATTGTTCCTGAGGATTCCAGATTGTCTTGAACTGAATGGATGGTACATGCACAGGGTCGGAGTGGGTGTGTAGAAAGAAATGTGTCAGAGGAAGTCCAGCCATCTACATGTGGTCGGCTGGAGCCCACTTCCCACAAAGGACCCTTTTGTTGTTCCAGGTGTCACAGAGCTTGACCATCCCTTGCATAGTTCATCTAGGAATTGCTCTCACGACAGAATTGGCAAGGAGCTCTGTTTGGGGCCCTAGGATGCATTTTGCTTTGAGGAATCCTGGGTGGAGGAGAAGTGACTAGAAAGAAAACTTGGCTGGAACTCCACAGTGATGGTGCCTGGTGTTTCCAGGGGTGGGCTCCTTGGGCTGTAGCGAGTCCCTCCTCTGGGAGAGTCCGAAGACTCCAGCTGATATCTCTTGTACTATGCATCTGTGGGCTCCGTGCAACCATCAAATTGACATGAACCCCAGCAAAGCATCACTGGGTGAGGAATTAAGCTGAATTGTCCCCTCTCTAGCGGACAACTTATATAAATTATTTTTCAAGCCTGAACACTTAAAGAGTCGAAGGAGTAATAATTATACCAGACCAACCGGCTTGAACTGCAACCACCGGAGGCAAACCCAGTCCAGACTCCTTACTCATCACCAGTCAGATAAAGGTTCAAGACAAAGGGATGATGCCTTGAAGTAGGCTGTTGGTTAAGTTGGCCAACAAGTCTTTCCAAACATGTTCTTCCCCCTTCTTGTCCCCTACGTCATGTTTTACACAGGACGTGGTGCACTATTAACAGTGGCCACAGTGGAGTTGCTTTAGTAACCTCTATCTGGACCTTGCTGAGCCTGGGATTACCCAGAACACAGCCCATATGTGCTTCTCTGTGCCACTGTTCTCGGGGTGGGGGGCAGGGGTGGGTGTTTGTTTTGTTTTGTAACCACAAAGAGCCATTAAGCAGTGCAAAGAGTATGGCTTGTCTACATGATCTCTCACTATTGAGAGGGTATGGAGCAGCAGAAACTGGCATGCTGATGGCAGGAGAGTAAATTGCAGACCCAGAGAGAGCTCCTGGATGTGTACCCTTGTGAAGCTCTTGCTGGGTCCAGGGTCCCTGCCTATGTAACAGCATTATCTGAAAAGGAGGACCTGCCAGCCACTTGAAGGTCCTTAAACAGGTCACGGCTTCAGAAAACCATTAACAAGCTGGAGCTTTAGCTCAGAAGTTGAGCAGGTGCCCAGAGCAGCAACGAAACAAAGATAACAACAAATACTGACACCGTGTGGGCGAACCTATGTCGAGAACACTTTAGAGAAACGAGTACATTGCAGGAGGGTTTCTGTTGGGCAACCACATCTGCAAAAGGTTCAGAAGCGCTCTAGGTTGCGGAAGTAATAGTAAACATGTCTGTGGTAACAAACTGATTCATGGCAGTGGCTGTGGGAGACAGGAAAGGTACAGGGAGCAACAGGAAGAACACAGTGACTTATCTGGAGTATTTTCTGTTTTAGCTGGTGCTGGCTATAACAGGCTTGTCTTGGGCTTTCCAGGAGACAGTTCTGCTTTCTAACTCCAGCCCTGTACTTGGTTTCCAGGGGCTTTAGGCATTCTCACTTGACAGTTTCCTTCTCTGCAGTGGGGTTTCTCATAGTACTCACCTCAATGGTAGCCATGACACTTGAATTGCACATCAGGGACTTTACTTTGTTCCCTAGAGAAAGTGTGATCTTACCCTTTTTCTGTAATAAACCCTGACAGCAGCAGCACCAGACATAAGAACAGGACTTGGGAGGCTAGTTCCAGGTTTGCATGGGCACGTCTAGAGTGAGCTGGAGCACATTTACACATTTACAAAGACAGCCCTGTTTTTACTTGTAGGAGAAGAGCTGAGGATGTCTTCCTCCGCTTCCTCCCCTTCACCTCCTGTGTCTACTGCCTTTGCCCATTCCCAGAACCAGCAGATAGATGCCATTCACAGTCACTCAGCTGTTGAGGAGCAAAAGTGGGATTCTGATCCAGGGATCTCAGGAATAACACACTTCCAAACTAAACCAGGTGTCCATTACTTCAATCATATTCTGTTTAGGAATCTCATATATATCACCAAAGACTGTCTTCACTCACAGGAGCTCTGGCCTCTGGCCACATGGGCCTGGCAACTTTCCTGGGTGTGGGGTGCTAGGCTGAGCTCCATACTCCCGTCCCTTCGAGGAGGTTTTCATGAGGGCATGCGCACACCAGTGCAGGTGCCTATAGAGTCCTAAAGAGCTGGGGTTGTAGGCAGCTGTGAGCTGCTCGACGAAAGTGGTCAAAACTGCACGTTGATCTTCTGCAAGAGCAGTACGAGCTCCACCCTTTTGTTTTTTTTCATATTTTACTGCGTTCTTTTTTTTCAACAAAACGCTTCTAAGAATATCTGACCATGTAAATATTTATTTTATCCTTTTCTTTCTACATAGACACGGTTGAAGCATTTCTTCTGCCAAGAGAATGACAAGAAAAAGTCTGCTTTCCCACCCCATCAGCTCTCCACATAGCTTCCTGCAGGCTAGTTCCACTAGATGCCCATCAGAGGAAGGACTAACAAACAGCAGGCGGGTAGAACTGTTTAGATCCAGAGCCACTAGAAGCCGTGAGAAATTCAGAGAAAATTCACTAGAGGGCACTAGAGCACTACCGTGAGGAAACCGTCCCTGCGGCTCTTGACCTAGCTGCTTTCTTTTTCTTCTTCCCCCAGCCCGGGCTGAGCCCCACATTGAGTGAGCAGAGAAGTACTCGTTTAGCACAAAGCTGTAGGCTAGTGTTAACACACAAAGGTCAGGGCATGGGTACTGCCTGCTGATAAGTGGAAAAGGTTGAAAGTCCAGAGAGGCAGCCCAAGGAGGCTACCTTTTTCCTGTTTCTGTACATATATGCACGTACCACACGTATGCACAATATAAACTACATGCACACATTGAGGGAACAATATACACTGTATTTTTTTTCCTGACCCACCGAGAAGCATTTTAAGTGAGGAAAGGCTTATTTTGGCTATGTCTGAGTAATTCAGTCTGTGATGGCAGGGAGGGCAGGGCAGTGGGAGTGTGAGGCACCTGTTCACATCACATCTGCAGTCAGGAAGCAGAAAAGGATGCTCAGCCAGCCTCTCCATCCCCTTTTAAAAAAAACAATTATTTATCAATTTTATGTATGTGAGTACACTGCAGCTGTCTTCAGACACACCAGAAGAGGGCATCAGATCCCATTACAGATGGTTGTGAGCCACCACATGGTTGCTGGGAATTGAACTCGGAACTTCTGGAAGAGCAATCAGTGCTCTTAACCACTAAGCTATCTCTCCAGCACTCCCTTTCCCCCTTTTTATTTGGTCTGGGACCGCAGTCTATTTGATGGTGCTACCCACATTCAGGGTAAGTGTTTCCTCCTCAGTTAAACCTCTCTGGAAACAGCCTCACAAACCTCAAAATGTGTCTCCTAGGTGATTCAAAATCCAGTCAAGCTTTTCCATCAACCAGCACGTTCATACCCTGCGCATGCGCCACAGCCCCAACGCCTTGTAGAACAGACAAGAAGGCGGAACCAGTAGCAGTGAGTTTACAACTTGAGAGAACAACCCTCATGGCCCCAGACAATCCACAGAGCATTAGAGCCGCTATAAAAGAACCCCATTAAAATGCACACGTGTTAACCACATGTTCCCCCGAGGGCTACATGCATTCGTCTATACCCACTGGCACATTAGCAGATTTACTAGGTGCTGAGGCTGGAGTTGGGGAGCTTTTGTTGGAAGGTCAGAGTCGAGAAGAATGAGCACGGCTCTGGGGAGTGCTGAGACGTTCCTGTGCCTGCTCACCCCTGCATGTGGGCTAATTATTGTTCCAGCTTCTTAGGAGAAGACAAGAAGCCTCACAGGTGGAAAGAGAGTTGTCTAGGCTCAAACAGCAGTAGGCAGAGGAGCTGGAATTCCCAGTCTGCCCTGAAGAAACTTGCTATTAGGTGGGTATGGAAACAAAAGGCCCCAAATAAGCCAGGCCTGTAATCTCAACATTTGAGAGGCAGACAGGAGGGTCAGGACAAGTCTAAGGCCAGCCCGGTAAGTTTCCAGGTCATCCAGCTGATCCTGACTCAAAACAAAACAACCCTCAAGAGAACAGTGATAAAATGTAAAATAAAAGGATTAAAAGGTATGAGGACCCAGCAGAGAGCAGAAGAAAGATCATTTTCTTTTTTTTTCTCTTGCTCCATCTGCATTCACAAGAGCTTCCCTGCCCAAGTTACCCTCTCTGAGTGATGCCAAGCAGCCCTGTTAGCTGAGCCCAGACCCAGCAGTCTCTCAACGGTGGCAATGTCTGCAGAGGGTAAGCTCCAGGGGAGACTCACACTGAGACCACTCCTATCCAGCAAGTGAGCCATCTATAGAGAAGACCTGTCAAAAATAAAACAAGCTGCCAACAAGATGGCTTAGCAGCTGCTGATGTCAACACTGATGGCTTGAGTTCATTCCCTAGGAGCGACATGATAGAAGAAGAAAACTGCCCCAGCAATTTGCCCTCTGACCTCCACATGTATGTCATGGAACACATATGTCCCCTGCCCATACTAAATAATATATGAATCCAATACAGTAAAACAAAGTGAAAATTTTGACCAGGTACCAAATGACCATCTAGCCAAAATTATCCATTGGAACTGTGACTGATGAGCTCTACTAAGCTGTAAGTTCATCACGTCCATCAGTGGTCCGAGGTAAGCTTAGAATGACAGTTTACCAAACACAGGCGTAGTCAAAGTCAGACAAACTCTACAAATGCCTCTGCCATACTTCTAGTACCCTACCCTCAATGTATGCTGCAGGCTGAGTGAGCCCCTGCCCAGCCAGCTGGAAGAGGAAGAAGGACCTGAGCTTTGCAGCCCTGTGTGTGCTTGCTCAGGGGCAGCCTGGAGAGACCAAGGCAAACTCCTCACTATACACGAAGTATGAGAGGAGACAATTAATCTCCTGTGTTGTGCAGAAAGAGCAGATAAAATGACCTGGGCAGGGACATCAGCCAGCGTTTTGGATGCTCAGATGCCAGCATGACAGTACCATGGCTACTGTGTAGTGACAGAAGCTACTCATGGGCTCGGCAGTTTGGTTGTATCTTACCGAACTTCATCTAAGTTCATCCAGGTACTGCCTTCTCTTGAATGGCCAACCAGCTAGAGATGCAGGTGAAATGGGGTAATCAGTCAATACCAGAAGGCACTGAGTGTGTGTCTGTTAGAAATGCTGGCCTGGAGACTCCTAAAGCTGTACCTAGAATGGATGAGTAAGGAAGACTTTGTGCGAGTCAGCAGAGTCTTGTAATTTTTTCCTTAAAAAGGCACTATGTCCCACCCTTTCCTTCCGAGGGGACCGAATTTTGCAGGATGGTCAGCCTCCCAATTCCATCACCCCAAATCTTCCCTGCCAAGCCACCATGTGGTTTCCGGTAGCAGAACTCAGGACCTCTGGAGGAGCAGCCAGTGCTCTTAACCTCTGAGCCATCCTTTCAAACCCTGTATCTTAATTCTTAGGGAGGGGCAATAGTGAAACTTCCCTTTCTAGGGGTACTAGGTAAATGAGAGGTGGGATCCAATGCTGATGATGGAGTCCTTCTCGGCGACCTCCACAGCTGCTAATATCTGTCTCACAACTTAACACTCACACTAGTTAGTTCTCTCTCCTATTCCTTTAATTAAGAATTTCAGGATTTGGGGGCTGGAGAGATGGCTCAATGGTTAAGAACACTGGCTGCTCTTCCAGAGGACCTGAGTTCAATTCCCAGCACCCACATGGCAGTTCACAACTGTCTGTAACTCCAGTTCTAGTGGATCATACACCCTTGTGCAGGCATACATGCAGATAAAACACGGATGCACATAAAATAAGAATAAATAAATTAGGGCTGGAGAGATGGCTCAGCAGTTAAGAACACTGACTGTTCTTCCAGAGGTCCTGAGTTCAATTCCCAGTAACCACATGGTGGCTTGCAATCATCTGTAATAGGATCTGATACCCTCTTCTGGTGTCTGAAGACAGCTACAGTGTACTCATATACATAAAATAAATAAATAACTCTTTAAAAAAATAATTTCAGGATTTTTGAATCACTACACTAGTAGAATCCCCTATTCTACTTCTAATCAAACAAAGAATCTAAGCTATTAGTGAGATTAGTCACATTACATGAGAAATTTTGTTGTGTGTGATTTACTGGTTCTAACATTGTCATCTATGCTGGTTGTGGTGGCATATCTCTGCAATGCTAGTACTAGGGTGGTAGAAGCAGGTAGATCCGGACTTTAAGTCCAGGCTAAACTGTATAAGACCCTATTTCAAAAACAAACAAACAAACAAACAAACACAGACAGACAGACAGCTAACAATGAATGCATCCTTTGTTAACCTCTGCAAACTCTTAGCCTCGTTTTTTTTATAACCGAGACACTCACAGTAGCTGCCTTTAGGTTTACGACAAGGATGAAACAAGAGGAATACTGTGTAGTGCTGAGCACAGGGCTTGATATAAGTAAGCGTCTACTCAAGCTGTGATTTCCTAACAGATCAGTCAAAAGCTGAGTGATTTTGTCAGCAGGCAGCTTGGTCCTTCCTGTGGGTAAGGCTTTCATGGCTGCTGATTGTTCACAAGCTACAGTTCCACTTCCAGAAGCATTTACACAGACTCTGAGAGCAAGCTTGCCTGCTAAGTAAAAAATGTGATTCCATTTATAATATTTCTATTTTTGCCTAGCTGTTTTTAGAATCCTTTTTTTCCTATCAGTTGAAGAATTGGACCAGATAAGCTGTGATATGCTTTGCCAATTAAAGAAAAAAAGCATTTTCACTGTTATATAAGATGAAGAAACTGTGTCTGTCTACTCATGTATCTTTAGGGCTCAAAAATAAGCAAAAGCAGATTAATATTTTATAGAGAATAATTTTTAGACTGAGAGAGCTGAGCCAAACATTTAACCTTCAACAATGAATGCCTTGTCAATAATGAGGTCATTTGTATGCGGCATGTAATTCAGAGAGAAAACATGCTTTTCAGCTCATTTAGTTAACTTGAGAAAAATTTAAAAAAGAAAAAAAAAGAAAAATTATTCCCAAAGAGCCAACACATACTATGTAGGGGAATTTAAGATCTCCAAAGTGGATATTTATTGTCTGACTTGTCCTGGGAACGTGCAAGTTAGTATTTCAAATAGGGCACCAACCACAGAGGAAAAAAAATGCATGCACCCAGTCTAGATTGGCAAACCACAGAGTTGTGTGAGGTTACTTATGGGAACAAATGGCGCGGGGGATAGAGTGAAGCCCCTAGTGTCCGCCCCGGGCCCTGTGGCTCTGGGAGGGACGGGATGCAGGAAGTTTGGCTACGTGTTCTCCCACAGTCCGCCAGGCGAGTGGGGGCTATGTGAAGCCACAAGGACACTGCCAACTCTGGAGTTCCTAGGCTCTGGGCATTGCAGATGTCGCTGGATGCTGCAAGGGAGCTGGGAACAAATTGGGCCGCAGAGCGCAGCTGGCGTCCAGCTATGGACCCAGTTGGCAGCTTGGGCGCAGTCTAGCTGCTTTGGCTTGAGTGAATGACAGCAGTCTGGAAGCGCTGAGATGCTTTCAGCGAGAGATTAGGTGCTGCTCCTTAATCAAAGGCCGGATCCCTCGCTTCCCACAGCGGGTCAAGATGACTAGAGACAGTCCATGATTCTAACACGTTTATTGTCATTGTGGAGAGTGGCGTGGGTGAGACTGTACCCCACGACCTCTGAGAGGGTTGAGGTAGAAATGTTAACTGGGAAGGGGTGTGGCTAAGCCTCTAGGTGTCTCATTAACATGAGGATGACTTGGGGCTTCATAGCCATGCCTCTACCTGAGGAGGGGGTTGGGGGGTGTGACCCTTTTTTACGTGAACAAATGTCAAAGACCTATGGAGAGATATAGGCACGTGTTAGAAGCTGTATTCTAGGTTATTTGGCAAACAGCTGCTGTCCCTTATAGGCTGTCCTCCACTTGGGACAACCTTTGGGCCTGCGGGGTTCAAACCTTAGCTCTACCAGGAAACAGACTTTCTATCATGGCCTGACAGCTACTTGGAGGAGTGTGGGCAATGCATAGGCAGCCTGGGTGATGGCTCAGAGCATCCCAGGAGCTATACCTCCTGATGGCAGTGCCATCACCATCAGAGAGGCTCTTCTCCCAGCATCCCATTGCCTTCATAGTCTTGTGAAACTTGTAACTTCTGAGCTTCCTGAGACCTGAAAGTTTGGTTAGCTTTGAATCTTAGGAGCCCCCTCCTCCTAGCAGGGAGCACTTCAGTTAGGAGGAAACAGCCACACAGCAACATTTGCAGAGCCTCTGTTACACAGTCTCAGTCTCCCATAGTGTGAAAATGTGTGTAGAGTAAATACAATGTGGCTGATCCAAACACTTAGATACTATGTACTCTTTAAATGGCGCAGCATTGACTAGTTTCTGTGAACTCCCAGCTCTGGAATTCAAGCCTAGGCTCAGGCATTTTATCAGAAGCAATTCAATTTCTCTCTGCCATAGTTTTCTCACTGGGAAACTGGATAAACTTATATATCTCAAGGAAGAACTTAGTATAAGGGCTGGAGAGATGGTTGGGTGGATAAGAGCACCAACTGCTTTTCTAGAGGACCCAGGTTCAATTCTCAGCAACATGATGGCTTACAACCATCTACAACGAGTTTTGATGCCCATTTCTGGCATGTAGATATAGATAGAGCACTCATATAGATAAAATGAATAAGTACATCTTTTAAAAAGAACCAAGTATAATGATAGATATTTGAAAGAGCCATAGAGAAACCCATTTCTCTCTTTGTCTCTAACTTTTGTTGGTGTAGTTGTTATTATTTGAGGCAGGGTTTTCTGTGTACCCTGCTTGTCCTAGAACTCACTGTGTAGATCAAGATGGCCTCGAACTCTGAGATCTGGCTATCTCTGTGTGGTGGTTTTGGCAGAATCATTATATGCAGGAAAGGCAAATTCATAACCAGAATAAGTATCTTTTCCAATAAGAACAAAATGAAATGGTCCAATGTAGTCACCCTGCCACCAGGTTGCTACCTGGTCTCCTCAAGGAATGGTGCCATATCTGGGGCTAAGTGTTGGTCTCTACTGTTGGCAGATCTGACATTCAGCAGAAACAAACTGTTCTCTTGGTCTGGTTCCAATCCTCCTTAGCAGCTCTCCTCTGCAGGTATCCCATGGTTCTGGCATCTTTAATATCTTGGGGTCTCCAAGGCAACTTCAACTTTATAGCTTATTGTTCCAATGTCTGGGATCCATAATGGATCTTCCAGGCTCCACTAAAGGTCTTGGGTCACTTCTCCAACTCTGCCATCTGCAACTGTCTAGGCTCTGGTTGACTCCATTCACTGTTGCTGCCATTCTTGGCAATCATCCCATGGTACTGTCATCTCCAACACACTGGGGGCTTCCGATACAACTAGGCTTCACCAATAACTTCTCACAGTTTCTCTTCGTGGTGACAAACCTCAACTTTATTGCATGACCTCTTCAATCCTGGCCATCAACTGCAACTGAGGCTGCTCCTTTACCCATGGCCTTCCCTGGCCTCTCACAGTACTAAGCCCCAGCTGCTCTTTTTGACCCCCTTCATGCCTTCAAAACAAGTACCACCTGCATGACCAAGTTCTGCTGCAGCACAAGGTACAACCTTGGCTATCTCTGGGACACAGCTTCTTTGTGCTCTCAGAAAACACTTCCCAGAAGATTTTACCTCAGTGATGCTGGACTCTTTTTAATCACTGCTAATTTCTTAGCTCCAGCTAACCAGTGTCAATTGTCCCAGTAGTCCCTTCTATTCTTGACTCTAAAGCCAAAGCCACATAGTCAAAGCTTCAGTGTTCTGCTGCTTGGTGGAGCAGGAACATGGCCCCCTTGTTCTATTACATTATCACTAGCTTTCTGTTTTCTACCTCCTTTACTGTGTAAGCTTGGCTGTACTGGAACTTGATTTGTAGGACGATCTTGAACTCAGAGATTTGCATGGCTCTGCCTCTAGAATGTGGAATTAAAGGCCTGTACTGTAGTGGGTTGGTCTAATGCTGCTTGTATTCTAATGCTAATTTGGGGCCCCCAAGGTTGGTTGCCCCAGAGACAGAAAGACTGTAAGACTGTAAAAATTAAATCTATAAAATTATTTCAAAATTGCTGAGATAAAATGTAAAGTTATTATAAGAGTTACCAAAAGATGGTGTTTAATACAAAGTAGACTGTATAAAATTCAGTCACATATGGACAGCTCCCACTCACTGGATTCCAGCATCCGTGGGTTCAGTTAACATTAGATCAAACATATTTGTAGAAGGCTAGAGAGATGGCACATTGGTTAAGAGCACTGGCTACTCTTCCATAGGGCTTTCATCATGACTTATAAGTCTGTAACTCTAATTCTAGGGATCTGAAAACATCTACTGGACTTCTTGGGCACCAGGCACACACATGGTAGACATACATATACACAAGCAAGATAGTTATACACGTAAAACAAAAATAAATCTTTAAAAATTTATTGTGGAAATAAAAATCATGTCAATACTGAACAGACACATACTGTTTTTCTTGTCAAACAGTACAACGCAACAATTTTTGAGGTATTAGGCATTACAAGGACTCGGGCTGGGCTAAAACATATGGGAGATGCTGGAGGAGAGCTCAGGAAGAGAGAAAGAACTTTACTGTTTGTGGGAGGATGTGTGTAGGTTGTATGCAAATGCTGTGCATCGTTTTATAAAAGGGAATTTGCATTTAAATCTGTTGTCTGTTGGCAGCAGGGATCTTGGAACTGGTCCCCTGTAACTGCTGAAGGACAACTGCACTGTGATAGGACCCAGATCCTTCTGTAGCCAGCCAGTTAACACAGTTGCACCTTAACCTCCAGTCAAGCTGTAGGTTAAACTGTAGCTTCTAGCTGTAGCTTCTACTATACAATTCCAGGGCCTTCAGAATTCTAGAAAACAAGCACTGGGTTGTAACCTCCTTCCTTCCTTCTTTCCTCCCTTTCCCCCTCTCTCTAACTCTCTCTCTCTCTCTCTCTCTCTCTCTCTCTCTCTCTCTCTCTCAGTCTCTTGTAGCTCAGGCTGGCCTCAAACTTGCTATGTAGCTAAGAATGACCTTGATTTTCTGTATTCCATCTCTGGAGAGCTTAGATACAGGTATTGCCAAGCATACTAAGTTTGTGCAGTGCTGAGGGTCAAACCCAAGGCTTTGCATGTGCTAGCCAAGCACTCTACCAACTGAAAAAGATCTTCAGCCCTACCCCATACTCCATTCTTGTCTTCTAATGTGTAATCTTATATAACCTCCTATAAAACCTTTCTTTCTGATGATTTCTACCTTTTGTGAAGTGCTATCCAGGTACAGCTCATATGTTTTGTTGTTTTATATTTTCACTATCATTCACTTTTTAATTATTGTCTCTGGTAATTTCTTTTTTGACCCATAATTTACTTAGAAATAGCTCATTTATTTCCAGATATTTCAGATTTTCTAGCTACCTCATTGTTATGGTGCATCTTAGTTACTTTTGTATTGCTGTGCTAAGGTACTGACCACAGTAACTTACAAAAGAGTTTATTTGGGACTTAACAGTTTCAGAGGGTTACAGTCCATAACCATCTGGTGTGGAACATTGCATGGCCCTAAAGCAGTAGCTGAGAGCTCACATCTTGAGATAAAAACAAAAGGCAGAGAGAGCTAAATGGAAATGGTTAGAATCTTTTGAAACCTCAAAGGCCACTCTCAGTGACATACTTCCTTCATCAAGGCCACACCTCCCAATCCTTCCCAAACAGTTCCATTAATAGGAGATGAAGTATTCAAACATAAGAACATATAGGGACCATTCTCATTCAAATTAACACATTATATCTCCAGTTCTCATAGGTACATGGCCATAACATAATTCAACATGCACTTAGTCCAACTTGAAATGACTTCACAATCTCAACACAGTTTAAAAGCCCAAAGTCTCTTCTGAGACTCATGACAATCTCTTAACTGTAACCTCTGTAAAATCAAAAGAAAAAAAAACCAAAACAACCAAAACAAAGCAAAACAAAAACAAACAAAACAAAGCAAAACAAAACCAAGTTATATATTTCCAACATTCAATGGTGCAAAATATACATCACCATTCCAAAAATGAGGAAAGAAGGCTAATGAAAAAATACTTGACCAAAACTAGACCAACATCTTGGGAGACAATAGCTGTAATCCAAATCCTGTGGCTCTGTGTGTGATGTCAGAGGGCTTAGATAGCTCTGACCTTCCAGCTTTGGCACCTGCAACACACTGCTCTCTCTTAAGCTAGCTCTACTTCCTCTATGAAGCTATCCCTGGCAGCTTGTTATGGCTCTTATGAGTTTAAAATCTTGGGATCTCCAATGCAAACCAGGTTTCTCCTTCACGGCTTCACATGGTAACCTCTCAGGGATTCCCTTGTTGCACATTTGGCCTCAGCAACTCTCCTTAATCATAGAAGAAGATTCCATAAGCCCCTTCACTCACATAGCCTTTATGAGTCACATCTTAGAAGCTTTCTTTTGTGGGTTTTAAGAACAGAATATTTCTCAGACCTCTCCTGAAGTGGGAATTTCTGGTTTCGTTGGAGACTCCATTGTGTCATGGTTTTTCTGGAAGCTGTCTTATAGGAGGATGTTTTTCTGAGAACAGACACATGGTGCTTTTCTGGAAGCTGTCTAGTGAAAGGACCTGTGATGTTGCTGGAGCGGATCCTTGAAACAACATGTGATGTTTGTAAAGAGTGTAAGTATAACCCAACAGATAGTGGACAACACTGGCATTGGTTCTCCTTGCTTTCATCATTGATCTTCACCCATCATGACTTCTGTGATAGTTTGAATATGCTTGGCCCAGGAAGTGGCACTATTTGGAGGTGTGGCCTTGTTGGAGGAGGTCTGTCACTGTGGGTGTGGCTTTAAGACCTTCCTCCTAACCACATGGGAACCAGTATTCTGCTAGCAGCCTTCAGATGAAGATGTGGAACTCTCAGCTCCTCCTGCACCATGCCTGCCTGGACGCTGCCATGCTCTCACCTTGATGATAATGGACTAACCTCTGAACCTGTAAGCCAATCCCAATTAAATGTTGTCCTTTATAAGACTTGCCTTGGTCATGGTGTCTGTTCACAGCAGTAAAACCCTAACTAAGACAACTTCATAGAAAGAAATGCACCAAAAAACTTGTGACAGTTTTCTGGTTGCTTCTTGCCACTTGAGCAGACTTGTGTCAATTGGTAGAGTCTCGTGGTTTCTTCTGGATCGAGCCACTGTTGCTGATTCATGTTTGGCATTTTGCTAGTGGACTGGACTGCTGACAAAAAGATTGGAATCACCCCCAAAGAACTTGTCATAGTTATGGAACTCATCCTTGGAAGACAGAAGTTGAAAGAGTGTGAATTACAGAGAAAATAAAAATACATAGTTTAATATTGTCCCTCTTGTATATTTGTCTCAGTTTGTCACTCGTATTTTCCTTTCTTTATGGTGTCCTCCAGGAACAAGGGTCTTTAATATTTAAGGTGTCGTGCCTGTCAGCTTTTCCTTAATGACTTCTGGGTTCGGTGCCCTGCATAGGAAATCTTTCCTTACCCTAACTAACTAAGGCTGAGCATAATTTATAACAGCTGCAAAATATGGCCATTTTGTAAATATGCAAATGTGCCCAAACTAATTTATAGATAAATATTTAGGATGTTTCTCCTGTGTAAGTCATTGTAAACAATGCAACATACAGCTTTGTGGGTGTATTTTTTATCTGCTATTGAAATGATCTCTCTTTAGAATGGATTTTTAGAGGTCCAATGAGTTCTTCGCCATTCAAAAACATTAACTACAATTTAATATTTACCTCTTATAAAGAGGGAGACAAAATTTTAAAACCAAATTTCTCTTTTGTGTAGAAAGAAGTGCCACTTAGTAGTGTGGCTACATATGTGTGTGTAAGTATGTATATGTATATATATTTCATGTTGATTAGGCATTCTGTTATTTATAAATGACTCTGATTGCCAGGCAGTGGTGGTGCACACCTTTAATCCCAGCACTTGGGAGGCAGAGGCAGGCGGATTTCTGAGTTCAAGACCAGCCTGGTCTACAGAGTGAGTTCTAGGACAGCCAGGGCTATACAGAGAAACCCTGTCTCGAAAACCCAAATTAAAAAATGACTCTGATTAATAGAAGTAATAAAGAAGTCAGTTATTAGTTATTAAATATAATTTATTTGATAAGCTCAATCTTTTCAAATACAGAAGAAAATTTCATGTCACTTGTTTTATAAAGGAAAACACCAAGAAGAAAAAAAAGACCATCTCCCTAAACACACAGTTAATTCTAGCAATCAGTCTCTAGATTGATTTTAGTGTGTGTGTGTGTGTGTGTGTGTGTGTGTATACATGCACTTTTGTGTGCATGTATACATGTGTGTATGCATGTATGTGCACATGTATGTGTGTGTGCACACGTAAGGTGGCCAGAGGACAACCTTGAGTATCCATGCTCCTCAAATACCAGCTATTTTTCTTCATTTCTGTGCTGGAAATTGAATTTAGGGCCTTAAGCCCTTTAGATTATCACTCTCTAGGACAGGGAGCTCCTGAGATCTGCATGCCTCTGCCTCCCCAGCACTGGGATTACAAGTGACCATTATCTGGCTTTCTCACAGGTTCTGGAGACACAGGTTAGGTCCCCATGCCTGAGCAACGAGAGCTTTACCCAATGAGCCATCTCCCCAGGCCTCGCCAAACTCTGGATTTCTTAGTCATATTGTCAAGCCTTCTTCTCAACAAATGTAAGACGCCATCACTTTCCACTGTCCTATCATTGCTACTCCTTCTTCCACATACTCCACTTGCTCTAAGTGAGGCCACAGCCTCCGTGGTGTCTGCACTGAACCAGAGAACCTTTAATCAGCCCAGGCTGACCCTGAAAGTTGAAGCTGCCCGCAACCTGGTTGGTGGGCAGCTGATGCTGAGACCAGCATCCTTGTGAGATGCAGCAAAATAAAGGATTGTAAGCAGAGCATTGGATGACATATCTGATATTCCCAGCACCAAGGATGCTGACACAGTAAGGTTCAGAGTTTGAGCTAACCTAGACTACATAGTGAGATCTAGGCTCAAACTTAATTTGTTTTTATGGGAAAGGGGGTCATGTTGCTTAGTGGTAAAACATGTGCTTGGCCTCTATGAGACTCTGAGTTCAACTGCTAGCACAAGAAAAATAAATTAAAAAGAAAGAGAAAATTAGGCTTTACTGCCCAGTATTTGCACTCAGAGGTCTGCTTCTTGACAGCTACTGATCAAGTTTATTTGGGGCTTGCATTTAGTTTATCTGGGGATAATGAGTGACCTCACCTTAGAGGATCAAAGGAAAGGATTAATAAAAAGCATAAGCTGGAACTGGAGAGATGGATCAGCAGTTGGGAGCACTACCTGCTCTTCCAAAGGATCCCATGTTCAATTCCCAGCACCCACATGGCAACTTACAGCTGTCTGTAATTTTAGTTCCAAGGGATCTGACACCCTCATATAGACATACACGCAGGCAAAATACCAATGCACATAAAAAATGTTTGAAACAAAAAAAGAGAAAGTATAAGCCACAAGATGACATATATCATCGCTTGCCAGGCAGAGGCAGGTCCATGGGCTTTTAACTCCAGAAGCATCATGTGAGGCTAGAGGGATGGCACAGCTGCTAAGAACACTTGTTGTCTCGAGCTCGGGGTTGGTTCCCACCACCTACATGACAAATCTTCTACCCTCCTCAGAAAGTCAATTTAAAAAGCTAAATTAATAGAGAAAAGAGATTTATTCAGTGTGGCCACACTGGGGAGATGGGGATAGGGACACTTGGATCTTCTTGAGCCAGGTTTGGCCTCCCAAGCTTGGTAACAACATGAGACACACACTTAAAATGCTAAAATGGGTAAAGGCCACATATACTACTACCCACATCCCTATATAAGTTGAATAAGCTGAGCATACTGACTCATAACACCTTAGTTCTTAAACTGTTGTTTTGCTTGGTGTGGTTTAGAGGCAGTGGCCTGGTCTTGCTTTGGGAATAAGGCAGTCTTTCACCTCAATCTGAACCTGCATTTTAAGAAGCATCTGAAGTGGAAACTTCTAGTTTCTTTGGAGATTCAGTTGTGTCACATGATGTTTTTCTAGAAGCTGTTTTATGAGAGGATGTTTTGCTGAAGCAGACACGAGAGAGGGTGTTATGCTGAGAACAGACAAGCGGTGTTTTTCTGGAAGCTGTCTTGAGAGAAGGCATATGATGTTTTGTTGGAGTGGATGCTTGAGAGAGCATGTGGTGCTCAGAAAGAAGATGGATATAACCACACAGACCATGAGAGGACATTCTTGTATTGGTACACCTTGCAACACTTTGCTGGTCTTTGTTGTCAAGATTCTTGTATTGGTACACTTTGCAACACTTTGCTGGTCTTTGTTGTCAA
>JADRCH010000251.1:732732-737069 GCA_019843965.1 Rhynchomys soricoides | reverse complement strand
TGGTCTTTGTTGTCAAGATTCTTGCATTGGTACACTTTGCAACACTTCGCTGGTCTTCACTGATTCTCGCTTGTCATGACTTCCCAGATAGAAAAGCTCTAAAGAACTTATAGTATTCCACATGCTGCTTCCACAGAGCCTTGCCCTTCCTTCTGGATCGAGCTGCTGCTACTGATTCGTGTTTGGTGTTTTGGACTGGACTGTTGATATCCTGACTACAAAGATTGGAACCACCCCCAAAGAACTACTTTTCTTTTTTAATTTTTTAAATTATCTTTAATCTCTTTTTTGTAGTCTGGTCATTATCCCCAACAGTTCTTTATCCCATTCCTCCCCTTTCCCTCCCCCCTTCTCCAAGAGGATGTCTCCCTCACCCCCTCACCCCACCAGGCCTCCTTACTCCCTGGGGCCTCAACTCTCTCAAAGGATAGGTGCATCTTCGCTGACGAGGCCAGACCAGGCAGTCCTCTGCTGTGTGTGTGTGTCTGTGTGTGTGTGTGTCTGTGTGTGTGTGTGCCTCGGGCCAGCTAGTGTATGCTGCCTGGTTGATGGCACCTTATTAATAGAACCCTTATTAAAGGTTTTAAATGAGTAGTTTTGAAAAAACCTAAGCCTACAAGAGGCTCTGCATGTCTCATGATGGTGTGTACTTAGTTTTATTATTTTTATTTATAATAAATTGAAAATTATAAAAATTATTTATAATTTTTGAAATTATAATATAATTCTATCATTTTCTCTCTCCCATTTTCTGTCCCATGCTCTCTCTCAAATTCATAGCTTCTTATTAAAAGGCTATTTTATTATTAAATAAAAGTTAAATTTTATTTAATTGGTGTGACATGTGGGTGGCTATTTGTGTTTGTAGATTATTAAATATATAAATACAACCTGCTTTGTTCATATAATGTTACATATATGCATATGATCTCAGGACTGAACACTTTCAACATGGCTACCTAAAGAAGACCTGAATGAGAACACCAATGGGCAAGATAACAGGGAACTGGGAAAGCTCCTTGGGCCTCAACCCTAGACAAAGAGCTACAGGTAGTTAGGGAATGCGAACACTGGAAGAAATGGCCTTCCCACATGAAGAGCCCCACAGTCTGTTATTCAATACCAAGGAGGCAGCATTGTCTTTAAGGCTGCATAGTTTCAGACAACATGCAATTAGGTCATTATTTAACTATTTTATTTCTCAAGGTTTGAGAGGGAGTCCCTGGAGGATCTATATGGTAATTCTTCAGTGTCTCCACCCTATCACTGGTTTGATGCTGCCCTTGAGGTCCTCCCCTTGATATCTTCTTCTGCAGGAACACCATGTACTTCCCAATGCACTTCCTATTGCACTTCCCAATGTACTTCTCAATGTACTTCTCTCTCTCTCTCTCTCTCTCTCTCTCTCTCTCTCTCTCTCTCTGTTTTTTGAGACAGGGTTTCTCTGTGTAGCCTCAGCTGTCCTGGAAATCACTCTGTAGACCAGGCTGGCTTCTAACTCAGAAATCCACCTGCCTCTGCCTCTCAAGTGCTGGGATTAAAGGCGTGCACCACCACTGCCCGGCCTCAATGCACTTCTCAATGCACTACTGGATGCACTTCCTCTTACACTTCTCGATTCACTTCCCAATGTACTTCTCAATGCACTTTCTGATGCATTTCCCCATGTACTACTGGATGCACTACTCGATGCACTTTCTATTGCAATTCCTAATGCACTTCCCAGCACTGCAGTAGGGCACTTCTTTCCTGGCAGTGCCCCTGCCTTGGGGAGCTCCTCTTACCTTCAGTCAACCCTTACTCAAGTCTGCAGCATCCTGTTCCTCCTCAGTGCCTCCACTCCCACAGCCTGGTTCTGGTGAACATTCCCATGCATCCCTCTTCCCTCAGCCTCTACCTCCTCCAGGCCTGTGTTCTCTCTCTTTTTTCATCCACCTCCTTCCCAGTCCCACCTCCCACCCACTCTGCCCCTCCCTTCCTAACTTCCTCAATTCACACCTACCCCCAAATTTCAGTCTCTCTGTGGGAAAGGATGCTGTGGGTCCTCCCAGCTGTATGTGCTCTGTGTGTGTGTGTGTATGTGTGCTGTGTGTGTTCTCTGTGTGTGTGTCTGTCTCTCTGTGTGTGTGAGTGTGTGCCTGGCTCTCTGTGTGTGTGCTCTGTGTGTGTGTGTGTGTTTGTGCTGTGTGTGTTCTCTCTGTGTGTGCAGTGTTTGTGCTGTGTGTGTGTCTGTGTGTGTGTGTCTGTCTCTGTGTGACTGCGAGTGTGTATCTGGCTTTGTGTGTGTGCTCTGTGTGTGTGTGTGTGTGCTGTGTGTGTTCTCTCTGTGTGTGCAGTGTTTGTGTTGTGTGTGTATGTCTGTGTGTGTGTGTCTGTCTCTCTGTGTGTGCGAGTGTATGCCTGGCTCTGTGTGTGTGTGTGTGTGTGTGTGTGTGTGTGTCCCAAGGAGGGCCTGGGAAGGCAAAAGGGCTCTGTGTGCAGCTAGGAGAAACCAAAGGCCTGAGTATCACTAGGCAGCAAGGCTTGCTCTGACATTCTGAGAAACTAGAGCCTCAACACCTATCCCAACCCAACTTGACAAATCTGACCCTGTGATCTCTTGGTGGCAGCTTATGAGGAAAGGGATAGGCACTACTAGGTCTGTAAGCCTGCAGGGGCTCCTGTGGGACCAGACACTGGGTCCTCTCCCTATAACATTGAGGGGGTTCTCCTATACAGAGAATTGATATGCATGTGAAGACATACCTTCAATAAACCTCCATTCTTGAAGATGAAGGCAGTTAAGAGTTTTATAGTGGCTTTCCAGTAGACCTGGCTGGGCTGTGGAGGGAGGTACACAGCCTCCCTCCACAGAAGATATATGATTACAACAGCTCTTGACAAAAAGTAATGCTACAGAGGCTGAGTGTGACTGTTTATACGTCTCGATTCTGTAAGTCTACTCCTGGAACTGTATCAATATGAAGCTAAATATTGGCCCAAAGCTTTTCATGCAGACGGCTATCCTTCATGGTAAAGAGTGAGAAAATGGCAGGCTTAAAAATTTAGAGTCAACGTGGATGAGTACTACAGGCCATCTTGGCTGGGACAGCATGTGCTGTTATGAACATTCTGAAAACTCTTAAATTATAAGTGTGAATTTAAGGGTGAGAGAAATAGAATATAAATATGTATACACGGAATGATCACAGGCATGTGAGATAAGATTAGAAGCCTGGAAGGAAGGAAAGGCAGAGTGGGAGGCTTTTCTTTAGAAAGTGTTATGAGATAATTCAGAGCTATATTAAGGCCTGTGGAATAATCCACTCGCCAGTCAGCACTGAACTGCAGCTTCCTCACTGCTAAGGCTCTGGGGACCCTCCTCCCCCACCCTTCTCCTCCCCCCATAGTGAGGTTTCTAAACACTGTAGAATGGGTATATTTGGTATGTATTGGGTTATTGTTTTTGGTTTTGAGATAAAAATCTCAAGTTCCTTCTGACCTTGAACTTGCTATGTAGCTAATGATGACTTAAATTCCTGCTCCTCCTGCCTCAACCTCCCTCCCCAATGTTGGGATTATAGGCTCCCACCACCACACCCAGATAGAATATAGTTTTATTTCTTGGTTTTTTTTTTGTTTGTTTTTGTTTTTGTTTTTGTTTGTTCTTTGGACAAATCCTCACCATATATCCCTGGCTGGTCTGGGACTCACAGCGATCCTCCTGCTTCTGCTGGGATTTTGGAGCATCAACCTCTGGGCTAGAATGAACATGGCCCTACTTTACATGCATGGCTAATTTATGAGTAACATTTCTAGGCTTGTTTAGCCAACATGATGCTTTGGGGGTTTATTCATATTGTTAAATCTAGCTCTGTTCATTCAGTAACTGAATTAATATTTATAAAGAAGCCTAGCTGGGACACCATGCCACCCCTTCTTTGTTTATTTTTTTCCTAAATTTTATTTATTTTCCGTGGAAGGTGCATGAACATGCCATGGCATGTGTGTGGAGGTCAGAGAAAGTTGGCTCTCTCCCTCCACCATGAAGGCACCAGACTTGCTAGCAAATGCCTCCACCTTCTGAGCTGCCCTGCCAATCCTGCTTAATGCTGATTATAATGAGCAAAATTTATTTTTGTTGTGGAGTAGTATACCATTGTCAGTTGACCGTATTTAACATGGCAGGCAGGGTGGCATGTGCCTGAGATCCCATCCTTCAGGAGGATGAAGAATTTGAGTCCAGCCTCAGCCGCACAGTGAGCTTTCCTCACAAAATCAAAAACAAAAGCAGAGAACTGTAGCTCTGCATTCTCGTATTGACTGAACTTAGAGCGTTTCCATTTGTCCTTATTAGA
>JADRCH010000251.1:722732-730232 GCA_019843965.1 Rhynchomys soricoides | reverse complement strand
CTACTCTTTTGTCAGCTTGACAGGGAGGAAGGAAACACAGCTATGGAAGACCAGTTAAACAGCTAAGGCTATGAGCCAGCCAGGACTGTACCATGATGTGGCTTAGAGAACTCAGTGCAGCTGGGCAGTGGTGGTGCACGCCTTTAATCCCAGCACTTGGGTGGCAGAGGCAGGTGGATTTCTGAGTTCGAGGCCAGCCTGGTCTACAGAGTGAGTTCCAGGACAGCCAGGGCTACACAGAGAAACCCTGTCTCGAAAAAACAAAAAAACAAACCAAAAGAAACAAACAAACGAACTCATTGGCGCTGAAAGTGAATGGCTGGGGCTGGAGAGATGACTCAGCCCTTAAGACCTGCTCTGAGTCTCTAAGAGCAGACCATGTTCTTGACAGCTGACCCATCACGGAAGCTCCAGCCTTTTCTCTTTTTTAATTAGGGAGTTTAATCCATCTTTAGTAATCTGTGGTGGGCTTTGGTTTATTTTGCAGTGCTGGGGACTTGCAGAGTAAACCATCCCTCTGCTATACCTGTTTCATGATATAGATTCTGTCTCTCTCTGTCTCTCTCTGTCTACTTTTAAGATCATGATTTTCCTCCTATTCTTTTTGCTGCTCTTCGCTTTGTCTTTTGTTCCTGGATCTTGAAAGGCCACTGGAGGCTGATGACTTGGAAGCGGGTTTTGTTTACCAGTTTTCCAGAGTCTGGGAGGAACCTATGCATGTATCTACACAGACTTGCAAGTCTGACTTCCTGGTTCCATTCTCTTGATCTAGAAACTATCCAGGACTTAGGGCCAAATTTAAATATTAACTACAGTCCCCTCCACAGCCCGCCTTCCATTATTTTCTCACAAATCTTTGTGGGCACTCCGCATTTCTTAGAAGCGGAGGATTTCCAGTAAGTGACGCAGTTGTTGGCACTGCTTGGAAATTTTGTGCCCCCGCACACCCCCAGGAGAGTGAAAAGCCCGAGCAGCAAGCTGTGTGGAAGGAGAAGACTGAGAAGACAGAGGGACAGCACGGAGGAGAGGACAGAGGTAACATCCGCGCGCCCAACTGTGTCTGACCCAAGCCAGACTCCTGCAAGCCTGCCACTGCCTCGCTGAGCCCTGGGCTCCACATCCTGAGTGGAGGACCACCCAGAGAGATCCTACAGTAGGGACAGAATTCCTCTGCAGCAGAACTTCAGAGAAGTTAAAAATCCTTCCACTAGAGGGCACAGGTGTGCTTCGCAGAACTGAGAGACTCAGGAGGAGCTTCCGAGTCTGAACCAGCCTTCTGGGGTGAGGGGAAGAATCTGGTGCCTTTTTTCTTGATACAAGGACCCTCCAAGCGCTTTCATAAGCATATCTCATGCACCCCGGAGGATGCAGGAGGCCAGACCCACAAGGGCTGAGTTAGCCCTGAGGATCATTGGGAGTGACAGATGTCAATCACGTTCACAACCTGCACTTGGGGTCTTTATTGCCTCTCTAGGAAGCAGTCTGAATGGTCCCTTAGGCTGAACGTTAATTCATCTGTTGAATTCTTAGTTGGCTGCTGCAGTGTTTACAGTTCTATATCTACATAGCTTATTTTTAAAAAGAACACTGGTGTTGCTTGCAAATTTTCCATATTCTTACATTAAAATGTAAATTCAGCCTTTGTCACCATGGACATAGTCAGCATCACTTAGCCTGTATGCCTGTATAGAATACACACAGCAGCTGCGATGCTCAGGAATGTGATTCTGTGGTCCACAGCTTCTATTTTTTGCCCCTTGCGGCACACATTCCGTACCACGTGCTTTCCAGCAGTTTATTTGGAATTACTATTTCGGGAACTAATATGAGAGACCATCTTTCTTCCAACACCTGAGGGCACTAGGCTACCTGGAATAGGGCTTGAGAATGTTTTGTAGAACTTTGGAGTCAGTACCCACTCCCAAGTGTAGATTCAGCCCAGGGCGAAGGGTCCACTTTGCTGGATGGCTCCCGTCCCTTTGGTTCCGCCAGCCCCTGAAAACTGTGGCTCTTCTCTCCTAGTTCAGACACGGTGGCAGGGGGTGGGCCATGGGCCACTCCCCAGGGCACTCTGAAACAGGACCACAAGCGTGACCGGTGAGTTTCCTTCCCTCGCGGGTGATCTCACCACAGTAATATTCCCTTCTCTCCGTTCTATTCTCCTGCCCCTCCTTTTAAAAATGTTCTTGTTGCTGGAAGTCGCACACCTTTAATCCCAGCACTCAGGAGGCAGAGACAGACAGATGTCTGTGAGTTCGAGGCTAGCCTGGTTTGCATAGCGAGTTCCAGGACAGTCGGTGTTTTAAAATATAATGGGGCAGCAGGGGGAAGGGGGAACCTGGTGGTCCCATGCCAAGGTGTCCCCTGAGAAATCATGCCATGTGACAGATCTGGTATAAGGAGGTTTATTATGGTGAAGGAAGGGGTGGGAGTAAAGATCTGGAGAAGGGGTAAAGGCAGACAGACCAGAGAGGTATGAGGGCAGAGAAAGGGGGACAGAGGAGGAAAGAAAAGGGGGGGCGGTTACACATGGGACTAGAGAGAGAAAATAAAGAGGGAGAGAGAAAAGGGGGGGGTAACAAGCAGTCCTTTTATATATGCCACCCCGTGTGCTACCTGCACCTGGTGGCTGGTAATGGCGGCGGGCGATGATGTCAGCTGTTGCTAAGTCCTTGGGTGGAGCCTAGCAGAATTGCCTGTGTTGTTTTGTTTAATTAAAGATGAGGAACTAGGAAGGGGTAATGGTGGGGCAGGAGTGAGGTCGCTGTGTTTTTCAGACTACTTCCTGCTAACTTTTGGGAGACATTCTGGGGACCCTAAGGAAATTGGAATGCTGGTCAGGTCCTAAGACAGCTGGCTGTTTCACTGCTGTCCGGGATCTGTGGGACTAGCTCTGGTGAGGAAAATGCAGGGCCAGTAGAAGAGTCTGTGGTGGTAGAGTGGAGCACCTGTGGGTAGCTTCTCTGGAGCTGTCCTGAATGCAGATTTTGAGTAAACACCTGGACTTGGCAGGATGCGGAAACACATACACATATTAGAGGCAGGAAATAAGGTAAGGTTTGGGAGGAAGAAACCTTTCCTCAGGTGGACATGGTCTTAGTGGATGGGGGTGGGAGGGAAGTCCCAAACCTAGGGAAGGGGAAGGAATCCCACCCTCTGGGGTAGGCAATAGGTGGGAAGCTTAGGCTGCTGATTGACAGGAGTACTTATCCAGAGTCCGTTGGACCCATGAGAGGTGGGTCTGAATGTATTTCCTGAAGCTTGCAAGAATCTTTTTTAAGTTTACATAAAGAGATATATTTTAGACACATTAAATTGTTTGTATTCTGTAGTGAAATCTATATTGTAGAAAAGGATAGTAGGACCGTACTTGTGACAAAACAGAGGCTTGGTCAACATTTTTTCCCCCGAAAAGCTTGAGCAACACTCCTTAAGGTGAGCTCAGGGAAGACAAACCATCTGTGGAGCAGAAAGAGCAAGAGGGGCTTCTTTGCTCTATCCAGGAGACTGGCTGTATATAAATTTAGTATAATGAGAAACGCCTTTATGTCTATATTTAAAAGACAACCAAAGGAAACTTAAAATCTTGAACTTGTGACTATGGTAGTAGACTGCATAGTGGAAGACTTTACCAGAGTTAGACGAATAACTTATAACTTCATTGATCAATGTTAGGACTCCGAGCTTTCTATTAGCTTGGCTGTCAACATGGTCAGAGATATGAGAGGCTTAAAATATAATGTAAATGCCATATGTTAATTTAAATGACAGAGATTAGTTCACAATCCGTCTACCTAGACAGTTCTCCCAGGCTCCATGGCAACACTGGCAGAGGCAACATTCGGCCATCAGGCCCAGAAGATAAGAGGCTTTTTCCTGTGGAGGAGGGACATGAGAGGGATGACCTCACCTTGTCTTAGGCAACATGAGACAATTAACTCTCCAGGTGTCCTCTCCTTGTCCACAGTTTAGGCCTGGCCCTGACCATAGGCAAGCCATTGGGGCAGTCTAGCCCAGTGGTTGTCGTACCACACTCCAGATGGAGTCCTTTGTCGCTGCGCCATATCTCCTTGGAGACTTGGTGAGGGGTGTGTGTGTGTGTGACCCGTCACTGTTGGGAGTCTCTGTTATAGTAAGTTTAAACATTTAATGCCACATTCAGCAGATCTCTGACAGGATTGAAGGCTAGTAGCTACTAAACATATCTGAATTAAACAACCTATATCTTTAGTTATCTGTTCTAAACTGTACCTTGAGAACATGAAACAGGAGGTCAAATCAAGCTAAATATTGTAATTAACTGTACTGTTTCTTTGCATGACTTCAAATATAAAAGGATTAAAACACATAAAAGGATTTAATCTTTTATGAGGTTACTGACTACCACCCTGCATTTATTTATTTATTTATTTATTTATTTATTTATTTGTTTAGTTTGGTTTGGTTTTTCGAGACAGCGTTTCTCTGTGTAGCCCTGGCTGTCCTGGAACTCACTCTGTAGACCAGGCTGGCCTCAAACTCAGAAATCCGCCTGCCTCTGCCTCCCGAGTGCTGGGATTAAAGGTGTGCGCCACCACTGCCCAGCCACCCTGCATTTCTTAATTATAGTAACTTTTATGAGACTAGAGTTTGTTAGGTTTATACTAGCTTTTAAGACTGGGTCCTATTAGATTTGAGCCTCTAAAACCATGATTTTGAGTTGAAGCTCTTTTAGTATCACAATAAAACTTTTCCATCTGTAAGCCTAATCTATAAAGAGACTGGGAACTTTTCTGACCTTTATATGGTGTGTCATTATAAAAGTCTCCCAGGTTCTATGGCAACTTTATAAAATTTTAAATGTTAAAAACCTCCAAAGTAATACTAAAATTAAGCACCTTTTAAAGATTGAAAACATAGCTGGGCAGTGGTGGCGCACACCTTTAATCCCAGCACTCGGGAGGCAGAGGCAGGCGGATTTCTGAGTTTGAGGCCAGCCTGGTCTACAGAGTGAGTTCCAGGACAGCCAGGGCTACACAGAGAAACCCTGTCTCGAAAAACAAAATGAAACAAAAACAAAAACAAACAAAGAAACAAAAAAAGATTGAAAATATAGAACGGCATTGTAAACAATTTCTCAGGACAAGATAGTGATGTGGAAATGTCTGGTTTGTTTGGAAAGGCAGTTATGCCAATGGATGTCTTGCTGGGACACACAGGATGTCTTGCTAAAGGAGACACGTGAAAGGACGTGTGATAAAGGAGTATAAACGTGACCCCACAGACAGCCGGAGCTGGAGCTTTGGTTTGGTTTGCTCCGCCTCACTAACAACACACAAGTGTTGGTTCGCCTTACATAATGTTGTTGAGCCCCACTTGTGGTAATGCTGCCATTGAGAGAAACTTCGCAAAGAGCTGCTTCTGATGTTTCTGTGGCAGCTTCCGAGGCCTTGCCTCAGGTCAGTTGGTGAGCCTTGCAGTTTCTTTAGGACTGAATTACAGCTGGTGGCTCATGCCTGGTGTCTGCCTGCCGAGTGGATGGGACTGAAGCTGCTGATTCACATTTGGGGTTTGCTATGGGACTGAACTGCTGACAAAGAAAATCGAGCTCGCCCCCAAAGAACTACTGCTAAGCAGGTCCACTTCCCCATCTCCTAATAACTTTCTCTTCCACTACCTCTGGTGGGCGGTTGAATGCTTATTAAAGTAGGTTGCAAAAAAAACTGTATGGCTACAGATAGCACCCAACATGGCTTAAGCATAATGGGTAACTACGTTTCTAAGTGTAGTAGAGGAAACAGATTTTGAGAGGTTAGCATTGTTGCTTAAAGAGATTGGCAAAATGGCAGCTACTGCCACTGGGTGGTCTCCTACTGTGTTTCCAGAAGGGGTTTGCTGGTTTTCCTTTGTAGTTTTTATATATACCATTTTGAAAAAGATGGGGTGGTGGTGGGGGGAGCTGAAAGCTCAGAAGGTTCACTCTGTTCTCTTCTGCTGGAAAGGATTGCAGAGTTGCCCATGCATGTAGAGAGTTTTTGATTAGAGGTCGAAAAGCTTGGAAAGCAAAAAGAGCTGGAGGGGTGGTTGGGTGGGGGGGGTGGGGGTGGGGGAGGAAGAACAACAGAATTCAGGCTTGGAGACTGGGAATGTACTGCATGATGAAGCAGGGAAACAAAATAGGCTAGCAGGAAAAGTGCCACCCTGCCCTGCTCCACGGAAGTTTGCTTTTTTGTTTTGTTAAAGAAATGCTAAGTATTGTGTAAATTTGGTTTTGTCATGGAATATCTTGTTTATTCCGTCTATGGTAATTGAGAGTTTTACTGGGTTTAGTAGCCTGGGCTGGCATTTGTGTTCTCTTAGGGTCTTTATGACATCTTCCCAGGATCTTCTAGCTTTCATAGTCTCTGGTGAGAAGTCTGGTGTCATTCTGATAGGTCTGCCTTTATATGTTACTTGCCCTTTTTCCCTTACTGCTTTTAATATTATTTCTTTGTTTAGTGCATTTTGTGTTTTGATTATTATGTGACAGGAGGAATTTCTTTTCTGGTCCATTCTATTTGGAGCTCTGTAGGCTTCTTGTATGTTCATGGGCATCTCTTTCTTTAGGTTAGGAAAGTTTTCTTCTATAATTTATAATTATAATTTATAATTGTTTTATAATCTTAGTGTAATGGCCTTGGGAAACACAAAGGAATGCTGCTCTTTGCTCAGAGTAAAGCTGACATATCTTCAAGGGAGAACATTGGAGGTATTTGAATTTTATGTTCACATTAGGGAGATGAGTCCTATATATTTTGGAAGACTAGTATTTATTTTCTCTGAATTTAGTCAGGAGTTGTCAACTTATTTCTAGTTGAGTGTGACAGTAGTAAGGTTTTCAAAGCCTACTGAAAACAAGTAACATTAAACGTGTAATTTATACGATTAGGTTGTGTGCTATGTTGACTGAAGCCAACTTTCCTTTGTCATTTTAAAGGAGAAAAAATGAATGGCCTATAAAACTGTAAGAATTGATCTGTCAGAAATAATTTCCAATTGCATAATGTTTTTACAGAGTGATTTAATTTATTTTAATCATATTTATAATGTGAAAGTATAAGATGATGATAATATTGGCTTCTAAAGTTTTAGCCAAAAAGATAGCATTTTAATTATTATAGAAATGTCTACAAGTAACTTCACAATTTATTAATTCTGTATTTAATTTTGACATGTTAATTCACCATTGTATATAATACTGTGAGAGATATCCCATAGTATGTACATATTTTCGTTAACATAAATTCCTAGAAATAAGTTTACTAGATAGAATTTTATGCACAATTTATACTTTGGTACTTGTTGGTAAAATGTTCATTAGAAGTACTTACTGTATTGATTTGTACTGTTATGTGGAACATTTCTCTAAAATTCTCTAACAATTAAATTTTATTATAAAAAAGAAAAAAGAAATGGTAAATAACTGGGCAACACAGCATAGGACAATCCCACAAGATTGGAAGGGACTGGTGTTGGCTGTTT
>JADRCH010000251.1:679381-715428 GCA_019843965.1 Rhynchomys soricoides | reverse complement strand
TCCTTCTTTCTCACCTCCTCTCTGCCTCACCTCCTTCTTTCTCACCTTCTCTCTGCCTCATCCCTTCTCCCCTCAGCCTTAATTCTCTTTCTAATCTCCACTCAGCCTTAGCCCCTCATTCTCTTTACAAACATACTCTGCCAATGAAACCGCCTGCCTTTGCTTAAATGCAAACTTGTTCCTGCCCTTTGCATATTCCAGCTCTCCTGCCCAGATTTTTCCTCCCACTTCTGCTTCCAGGCCAGGTTCCTTGTTTCTCAGTGCCATGTAGCTCCAGGACATCTCTCAGTGCTGGAATGTACCGTTTGTTTCAACAGTGCCTCAGTGCCCAATACCAGGTCATGAGCACATCATCTCTGTTAGACCGTGTACCCGCCCCTTTTAGACAACAGTAACCTCTTAAAATTCCAGATCCAGAAGTGTGAAAGAATCAGGCCATCCATTCTCATGGCTCTCTCTGGTACGAAGAGTTAAGAGACAGTTTGTGCTGTGATCTGATAGCTAATAATTTATGATATCTGACTCTTCCATGTGTGATGATATGACAGCCAGCCTAACCTAATGGTACTGTGTTATTGCCTGCTCTGTCCCAGTCAATTAGAGACACTTCCCCCAGAGTGCTCAGACCTGGGTAATAATTTACACATAACTCCTCCGTAATGGCTAAAGAAACTTAATAAGGTACCAGGCATCCTTAAGGGCCATTGACCTTTGCCCTGGAATGCCTGTGAGGTCCCAGCAGCCTGCAGGTGAGATGAGAATGGGGTAATGGTGTCCCTGCTGTAAGGTATTTAGCCATTTGCTCTCTGCTTTTGTAAACTCACTCACGGCTGATAAACTAGTCTTTTTATCAGTATACAGTAGGAAAGAGAAACAGCTGAGGGGAATAAAACAGTCCTCTTGCCCAGCTGTGGATTCCACAGAGAACTGTCAGGCACACCTTTGGTGTTCACCTTTACAAACCTTTCATTTTGCCCCCTTCAGCCTGGAATGTTGTTTGAGTCTAAGACTCTCCCTTCTGCTAGCAGTAAGAATAAATTTATTTAATTTAGATTGGAATCGAATCTAAGCCTTTGGTCTTCCCTAGTGGATTTAAGTGCCACAACATTTTGAGGCCCCAGCGAAATCCCTGGGAGAACCCAGACTCAGGGCCAGGAATCCAGGATAAGCCCTACATGGAAAGTCAGTAAAAGGATAGGTCATGGGAGGCTTAGATGTCTGGGAAGCCCAAAAGGGACAAGCCCTGGAAGTCTTGGAAGATTGGGATGCATACGACAATGGCTGTCACAAATTAACAGTCACTAGTAGGGGACAGGCCCTGAGAAAGCAAGTCCAAAGCAGACTTGAAAGACCCTGGATATCTCAAACTATGACAACCAAATATTTGTACATTAAAATCAAAACAAAGTAAAAACTGCCAGCCAACACACATCTCAAAGTCAGACTCACTGGTTCTGTTCTGGCTTCTGGATATTTATAGAGACATAGGAAGATTGGACACAGTCATAGACTTTTATCTCAAAGAGAAAAGGAGTGTGTTTTGTCCTTCTGGTTTTGGTGGTGAATGAAGGCGGCCACCATGCATCTCTATGTCTGAGTTTGCTTGGTCTCCTCTGACTATGTTGGTGTTCTGTTGTTTTATATTACTGTCTACTTTCTGCTGGATTTGTGTTTTTGAGTTTAATTGCAGGGACAGGAGCTGGACCAAGTACAACCAAATTGCCTCTGAACTGTATGCTACAACACTCATATGAACTCCATAAGGTGGAATACGGAGCTAAATTGTCACCACAGAAGCACTACAACCTATGTAGGCTATAGTGACCCACCCTTGATGTGGGATGGCCACATGAGGGGTCATCCATAAATTGCCAGGAAAGTCTGGCAGGGTGTCACAGTGAATCCTCCCCCCCCCCATCAGTTTTCTTACATCGGTGTCTGGCTCTCCCTCCTTCTGGAGCCCCCACCATGGCTGAAGTGTTTTGCACTTAAGCAGAGCTCTTCTGTTTTATCCGTTTTTAATCACCAAGCCTGTGGGCCAAAGGCTGAGTAAAAATCTTGGCAAAATATCGAGTCTCTCTGTTCTAGTTCCCACAGAGCAGGAAAGGAGGTGGATACCTTACAATCCCCATACCCAGCCAGTCCAGGACCTAACTGTGCCTGAAGGGAAAACCTATGCCCGTGGTCACTTAAATCTATCCTGATTTGCTTTCATCCTCACCCAATTGAAGAGGACTACACTCTACCCCAGCCAAGTCAGGCTGTCTTCCATTTCAGAGAGGTGCCTTCTAGCTGGCCCCAACCTCTGGAGAGGGAAAAGACCGGTGGGAGAGGGACAAAGGCCTAGGCCTTTTATTTATTTATTTATTTATTTATTTATTTATTTATTTATTGTTTATGTTCCTTTTAAACCAGTGATCTTTATAACTAGAAATTCTACAATCTTTCTTTTTCAGAGAAGACTCAGGCCCTCATTAACTTGCTGGAAGCTGTTTTCTTCACCCATCAGCTCACCTGGGCAGACTGGGAGCCATTCCTGGGTACTCTCTTTGCTTCTGCAAAGAAGACCAGAATCATGTATAGAGACCAGAAAAGCCTCTGTGTATCTAGGAGTTATAGGATTGGATGCATAAATGAGGGCTAAGCAAATACTGCTCTTAGCCTTACCACACTAGGACCTCAACACTGAGGTTGGGGGGGGGGGCACTTGACACCTAGCAACAGATCCTCCTGGGTAGAATAAGTACAGCAGTTAGAAGGCTGACAAACATGTCAAAAGCTATGGAGGTGATGATCCAGGAAAGTTGGGAATCCCCTGCTGGGCTCCCAGACCACCTCAGAGGAGCATAGCAGGAGTTCATGCCCATTGACCACACAGGCCAGAGAACCACTGTGCTATTAGTAACGCCTTTGTTACCAAGTCAGCCCCTGGTATTCACAGAGCAAGTTACAAAACTTAGAGGGGTTTGACTGGATGAATCGATCACAACTGTTAGAGATAGAGGCCTGGATGAGAGAAAAGAAAGAGAAATGTCTAGGATAAACGGTTGCCATGCTGCGGGAGCTGAAGGGTGCCCAGGGGTCCAAGGGCACCTATCCAAATCAGTCCCAAGCCAAGCTAAAAAGGGACTAGTATGCCTGTTGTAGAAAAAGATGACATTGAAAAGAAAGAATGTCCAAAACCTGACAGATGAGAAAAACTGATTCTCCATCTGAATGGGTCAGAATGATGGGGCTAGAGCTCCATGCAAATAAACTCCCAGGAGCCCATGGTCACAGGAAAAATAGAAGGAAAAACTATCTGGTTTCTGGTAGACACAGGTGCAGCCCATTCAGTGCTGACCCAACCTCGGGGCCCTATCACTAAAGAGAAGAGGGGCCACAGGAACTGGCACCTATTCCTGGACCTTCAAATGAGAAGTAGATGGTTAAGAGATGGCTGACTCCATTTTTCTTTTAAACAATGTTAGACTTTGGTTATGTCTTAGTTAGAAGTCAACCTGGGTTTTTTTGTTTGCTTGACTTTGTTTTTGTTTTGCTTTGTTCTTCCTCAATAATCTTGTCAGTTACACCCTGCAAATTGTTACCATTGTTCTGAGAATTGACTGACCATAAAATGTTTCATGTATGTTAACCATCTGATCATAACTATTAGCATTCTGTCTAAACTCCACCCCACAGTTACCTGGCAACAGCCAGGTGTGCTCCTCCCCACAGTTGCCTGGCAACAGCCAGGTGGGCCTGGCCCACTGTAAAAGGGGCTGCTTGCCCCTCCTCTCTCTCTTATCTCTTACCTCTCCCCATTCCCTTCCCCCCTCTCTCCACGTGGTCATGGCCGACTTCCACCTCTCCACTTCTCTACTCTCCCCCTCTCTCTGCTTTTCTCTGCCTCTACTCCCCTCTTAACTCCCCTCCCCATGCCCTGAATAAACTCTATTCTATACTATACTATCATGTGGCTGGTCCCTCAGGGGGAAGGGATGCCTGGGCTCGGGCCTGCTGAGGCACACCCTTCCCCCACACCTCCCTACCTCCCTATACCAAACATCAATAACCACATAACATACACCTTTCCCATGATCAGATCCATTTTTTAAATCACTTGCTTGTTTGCAAAAAAAAAAAAAAGCCTTTTTGTTTATGGTCTGGGCAGCTTTCATTCTCCCACTCCTGAAGTGAGTATAAATCTGGCCAGGCCATAAAAATAAAAGTTTGGCCTTGCAGCATCTCAATGTTAGCTCCTGATTTTGTCAGCTACAGACAATTCTGTTGGTCTACCCTCAGGAACCTAGCAATTGCTTACATCATCGTCTGCCACCTCAGCTGGGTAGGTGTGCCAGATATAAGTACCTGTTGCTACCACAGTGCTCATGCTCTCGCTCTCTCTCTCCCCTCTGCTTGCCCCCTTTTCTCTGCCTCCATGGCTCTGTTCACATCTGCCCGTCTGTCTATATGCCCACTTGTCTGCCTCTACCTCTCCCACGTCCTTACCCCTCTCCCGTCCCCCAGTAAACCCCTTTCACACCAGGCCTGTTACTCAGGGGCACACCTTGGCATGGGCCTGCCCAAGGTACCCCTCTCAGCACTATATTCCATAACAGTTTCAAGTTTATCTACTTCCCTTAAGTCCTAGACAGGATAGTAGTTTTTGGTGCCTGCCTAATCCAAGACATTGGGTGGGGAACAGGAACACACTCTTTCATTGTGTTGCCAGATTACCACATCCTCTAGTTGGTAGAGATTTGTTGAAAAAAACTTGGTGCCCCATCACGTTTGACAGGAATAAAGCTACTCTACCTGGGGAGCCCATGCTCAACAATCTTGGTAACCTGCCCCTTGTCAGAGGAATACAAAATGGCAGAATTAGACACTGAAAAACTAGGAACACATGACTCTCTCCTGACAAACCTAATGCTAAACCTCCCTGGAGCATGGGCTGAGACCAATGCCCCTGAACTGGCTTCATATTGACCATCAATTATTGTTCAGCTCTCTAGTTCAGCGTTACCTGAAACAGTAAAACATTATTCCATCTCAAAGGAGGTCAAAACAGACATCAGGAAGCACATCAGCCATCGTACGGAAGCAGGGATTCTAGTGCCCTGCTTCTCTCCATGGAACACCCCATTGTTTCCAGTTGTTAAGCCAGGCACTAAAAACTCTCATCCTGTTCAGGACTTAAAGGAAGTAAATAAATGAGTAGAGTCTATATATACAATATTACTAAATGTTTATACACTGCTTAGACTATTAGAACAAATGACCTTTTCATAGAGGTCACCTGAGACCATCAGAAAATACAAATATTTACATTATGATTCATAACAGTAGCAAAATTATAGTTATAAAGTAGCAATGAAAATAATTTTATGGTTGGGGTCACCACAACATGAGGAACTGTGTTAAAGGTCAAAGCATTAGGAAGATTGAGAGCCAGTGGTTTATGCTGTCCTGGATCTGAAAGATGCTTTTTTTATCTCTGTCTCTCACTCATATGAGTCAGCCTATCTTTGCATTTAAATGGACAGATCCTAAATCAGGTGACACAGGGATTTAAAAATTCCCCAACTTTGTTTGATGAAACTCTTAGTGCATATCTGCTTGAGTGCTGAGGGTACCCGAATGTCACCCTCTTGCAGTATGTGGATGACCTCATCACTACCAGCACCCTGGAGAAATGGCCAACATACCATGGATTCTTTGTCCACAAGTGGGACTCAAGCTACTCTAAATATCTCTGTGCCACAGGAGAAGAGGCAGGTGAGAGAATTCTTGAATACATTCAGACATGGCAGACTATGGACACCCAACTCTGCTGACATAGCCAGACCATTGTGCCAGAGCCTAGGAGAAAATGGCCCCCGGAGGACAAAGAGAAGGAAGTGTTTCAAAAATTCAAAAGAGCTTTGATGTCAGCCCCATCTAGTAAACCTTTTTGCTTGTTTCTTGATAAACAAATCAGGGTGGCAACATGCACACTGGTTCTAACTTGGACTCTGGAGCAGCTGCCTAGACCCTCTTGCATGAGGATGGCCAGCCAGCATCTGGGTGATTGCTGCCACACACTATTGCTAAAGGAAACTGATAAACTGACCATGGGACAGAAGTTGGGTGTTATCTATCTATCTATCTATCTATCTATCTATCTATCTATCTATCTCTGTCTCTCTGTCTCCGTCTTCTCTTTTCTCTCTCTCTCTCTCTCTCTCTCTCTCTCTCTCTCTCTCTCTCGTCTCTCTCTTGAAGTGTTCCTTTGGGGAGTCACTGCTCAATGGGAACTGTGGGAATGTAAAACCATGCCAGAAAGTTTGGTAAGGTAGAGCAGGCTGAGACCCGGAGACTCAATGGGCATACACCTGAGACTTAGGTGACTCCCTGCCAGATTCCTGGCCTGGAAGATGTGCCACACTCCTTACATAAAGAAACGTGACCTGTGGTCATGTAGGTCCTGAAAAGAGTTCTCGATGCTTACTTGGGAAACACTGAATTGAGAAAAAGTTAAACAACAAGGCAAAAGAATAAGCTGAGCCTCTGACTGGCACTAATCTCTTTGTTGCTTAGTCTCCATTGGCTCACCACCCTTTTAAGAGCCATAGCTGGGTCAGTTCTCCTGCTGCTCTTGGGCAGTTTCAATTGGCCCAGGCATTCTAAATTGGCTGTTAGCAAACATTAAGAGAAAGATCAGCTCTGTTAAGATATTGGCTCTACAGGCTCAGAATCAACCTGTACTTCAGCATGAACCAATGATTTGACCCATATGATAAAGAGCCAGTGGAGAATGCAGGGATGTGATATCCATCACTGATGGCACTGTGTTATTGCCTGCTCTGTCCCAGTCAGTTAGTGACACTGCCCCAGAGTGCTCAGACCTGTGTGATAATTTACACATAACTCTCCTTCGATGGCTAAAGAAACGTAATATAGTACCAGACATTCCTTAAATGGTCTGTGAGATTCTAGTGAGATAAAAACAGGGCAATGGTTCCTGCTGTGAGGCCTCTAGCTGCTTGCTTTGTGCTCTTATAAACCTATGGCCCTAGGACTGGGAGGAAGTGGTGTTGTGGATTTGATTTAATGCTTTTATTATGTTATTTGGGTTCCCAAATTGCCTGAGAATCCTGCATGTAAGGAGCTGAGGGTCCCTGCCCCCAGCTGGTTCTGATTGGTGAATAAACTTTACAGCAGTCAATGGCTGGGTAGGGAAACAGAGGATTCATGGGCAAGGGACCGAAGAAGCAGAATCGCCATGCCAGGAAAGGAATAAGATCCAGGCTTGGGAACAGCAGGATGAAAGGCATACTAATCATGTAAGAGCTGAGTCAGAGTGGCCCCAGGGGGCCTGCCATGATTGGATTTAGTGTAGCACAGATGGAATATAGATTTTCAGTAAGTAATAACTCAGGAGTATAGGAGGGGAGGCACTAGCAAAATAGAAGTTTGGGAGTGGCCCAACCATTGAGCTGATTAAAGCCTATTAAATATAAGGCTATGCCGCTATGTGTATATGTCTTTCATTTGTGAATCCAGAGCATCAGGGCAGGTACACTGGCAATTAGAGCAGATTAATCAACTACAGCTACAAAGTGGTCTTTTTATTACTTTACAACGGGAAAGAGGGAATAAACTGAGGAAAGTCGAACAGTCTTCACGCCCAGATGTAGATTCCATAAAAGACTGTAATGTATGTTTTCCATACCTACCTTTCTAAGCCTGTCCTTCATCACACAGTCTGTTTGGCTATAAGGCTGTGGTTATTCGGCTAGCAGTAAGAATAAATTCTTTTAATCTAAGTTTGAATTAAATCTAAGTCTTTGGTATTTCCCAGTAGATTCAAGTACCACAGGCACATGTTCTTTGTCAAGCATACATTATGATGAAGTAAGTCATGTGATGTGAAACTTCCCATCATCCTCCCAAATTTATAAAAGTTTATGCCTGCTCTAGGAATTTTTTTTCTCACAGTTCTTCCCTGGTCTTCCCCCACTATCTCTTGGGGTGGCATTGTCTTCTCTCTCTCTCTCTCTCTCTCTCTCTCTCTCTCTCTCTCTCTCCTCTCTCTTTCTTTCCCATCCCCTCTTCCTCCCTCTGTCTCCCGTTCTCATTCTTATTTTGGATTTAGTTATTGGAGCATTCTATATGTATCTTGATCCTGTTCACCCATTTCCCAATCCTTCCCCCATCTACACCCCCATCTCACCTGATTTTTTAAAAATACACTCATCAAAGCTGATTTGTGCTGTCCAAATATTCTTGCACACGTCATTTCCCACTACATGGTTGACTTGGTAGAGGCAACACCCTTGGTGAAAACTGTCTCTCCCTCTGCCAGTATCTAACAATTACTGATAGCTTCATGTCTAGGGGTGGGATTTTGGGCCCATTTCCCATCTTTGTGCTGGGGTTTGGTCGGGCTTGGGGTTTCACGGGTTCTGTTCATGCTGCTATAACCACTGCGTGTTCCTATGAGCAGCTGCCCTTCCATGTGCAAAAGACATCATTTCCTTATAAATGACCAGCTCTCTCCTCTTCCAGTCTTTCTGCCCCTATTCCTCAGTATTCCCCGGGCCTTGGAAGGAGGGGTACAGTATGTATGCTCCATATGGGACTGAGCATTCTGCAGTCTCTATTCTCATTCCTTTTTTTTTTTTTTTTAATACTTTATTTACATTCCAAATGTTTCCCCCTTTCCAGATCTCCCCTTTGGAACATCCCTATTCCCTCCCCCCTCCCCCTGCTTTTATGGGGGTATTCACCCACCCACCCACACACTGTCGTCTTCCCTCCTTGGCATTCTTCTATATTGGGGCATCTAACACCCTCGGGCCCAAGGGCCTCTCCTCCCCCTGATGGCTAACAAGACCCTCCTCTGACACATATGTGGCCAGCACCATGGGTCCATCCATGTGTATTCTTTGGTTGGTGATCCAGTCTCTGGGGGCATCAAGGGGTCAGGCCAGTTGACACTGTTGCTCTCTCCATGAGGCTGCAAACTCCCTCAGCTCCTTCAGTCCCTTCTCCAACTCCTCCATCTGGGACCTCACACTCAGCCCAATGGTTGCTGTGAAGTGACTCTTGGGTATTCCAAACTTTTGGGCTAATAACCACTTATCAGTGAGTACATACCATGTTCATTCTTTTGTGACTGCGTTACCTCACTCAGGATGATATTTTCAAGTTCCATCCATTTGCTTAAGAATTCCATGAAGTCATTGTTTTTAATAGCTGAGTAGTATTCCATTGTGTAAATGTACACTTCCACATTGCTGTTCATCACCAAAGGAAGTCAGGACTGGAACTCAAGCAGGACACGAAGCAGGAGCTGATGTAGAGGCCATGGAGGGATGTTACTTACTGGCTTGCCTCCCCTGGCTTACTCAGCTTGCTCTCTTATAGAACCCAAGACTACCAGCCCAGGGATGGCACCACCTACAATGGGCCCTTCCACCCTTGAGCACTAATTGAGAAAATGCCTTACAGCTGGATCCCATGGAGGCATTTCCTCACCTGAAGCTCCATTCTCTGTGATAACTCCAGCTTGTGTCAAGTAGTCTTTTCTGTTGGAGTAAAGTTTTTATGCACCATGTAAGGATTGTCTCCTTACTGTACAACTGCTGATTTCTAAACTGGTAGAGATCTGATTACAGTCAGGACCTTGATAATGTTAAACATCACTTGTCTCAGTATTTTGTAAGCACTCCACCTTCTGAATGGTAAACTAAAGAACTTAATGGTCAGGAGCTGACACAAGAGAGGGGAGCAGGACTCTTGGGAGAGACATGGAGGCTGGGAAAGAATCAGTTTAGAGAAGGCTCCAGCAAGACACAGCGGAGCAAGCTGACATGAAGATTAAGATTGAGAGGTAACAAAACACAGGGCAGAATGTGAGCCAGGTCAGTATTGTCAGGTTAGAACAGCTGAGAATCCATCCAGCTATAATGCCTAAGCTAATAATAAATACGTCTCTGTGTCATTATTCAGAGCTGGCATAGAAAAGGGGCGGGCATAGAAAGGCCCAGGGTTACTTTTCAAATTAAAACACATTAAAATTACAGTCTCTTTAAAACACTCAATCAGTCTGAAAATCCATGATCTTTTTTAAAAATTCAGGGGCTTTCAGCTGTGAGTTCCTGTAAAAGTCGAAATTAAAGTACATTCTTCAAGGGAGAAGGACCAGGGCACAGTCACAATCTAATCCAAGCAAAACCCAATGCCAACAGTATAAATAGCTCAATGTCCAAAGTCTGGCATCCACACACCATCTTCTGGGCTCCTCCAAAGGGCTTGGGTCACTTCTCCAGCTCTGCCCTCTGTAGCACACACAGCTTGTATTCTAGGGTTTGGCTGGCTCCACTCCGCTCCTGCTGCTGTTCTTGGTGGTCATCTCATGGTACGGGCATCTCCAAAATGTTGTGGTCCCCTGCTGCAGCTGGGCTACAGTTTCACCAATAGCCCTTCCTGGGTACCCTTCATGGTGCCAAGCCTTTTCTACATGACCCCCTCAGTCCTGGGACTTCAACTGCCACTGAGGCCCCACCTACACCAGTGACCTCTCTAGTATCTCACAATGGCAAGTCTCAGCTTCTCTCCATGACTTTTTCATGCCCTCAAAACCAGTACCACCTGGGTAACTTTAACACTACCAAGTTCACCTGCTAATGTGAGGTACGATCTTGGTAGCCTCTGTGTGCTGATTCTCAGGAGACACTTTCTAGAAGATTTTACCTCAGTGATACAGGTCTCTTCTTAATCACCACTAACTTCTCAGCTCCAGGTGACCCACCCCAGTTGTCCCACTAAAACAAAGGTTTCACTTCAATACCAGCCTCTTGCTTTTCATGGCTGATTCTTCAGTCCCAGCTGACCACAGAATCTTCACCCAGATGGACTTATAGAATCTTCGATTCCCTCTGAAACTTCACAAGGCCTCCGTTGTCTGCACTGCTGTCAACATTCTTATCGTCCAGGATCCTCCAGAGCAGCTCTCTGAACTCTCAACATTCAAATGGCTTTTCTAGCCCAAACTTCCAAAGCCCTTCCTCAATCCTCCTCAGAACAACATGATCAGGTCTGACACAGCAGTACCCTACTTGTCTTATGGTTTTATTGCTGCAACCAAACACCATGACCAAAGAGCAAGTTGAGGAGGAAAGGCTTTCTTTGGCTTAAACTTCCACAGCACTGTTGATCATCAAAGGAATTGGCCTAATTCCTTCTGGAGTGCTAGAAGTACAGGTGTGCACCACCACACCTGGCTCAGTTCAGAAGTTGGAAATTTAGCTGGGTGAGATCTTGCCCTAAGGTCACCACTCCCTTTAATTCCATGCAATACCAGGTTTTCCTTTAACCTGTTTCTCTCCTTTAACACATGGTTTAGCTCCTTTCCACTCCCTGATGTCCCTTTTCTCCTTGAACATTTTCTATTTTTCCTTGTTCAACTTTACTCTTTTTCATCACTGATTTTTATAAGAGTTTTTCATCACTAATGGCCACACAACAGAGCCAATACTAGGTTGTTCTGAGAGTTCCTCTGCCAGCACAATGAATCCAAAATGCTTCAATTTGGCATCAGGCAGATTTTTGAATGAGGGTAGACTGCAGCTACATTTTTTTTTTTTTTTTTTTACCAAAATATCACAAGAACAGTTTAACAGTCTTCTCCTCCGAAACCTCTTGAACCAGACTCCCACAGTTTAAGTCATCCTCAGAACCACTGTCTTCCTTGTTCCTACTTAGATGGCCCATTAAGCCTCACTTCAAGGGTTCAACTGATTTTCTAATATAAAGTCCCAAAGTCCACATTCCTCTAAGCAAAAGCATGGTCAAGCCTATCACAATAATATCCTGGTCTTTGGTACCAATTTCTGTCTTAGGGTTTAATTGCTGTGAAGAGGCACCATGACCACAGCAACTCTTATGAAGGAAAACATTTAATTGAGGCTGGATTACAGTTCAGAGGTTTAATCCATTATCATCATGGTGGGAAGCATGGCAGCGTGCAGGCAGCCATGGTGCTAGAGAGGAGCTAAGAGTTCTATATCTGTATCCAAAGGCAGCAGTGACAGTGACATAATTGAACTTCTGTGACCTCAAAGCCCACCCTCTAGTGACACCCCTCCAACAAGGTCTGATATGGGCCTGTGGGGGCCATTTTTATCCAAAGCACCACAGGAAGTTTGAGGTAGGAACTCAAGCGGGATAGGAACCTGGAGGCAGGAGCTGGTGCAGAGGCCATGGAGGGCTGCTTACAGGCCTGCTCCTCATAGGTTGCTCAGCCTATCTTTCTCATTTTTTAATTTCTAAAACTGTTTTATTAATTCTTTGTGAATCTTGCGTCATGTACCTGATGTTACTCATCTCCTTGTCCCTTCATATTCACCCTCTGCCTTTTATCCCCCCCTCAAAAGAAAAACAAAACTAAATAAAAACAACGAATAAACAAACAAAAACATCTCACCATAGGAGATGCACTGTGTCATGGTGCGTCTCATAGTATAGCCTTGTTTCCAAGCATCTTTACTTACAAATGTTCACTGCAGTGAGTCGCTAGTCTGGTTCAAAGCTTGTGGCTTCTGCTACACTATCAATCATACTGGATCCTCCCTAGGACTCCTCCCTGTTATCCTGTTATTGTCATGGAGGTCCTGCAGCTTTGGATCTGTAGGACCATCTGCTTCATATGCAGTTCATAGATGGGTTAAATGTTGGGCTGGACCACGGCTTGGGTGGTAGCTGACTTGGTCAGCCTGAAAGCTCTCCTATAGCCACATCACCAGGGCAAACTCATTGCCTAGACTAGCTCACCTGAGTGCTAGAGTTGGCAAGGGGTGGGGCCAGCTCTCTGGCACTCATGCCCTTGGGGCTGACTCACCCATGTCCAAGCCATCAGGGCCAGCTCCACTGTGCGCTCAGGTGAACAGCCTGTTTTCTTATGGAACACTGGACACTATCCCTGCATGACCCCACCCACTAATGTGCTGGAACTTCCCCTATTGATCACTAACTAAGAAAATGAGTTACAGTCAGATCTTAAGGAGGCATTTTCTTAATTGAGGATCCCTCCTTTCAGATAACACTAGCTTGTGTCATCTTGACATAAAACTAATCAGGATGGGCTGTAAATAATGGTTTCTGGAAGGGATCACATTTCATATAGAACCTTCTGCAAGGCTGATTAATTAGAACTTCAGTGATCATGGAGAAACTGGAATGTTGCAAGTCCAGAGGCAAGTTTTATCTGCTTGGGGACAAATATTTTAAATGCTGAGCCATCTCTCCAGCCCCATTGCCTTGGGACAACTAGTTTCCTTAATTAATTGCCCTTCTCTGCATTTTAATTAACATCTTTGTGGCTATTAGATAAATTATTGGGAATAAACAGTACACTAGTTTTCACCAATCGAAAGGCTAAGACACACGATCAACATCTAACATCTACAACAGAAATCCCCCACTTTTCTAGAAAAGTGTCTTGGTTTATTAATTTCTTTGTTATGTTATCACCAAAAAACTTCATATAATTGTTAGCAAGTTAAGACATGGGATTTACAGTAAGCTTAATCGGGATTATTTATATTTGACTCTAGAACAATCTCTCATATACCTTTTGATGTAAAAGCAGTGATTTTGCATTGAGAAGGACAAATTTAGACTCAGCATAGCCATGTTCCATGAGGGATTAAAACCCCCAACTTATTCTTCATCCAGGGACCTCCAAGGATACTGGGAGGGACACTGGCTATCTCCCTCTTCACACTGGTGATTGCCAAACACTTGATGAGGGTGTGTGAGAAACGTTGGTTTTTTTTTTGTTGTTTTTTGGTTTTGTTTTGTTTTTTTGTCAAAGGTAGTTTGCCCACTAAGGGCCAGTATTCTACAAATCTTTCCTACCTGGTAAAGCTTTGTTTACAAAAACCAAAACAGCTGACCCCTTTCCTAGTAATGCCCTTCCAACAAGACCACACCCCTTAATCTTTCCCTAATACTTCCACTAACAAGAAGAATTCAAAATAGGCACCTGTGGGAGCTGTCCTCATTCTGATAGGAACCAACTCCTTTGGCAGACCTAGTGGCTCCCTGACCCTGTTCAACAAATTTTAAAAATAGGCCATCCAGAGACTGCCCCACCTAGGGATCCATCCCACCTGCAGACACCAACCCCACACACTATTGCTAATGCCAAGACGTGTTTGCTGACAGGAGCCTGATATGGCTGTTCCCTGAGAGGTTCTACCAGCACCTGACCAATACAGACTCAGATACTTACAGCCAACCATCTGACTGAGCCCGGGGACACTAATGGAAAAGCTAGGGAAAGGACTGAAGGAGCTGAAGGGGATTGTAACCCTGTAAGAAGAACAATATCAACTAACGGGACCATCCAGAGCTCCCAGGGACTAAACCACCAACCAAAGAGTATACATAGAGAGAGCCAGAACTCCAGATACATATAAGTAGAGGATGGACTTTTCTGACGTTAATGGAAGGGAGGGAGGCTTGATGCCCCAGTGTAGGGGGACGCTAGAGGAGAGAGGAAGGAGTGGGTGAATGGGTCGAGGAGGAGCTCTCTCTAGAGGCAAAGGGGAGGGGGGTAAGGGAGGATCAGATGGGGGTTGGTGGAGAGGGAATAGGGAAGGGGTTATCATTTGAACTGTACGTGAATAAAATATAATAAAATAATATTAAAAGATAAGCTAATGTATGTGTGTCTCAGATCCAAATTCTCAGATCCAAATCAGATTCAGATCCAGAGATAGCTCCCAGGTGGTGGTCTCGAGCAGTCTGTGAGGAGCACAAAGCAGTGAAGCAAAACTCACCACTCTGCCTAAGCAGTTGCTTTTCTAAATGGGTAAAGTGCCACTCAAGAGTTCTAGGGTTTTAAGTTAGGGTTAACTATTTTTAGCAAGTTGGTTTCTCATGGACTTAAATTTCTGCTACGGTGGAGCAGAAATGGTGTTGGCTGTCTGATCTCAGCCAACACCATTTTGAGTGGGACAAAATGACACCAACTGTGTCACTTCCCAGTTCCTCCACGTGCCCCAGAGCAAACAAGCTAAGCTACGGAAACGCAGCACACCCCCTCATTCTTTCCTCCATCTTCCTTTCCTAGCAATGGTTTGTACCTAGGAGCCAAGGGGAGATTAAATCGAGATCCAGGAGACAGCCCTCCGTGTCCACAGATTCCCCTTCCTCGAGCTGAGACTGTGGAATTCCTTCCTTTGTTTCTTTATTTTGCTATTTGGCGAAGAGGGTAACTTATTTTGTTATATTTGTTCATTTAACTTGCTCATTTGAAATAATAAAGGGAGTGGCTGTCAACATTTAAGATACATGTGATCAGTAAGATGCATGGATCCCTATGGGACTTGTGCTCCAATGAGGGATGGGCTCGTTTTATTATGGAGCTGAGCTTATCATAAGCAAAAAGTAACCCTGTTGCCATCTTGACTTGTGATATCATCACATGGCAAGGACCATGAGACTTCAATGACATCTTTGTTCATGAATCTAGGTGGCCTAAGTCAAGGTGGGGATACCCTGAGACTTCACACTGCCACTGAGCTTTCAGGGATTCCCTCACCTCTAGAGCTTCTTGAACAACAAACATTCAGTTGCTTATCTCAACTTTTTTCTCGTTTTGAGTTTTCACTTTCCTAGATGCTTAATGGGATCTTGGAAGCGGGAGACCCAGAGGAGACTGCTACATAGGCTCTACTGCCGTGTAATACAGTTGATGCATTTTCTATATTAGACTAAGGAGATGCTACCAGAGACTTCCATGGTGGTTTATGGCATATCATTTTCATGATGTCTTTGTTGGTTTCTAGACGCAACGTAGACTTTTTCCAGCAATGTGCCACCGGCACTAGTCAGCTACCAATGGGAACTAACACTGTGAGATGACTAGACCCTGCGGGTCCCCCCAAATAGACTGACAGGTGCTTGAGGACTTGTGGCAAGTAAGAAGCTGCAGAAGCTAGAGGCAAAGAGGCATCAGTGTGCTTGGGTAGGAGGTAGGGAATATAGAATCAACTAGGTCTTAGTGGCTGTTCTTTCTGCCTAATGTATCCAAACTGTTTTTCTCTCTCTCTCTGAGATAGAGTACCCTTCTCTTCTCATTACGCCCTTCTGCCCACTGACCCCTGGGTACCCTTGTTTCTGTTTGTACTTTCCAGTTACAATGACCAAATGACAGGCTTCCGAGAAAAACATCCCTTTCTAGGTTCTTTGAGATGTTATTATTTCTTAGTTCCATATTCTGTAGATTACAGGAACTTAAATTAATAACAAAATAAGAGGCTACTGGCAGTAAGTCTATGGAGGGATAGAGAAGACCCTCTGCCTAATAAAATACAAACCACGATGATAACTCCAGCATCATAGTGTTTTTTCCTGGGTGTCCTTCGATGAATGTTGCTGTGTCTTATAACATCGATTTGATGGTGTTTTCTGGTGTGTTATTGTTCTTCTGTGTTTGCTGCTTATATGAATCTAACCAAAGCTGTGGCTACAGTGGGCCATTCTCTGGATCGAACAAAGCACACCATGAATTTGACTGCCTTGTGTTTTCTGTAACATTTACCTGGGAACTTACAAAGTCTCATAGTTTACCAGTATTACATGGGTAATATTGATTTTACTATATTATTCCAGGTATGTCATTTCATTCATCTTTCTTTTATTAAGTTGGTCCTGCTAGTATTAGCCTGTAAGCCAAGTAACTGCCATCTTTAAAAGACCACCCATGTCTGTTCATAGAAGGCCACAGCTGGGTTTGTTCATTACTCCTCCTTAGGAGCAGGTGTGAGGGTTTTGGGCTCTCACTGAGTAGGCAGTCACTCCTCCCAGTCAGTTGTATGCAATCTTGCTCTAATTGCATGTGGTCTTGAGGGCTTGGGGAAGAGCTAGAATATATAAGCTGGGGAAGACCAACAAGAGAGGGCTCTGTGTATGCAGTGATGGGAAAGCCATTGTGCCTACGGTGTGAGGACTTCCAGGTGTGGCTACTTTGAGACCACCCACACTCATGTCACTGTCTGCTCTGTCACTGTCTGCTCTGTAAGTAATCCCCATAAGCTCATGGGTTCCCACCGGCTGCACTTTGGTAAAATCAAACTTTGGTTTGCCATTGGAACCTTACAAGAAGGGGATAGACGCTGTTTAGCTTTCCTCCAGGGAGAAATTTCTCACAACAGATGGAGAACTTACTTGTTCATGTTGCTATGTCTCATGGTATTAAGAAAACCAGCAAGTAGAAGAGAATGTTAAGAGGATGTAAAAATGAGATATATTTATATGTCAAAGAAGGATTTACATATGAAGGTTACAGTGACTAGACATTTTTCTAGAATAGAAAAGAAAGCTGGAAAGCGTAAAAAACTTACAAAGGTCTGAGAAATTGCCTAATAAAATAAACTTGAAACTATGTACATAAAAGATGAAACTTTGTATACATGATATTAAATTTTCTAAGGTCAAAGTTCAATTCATTGATTCCAACTCCCTGCTTAAATTAATGACATTATTGATCTCTTTTTAATACACAACTACAAGAACTGGCTGAAAAGAACAAAAATGTATGTCTCATCGAAGTCTATATAAAAGTGTCTTGGCTTTGGCTCAGGCTGTATCTAAATGCGATACATGTAGTTAAAAGGAACAGACTAGTATAACTGGCCTTCTAGTGTTCAATAACTGTATTTGAAGACCAGCATGGATGTGGTCAGGATGTTTGTTTGTTTGTTTGTTTGTTTGTTTTTAAGAAACAATACTTTATCCATTTCCCTTCAAAGTTGACTAGAGTACTCCGAGGCACCTCTCAAAATATCCTGTAACTGTGAAAGCGGTCATCTGTTCTCTCTGAACAGGATGGTCATGGAGATCTTACCTGGTAAATGCTAACCATTGCCAGTCTGCCAACAGGAGGCTAAACACAGTGGAAAATGTTTACTCAATGCTTCTAAGAAAAGCCGTAGTCATGCGGGACTTATGACCAATCCTCACACAGATGAAACGACTGGTAAAAGGAATGCCAGAGAACGGGACAGAAAAGGACTGACTTTGGTCACGTGTGCTGTCTTGAATACCCAACAGGAAAGTATAATGAAAGACTAAAGTAATTGATCACATCTCACACTCGGCAGATATTAAACTTAAATCAGCATAAGATGTTATTTATGTTGGCTTTCTGAGGCAGCAGAAAGAGACCAGAGTCTGGCCACCCACAGAGAGGGGAGCCTGTCTCTTGTGGGAAATGAAGGAGTCTGCATGGGGAACAAGCTGGCTGTGACCCTTTATAGAAATGGGGGGGGGGGGATGGGAATGAGGAAATTGTTGCAGCCAAAGGGTCTTGCATTGGGGCTCCCTTTCCCCTCAGAACTGAACACTTACACTGGGGATACTTTTATTCTCAGAGGCATGAAGAGACGTGGAGACCAGGCAGGACTCTTTTTAACTGCTTCCAGGTGAGGAGGGTTGTGGGAGGGGGTAGCTGAAGAGGGGGCCCTCTGATCACTGAGGAGGAGATGTGCTTTTTACTTTATCAACTGCAATAGATCATGAAATTGCCTTCATGCATTCCTGGAAAAATTTTTTGAAGAATATACATGAGAGGGCTGTAAACAAGTGATTTGGTTACAAAGTAAAACTGAGAGATTACCCAAGGAGGCTGGGGTTAGGGAGTGGATATAGAGTAGCTTCGGAGTGGTGGTGATTAGTCCCATTTGCAAGTGTTGCAAGCTCTGAGGGGAAAGGTTTCCCCAGGGCCAGTGTTACAGCTCTTGAGGGTAAAGTCTTCCCTCATGCAAGTGTTACAGCTCTGAAGGAAAGGTACCCAGGAAATACCCCAAAGTCACACAGCACAACAAACCTCACACAAAAGATTTCCTGGGAAAGACACAGAGGATGTCTGCCTCTCCTCAGGCTGCACAAGTGAGCAGTAGCAAGGGACTGAGCGGGAGGCAGACTTTCTATAGGATTTCTTGGGGACAGAGTTTTCCAGGATGGAGATTTCCAGGGTAGGGATTTCAGGTTCAAGGATTGGTGGGGTTTCGAGCTCAGGGATTGAAGGTGTTTGTTGCCTTCACAACCCGGAAGTGGGTTAGAGCATTTACCCTACAGCACTTTCAGGAGCTGCACCAAAGTGAGCAATCGGAAGCAACAAGGGGCTACTGAGCACCAAACGAAGGAAACTGGATAAAATACAGGCCTAGTATGAAAAATGTATCCAGCCTGGCGGGAAAGGGATGAAGGTCCCTTGCAGCCAGAATTTCTCCACAGCAGCTAAAAGGTCTTTTTACAAATATACCAGGAGCAAGTGAAGCTGCAGTGGGGTGAGAGCCGTTGGGGATCTTACATGGAATATTTTCTTTGGATATAGAGGCAAGCACAATAAGTAAAACACTCCAACAAAACAGGGTAAAAACATAAGTATGGAATTAATGAGGAGGGAAGAGTGACCAAGGGAGGAGCCAGAGTGGGAGGAACCAGAAGCCCACACATAGGAGGAGGCATGTGGTTGGGCCCCATCTCAAACCAGCTAGGATTAGATGTGCAGAAGCAGCAGCTTCGTTGGAGGAGGGCACAGATCCCATCCCTAGCAACAATCAGATCTAGTCTTGCAGGACTGCAGCAGCCGAAGAATTAAGCTGTTTCTGAAAGACATTGAGCTGATCTCAAATGTCTTTAAGGTTTTGGGAAAGCTGGTGAGATAGAGAAGATGACTGATACAAAGAATGATACAAAGAAGGCTCCAGTTCAGACGTTTTGAGTTCTGGAAAAAAAAAAAATGTCCACAATGGCAAAAAGAGGCACGTGTGGAATGGCCCATGGTCCATTAATCCCCCTCTCAGAGGTCATCAGACCTGATTTCAGGGGGTTGAGGACGACGATGATCTCTCTTAAGTGATGTGACCAAAGAGGCAGTGTAGAAAGGACAGGAGTTATAGTGCCCGAGAGAATGATGATCTAAGAGGTCACAATAAAACCTAAATGATAGAAAGATCCAGAACGTGAATTAGGAGGTAATAACTGTACAACATCATGGGGGGCATTAAGAGAGAAAGTTAATGAGAAAAAATTATATCAATTAGTGTAAGTTTTGTTTAGCAAGGTTAAATGTAATTTTACAGCTGACTGCCTCATGTACCATAGATCCATAGAAGGAAAAGTAACTATAACCAGTTGTTTGCTACATCAGACTCCTGTATAAGAAACAAGCATCTGGAAACTTTGTTTTTTTGTTTGTTTGTTTTATGTTTTTTAAAAGTCAGTTAAATTCAGCATCTAATTGACAACATAAAAAAGATATAGAATCTTACCGAGTTGTTTTTTATAGGATTGTCTAATCCAAAGTTTTCAAAGACACTGCTTGAATATTCTGAATAAATTACTCCAAACAGTTAGTTTTATGACAGAATATCTGGCAGCCTCCTTTAATCAGGAAACATAGGTTTTAATGTATAGAGCCTGGAATTAGCTTTTGCTAAGAGGAAGAATTGAAAGCCAGGGTGTCTTAGCCTGTGCTCTATACCTATGAAGAGACATCATAACCAAGACAACTCTTGTAAAAGAAAGCATTTTGCTGAATCTCAGAGCTGCTCAGTGTCCTATAATCACAATGTGTGCGTCAGCACTTCTAGTGGCCAGTTTTCTACTAAGGTGACACAGGCTAAGTCATACGGGAAGTGGGAACTCCAGTTGAGAAAATATCCTCAGCACATTGGCCTGTGGACAAGCCTCTGGTGCATTTTCTTGATGACTGAGGTGGGAGGGTCTGGATGATGGACTACAAGATTTAAGATGAAATAAACCCTTTACTCCCCCCCCCCAAAAAAAAAGCATTTTCCTGGGGGGTTGCTTAACAGTTTCAGAGAGTTAATCTACTGTCATCATGGTAGGGAATATGGTGGCATTCATGGTACTGAAACAGAAGCTGATCTACAGACAAAGGTCAGAGGAGACAGAAACTGGCCTGGAGTGGTGTGGTATAGAGAGAATCTCTTGTGGACCATATAGAAGCATCACATGTCAATAAAAAGCTGATTGGTCAATGAGCTGAGACAGGAAATAGGAGGTGGGCGTTCCACTAGAGAGAGAGAACTCTGGGATAGAGTCAGGCACAGAGAGAGATTTACCCCAAATGCTGAGGGAGACAGTCGAGTGAACCTGAGGAGAGGTACCTAACCGCAGGACTTAGAATAGAATAAATGGGATAACTGAGTCACAAGCTAATGGGAACAAGCCAAAGGTTTTGGCCTAGGAAATTATTCATAAATAATTAAGTCTCAGTCATTATTTCTGAAACTTGTGCATGGACGGAAAAGTTCAAGGTTACACGTGGCATCCACTGTTGGGCATAAAAATCCAAGTTTAGAGATGTTCCAGGTAAAAGGCACAAATAAACACTTCCCAGAGCCTGACACAATTTCCTAACATGGCAGGAAGCTAAATCTCTTTACAAGAAATCAGAGGCCTGATAGTAACTGATAGCAAGCAGGAAACCAGAGCCTTGGGCACACCCCAAGGTAAATAAGAACTTCCCAGAGCTGGGTCAGATAGGCCCAGCTCCCAGCCGGTACCTGCAGGTTTGAGGCTTGGCTCTCACAAAAGGGCAAACAGCAGCTCCAGCCAAGAAAGAGCAAGAACAGTCTGCTAGATCAAGCTAGGGGGACAGAGTTAGCTGCCATAGACACATGATGGCCTGAGGAGCCTATAGATTTTTTTCAGAGCTGTGATAAGATTGAGAAGCCCCAAACTTCTGAACTGGTAAAGTATTAAGTTTGAAAACAAAGTGAATGAACAAATGAAAGAAAAGAAAGAAAGAAAGAAACTGGGTGTGGTGGTTTAAATATATTTGGCCCAGGAAGTAACAGTATTGGGAGGTATGGTCTTGTTGGAGAAAGTGTGTCACTGTGGGGGTGGGCTGTGAGACCCTCCTCCTAAATTCCTGAAAGTCAACCTTCTCCTAGTTGCCTTCTGATCAAGATGTAGAATTCTCAGCTCCTTCTCTAGCACCGTGTCTGTGTGAACACTGCCATCCTTCCTGCCATGATGATAATGGACTGAACCTCTGAACCTGTAAGCCAGCCCCAATTAAATGTTGTCCCTTATGAGAGTTGCCTTGGTCATGGTGTCTCTTCTCAGCAATGTAAACCCTAACTAAGATAGGTACCAAGGACTGGGGTATTACTGTAATTGGCCTGACTATGCTTTTGTTTGGAGGAATGTGGATCTTGGGACTTTAAAAAGCGATAGAATGCTTTTCCGAGCTACCTGGGGACGGGTCCATATGGCGTTGTTCTTGATTTCCATCATAACTTAAAAGGGAAACTTACACAGTGTCCAGAGCACTTGATGTCTTGCAGATGACTGAAGAGGATGTCCTCAAATTCCTTGCTGCGGGAACCCACTTAGGTGGCACCAACATTGACTTTCAGATGGAGCAGTACATGTACAAAAGGAAAAATGACGGTATCTACATCATAGATCTGAAGAGAACCTGGGAGAAGCTGCTGCTTGCAGCTTGCGCTATTGTTGCCATTGAGAATCCTGCTGACGTCAGTGTCATCTCTTCCAGGAACACTGGCCAGTGAGCTGTGCTGAAGTTTGCTATGGCCACAGGAGCCACTCCAATTGCTGGCCGCTTTACATCTGGGACCTTCAATAACCAGATCCAAGAAGCCTTCAGGGAGCCTCAGCTTCAAGTGGTGACTGATCCCAAGGCTGACCACCAGCCCCTCACAGAGGTCTTTTATGTCAACCTCCCGCCATTGCTCTGTGTAACACAGATTCTCCCCTGCACTATGTGTACATTGACATCCCATGCAACAACAAGAGAACTCACTCATTGGGTCTGATGTGGTGGGTGCTGGCCTGGGAAGTACTCCGTATGCACGGTACTATCTCCTGTGAGCACCCATGGGAGGTTATGCCTGATCTTTACTTCTACAGAGACCCAGAGGACATTGAGAAGGAGGAGGAGCAGGCTGCTGCTGTGGAGAAGGCTGTGACCAAGGAGGAATTCCAGGGTGAATGGACCACATCAGCTCCTGAGTTCACTGCTGCTCAGCCTGAGGTGGCCTACTGGTTTGAGGGTGTGCAGGTACCCTCTGTGCCCATCCAGCAGTTCCCACAGAAGAATGGAGTGCACAGCCAGCTACTGAGGACTGGTCAGCAACTCCCACAGCACAGGCCACCGAGTGGGTTGGAGCTTCCACTGAATAAGATTGAAGATACTAAGATGACAGAAATACAAGAAAAGAAAAAAAGATGAAAAATGAAGACAAGTCTTGGAAGAGAAAAATTTTTAAAAATTAGACAGAGGAAAGAAGGCCAGAACCTACAGCACCACCTTGTAACAAGTCTGCAAAAAGGCACTCTATATGTGTTAATAAATCTAAAATGATTTCCCTAGCCTTGTTCAGGGATTTAGAAGGAGATGAAAGATATCCACAGGGTTATCAAGAATATGCATGGCAACCCATAGAGACACGATATTTAAAAAGACTTAAGGAATCAATAATGACCTATAGCTTGCATTCACCATCTGTCAAACAGGTATCTAATAACTGGGCCACACAAAATCAAATAATTCTGAAAGACTGGAGAGATTTGATGACAGCCATCTTAGAGCCTGGCCTTCAATTACAATGACTAGCACGGTGGAAGGATGAGGCTTCAAGCATGGAGCAATGAAACAGGACTAGAGGCATTGCTGTCTAGGTGAATATCTGTATTCTGAATTGAGAGTACAGATTACCCTTGATGATGCTGTCCTAGAAGAATGTTGTACAAAGCCTTAAACGCTTGGAACAAAGCTGAATAACAGAGACAAGCGGAATCATTTGCAAAGATAACCCAGTGTTCAGATGAATCTTTCACTGGACAAAGATTAACTACAGCTCTGAATAGAGTGCAATCAGATCCAACTGCCAGAGAAATTTTAATTGAACCTTTAGTCTTTGAAATTCTAATGCTGAATGCAGAAAAGCTACTAGTTCTTTAAGGGCCAGATCTGTACTTCTTTAGGAATGGATTAAAAGTACTGTGGATATAAAACCTAATGCTCACAATTCAGTTATGGTTAGGCAAACAATTACAGAAGATATAATAGCATAAAATGCCCATTGTTGTGGCTGTGAGAGATCAGGTCATTCCCTAAGGGATGGTAGACAAACAGTTCCTAAGAATAAATTCTATAATGCTAATAATTCATGGGCAAATTTCTTGTGAAATGTAGAAAATGTAGAAGGAATAGACATAAGGTTTATGAATGTAGGTCATCCAAAGGAGTTTGAGGAAATTCCTTAATGACAGATTTGTTAAGCATTTCCTTTAAAGTGTGATTAGATCTCTCTACAAATGCTTGCCCTATAAGATTGTGTGTGTTAGCATTTTGTCTAAGGTCTGCCCCACAGTTACCTGGCAACAGCCAGTTGAGCCTGACTCACTATAGCCCCCTCTGCTCTCTCTTGCTCTCTGCTCTCTCTTGCTCTCTGCTCTCTCTTGCTCTCTTGCTCTCTGATCTCTCATCCCTTTCTCCCTCTCCCCATTCCCTTCCCTCATTTCTCTCCACATGCTCATGGCCAGCCTCTACTCCTCTCTTCCTCCTCTCTCTCTCTCTCTCTCTCTCTCTCTCTCTCTCTCTTCTACCCTCTCAATCCCCCCCCCTTCCCACGCCCTAAATAAACTCAATTCTGTACTACACCGTCATGTGGCTGGTCCCTCAGGAGGAAGGGATGCCTCAGCGTGGGCCCACAGAGGCACCCCTTTTTCCCACACCTGAGTACACATCCACCAAACATAGTCCCTCTCTCCTTTATCTTTTTGTGGTATACTTGTGATACGCTTTATATTAAAATGTGCAAAAATGTTTCATTGTACTACAGAAGTATGCCGGAGGAGCATTGTCAGTCTTAATTTGTACAGGTTTTCCCACAATGGCCATACTTGTAATACATGTGTAGTTACAGAACCAGCCTTTTCAGAACTTAAAGCAGTGGCCCATTGAAATCCTGATATGGTGTGTGTGTGCGTGTGTGTGCGTGTGTGTGTGCCAGCCACTTGGGCTGACAATGGTCCCCCAAGAGCCATAGACTCTTTAAATAAAAAAACTCCAGTACTAAGTATGAGAAAACATCTTTTGTGTTGTTGATCAGGGGAGTTCAAGAAAATCCAAGAATAACATAGGCTATTGCTGTTGTCCTTGGTTGAAGTTTCCTAGAAGTTAAAGGGAAGTCCCTGTTGTTGAAGACACCATGTACTTCAGACACAGAACACATTTGACCTGAAAACTTCGGCTTTCATGATACTGGAAGGTACTGTGCAAGCTGCCAAGGGAGGGAAACAATCAGTAGTCCTTTCCAGCTGTGATGACTAGGAACCACTGGGATGACTGTGTGACCAGCATGGTAAGATATCCCTAAAAGTGCAATAGTGGTCCTCATATCTCAGCAGTGACCAACAACTGTCTAATTCAGCTTTAGGTTCACTCAACAGAAGGGAAATCACCCCTGATCCTGTAAAGTTATCCAACTAACTCTTGAGAAAGAGAAAATTAGTCTTCCCCAGGGATGAGCCCTGTAATTAGTTAATCCATACCAAGCACTGAAATTATATACAGACAAGTAACACTAATGGAACAAGCAGGTTGTATTTCTGCACTAACACACAAATATACAACAGTAATAATTAATGAAAAATTAATAACGTTTATAATTACTGTAATTATGTATATTTTATATGTTTTATGTATATAATAAAAATTAAAAGTAACAAAAAATGAAAGAACTCTGAATTTGCATGAGAGTGGAGGAGGACATGTGAGGGAGTGGAGGGAGGAAGAGGAAGAATGGTGGAATTCCATTGTAAGTTAAAAATTTGCGAGAACTGAGATGTTAATGAGACATAGCCAGCACAAACCTCTGTGAGGAACTGTGTTAACAGTGTAGAATGAAGATCCTTTACTACATCAGTGACCCCCAAAGCCTGAGCTATAAGATGTGGATCCTTAGTGTGGTGGGATGTTTACACGATTGGACTTTCTTTGTTTGATCGGCCCCACCTCCTCCCTTGGTAGTATAGCTTTTCAACTCTGCTCATTTCTTTGTTTCTGGACACGAGAACTTGGAACCCTTTTGGAGTTCCCCTCCTAACACTGATATCAAGTGATTGTTAATCCTATGATTTGAGAGACTAAAACCTGTTCTACAATTCTGAGTCAAATTAGAAGCAAGTTTCTAATTTTTAAAAATTTATTTTATATATATTGGCATGTACACCTCCATGCCAGAAATGAGCACCAGATCATATTATAGATGGTTGTGATTCACCATGTAGTTGTTGGGAATTGAACTCAGGACCTCTGGAAGAACAGCCAATGCTCTTAACTTCTGAGCCATCTCTCCAGCCTGCAAGCTTAAATTAAATACTGGCCAAGTAAAAAGGAATCTGACAAGGTCCATCTTGGGGTTCCCAGGAGATGTCCCCTGAGTCATATTTTGCAGGGACGTAAAAATGCAAACCACACGATTCGTTGCAGTTTTTCATCACATCCAATTAGGTGCAAGTATACATCCTGATGTATTTCCTGCCCATGTACCTCCTGCCCACATGTGATCAAGCGCATCCTATCCAGAGGCATCAACCAAACATGTTCAGGGGAGTAAAAACATGCAGCTGCTTATTTACTAAGATCTGTAATTCCCACCATTCCAGGAAGTTACTTTGTCCTTCGGTAGGTGGGGCTGACTGGGTAACTTTGGCTCTTACATGATATTACAGATGTGTGAAGGATTTCAAGTCTGGGATTTAAGAGAGGCACTAAGATAGATTGTTCTTTGGAGTAAGAGACTGTATAGGAAAAGTTGTTAATGCTGTAGATAGGCAGACAGCAGCTGATGGGGGCTCTGTGTGACAGAGTGATGGTCTTCTCATATGGTTTTCACAGGAAGGAGTGTGAGGTGTTAAAAAGTTTTCTTCTTAATTCTGAAGGTGGCTATGGACAAACAGCCCATAACCCACAACTGGCATTAAAATGAAAACCTATAGTATTTCTGTGGTTTGGTTTGGTTTGGTTTTTTTGAGAAACAAAAATTCCAGAATTCGGATTACAGACGTGTGTCACTGGGGGTGAGCTTTGAAGTTTCAAATGACTCTCATCATTTCTTGTCCTCTCTCTGTTTGGTGGGCATAGATCAAGATAAGAGCTCTCAAATGTTCCTTTACTCTTCCATCACGGACTTTGTTCCTCTGCATCATAAATCAAATTAACCACTATCTTTTAGAAGTTGCCGTAGTCATGGTGTTTTATTGAAGCAACCCCAAAAGTAACTGAGACAGAAGTTGGCACCAGGAAGTGGGCCACTACTGCAACAAGCCACTTTTTACTGGAATGTGAAAGACTGTGGGACTTTGAACTAGAAGGAAAGTGGTGCTTTAAGCAGAACTAAATGAGTCAACCTAGTAGGACCTTGGAAGACAGTGCTGAGAGCAATGTAGGTGGAGGCCCAGCTCAAGAGGTTTAGAGGGAAGCACTATCAGCAGCTGAGCTAGAGATCGTTCTTGTGATGTTTTGGCAAAGACTGTGTCTGCTGCTCACCTTGTTCTAAGGATCTTCCTGAGGGTAACGTGAAGAGGTTTGGAATAATTTCATTGGCTGAAGAGATATCAAGACAGCCTAGCTGTGACTCTGTTGCTTGGTCATTAGCAATTCTGCTTATGAAGGCCTACAGTACAAAAGAGCAAGAGCAAAAAGTAATACAAAATGTACAGTTGGAGCAGAAACGGGACACCAGGAAGGAAATGTAATGTTTAAGCCAAGGCTTGAAAGTGGTTTGAAACTCAATAAGGAAGGGCGCCCTCGAGGCAAGACCGTGCCTCGCTGAGCTTCTTATTTGTGGAAGAGGAAAGGTCTGAGGAATTATCTAAAAATATTCCTAAAAAGCAGCAACAAAGAAAGCTACTGAAAATATGATTCAAGAGGGCAGGCTTCAGCCAAGTGCACAGCTGAACTTATCAGGACTGTCCACATGGATCTGGCTTTAGAGTCATAAAGGATGCATGAGTAAGAGAGCTGTGGACTCCACCGTGGTAGAGCTTGAGTCCAGGCAGTGTGCAGCGGCAGGTCCTGTATGGAGGCCCGGGGAGGACAAGAGGCCTCCAGAGGCCATCGTGTGAAGCTGTGAAAGTGAAGCCTGGATTGATTTTGAGACCCCAAGATGTTAGAGGTGCCAGAGCTGTGAGATATCTGCCAAGAATAGCTGTGCACTGGGAATGGAACCAGCCAGAAAGGCAGAAAGGCAGACAGACACAGAGACACAGACATTTCACAAGTAGCAAAGCTGGAAGGGCAGAGCATGTCTTAGGGTTTTATTGCTGTAAAGAAACACCATGAAAAAGGTTACTCTTAAAAAATAAAAGATTTAATTGGGGCTGGCTTTACAGTTTCAGAGATTCAGTCCACTATCATCATGGCAGGAAGCATGGTAGCAGCACACAGGCAAACATGGTGCCGGAGGAGCCGAGAGTTCTAGTCTTGATCAAAAAGCAGCAGCTGGAGACTCTCAGCTGTAGGCAGCCAGGATGGAAATACTTCTGTACTGGGCAGAGCTTGAGCATAGGACCTCAAAGCCCACCCCGAACAGTGACACACTTCCTCCAGCAAGTCCACACCTACTCCAACAAGGCCACACCTCCTAATAGTAGCAAGGTCCATGGGCCATGAATTTTCAAACCACTACACTAACTAAGCCCTCTGATATCAGACATGGAGCTACAGGATTTGGAGTTGCCCCGCTTGTTTTGTTTTTGGTTTGACCATCATTTCCTGACTGTTCTTCCTTTCTTCCCTTTTGGAATGATAATGCATATTCTGCACCATTGAATGTTGGACATATATGATTTGCTTTTTTAACTTATAATTCAAATTTATTTAATTTAATTAATTAAATTTTAATTTATAGTTTCTTAATTTATACAATTAAGAAATTGCCTTTTTACGAGGTGGCATAGGTACAGAGGTGATACCCTCCCCCTCCCATCCTCTCCACCTGCAATAACCAGGAAAGATAGACCAAGGATTGTGAGAATGTGGAAGCTAGCCTTCCCTCCTCACTGGCTGTAGCACCTAGGAGAGTGGGCACTGTGCCTCACCTGGGCAACTGTGGAACTGGCCCTGATGGCAAACGGTCGGGTGAGCCAGTTCTGTGCATGTGAAGGCAGGAGAGCTGACCCTGCGACCTGTTATGACAGCATGTGGTGGCCTGCCCAGAGCAGTGCTGGAGAACTTGCCTTGGTGGTGCAAATAAGAGAGAGCTGACAGGTTGACCAGCTCAGCTACCACACAGACCCAGATCCAGGGCTCTGAATTAGCCTACCTAAAAATCTATATCATCTGAGAACGGTTGGGACACACGAAAAGGTCAGTCCTGCTGATCCAAAGCTGCATGATCTCGGCGACACAGGGCAACAACAGGATAACTGGGAGCAGTCCCAGTGAGGATCCAATGTGGATGATGTCACAGAAGCAAAAGATCTCGAATCAGACCAGTGGCTCATGGCAAGGAATATTTGCAAAGTGAAGATAGGTGGACAGAGGAATATACTGAAGGACACACTACGACGTTACTGCTTCCATGACGAGGAAAATAAAAGCAATTTTCTTGAATCTCAGAAGAGATGGCTTTTAAACAGGGTTAAGACGGAAAGTTTATTGGAAAGTTTGAAGTTGGACTGAATGAACTGTGCATTACGATGTGGCTACCAGCCTACAGAGACCAGGGAGTGGAATATGGTGGTTTGAATGGAGAATTGTCCCCATAGGCTTATACTTGGTCCCTAGTTGGTAGAACTGTTCAGGAAAGACTGAGAGATTTGGTGTAGTTGGAGATCAAAGCCCAAATCAATCTCTCTCTCTCTCTCTCTCTCTCTCTCTCTCTCTCTCTCTGTGTGCGTGTGTGTACCAGAAGTCAACTCCTGGACTATGGCTTTGTGCTACCACATTCAGTTCTACGTGAGCTGGAGATGAAACCAAGGCCTTAATGCAGACTAGGTCGGTAAGCATTTACCAACTGAGCTACAGCCCAACGCTTACTTTTATAAAGTGAACCCTGGGTGTCTAGAACTTAGATCATTTATGGCATTATTTTGTAATACATTCTCATTACTCATCCTGAATTTCTACTCTTTTGTATTCATACAGATATGTGTATGTGCTTTCAGGATCTAAGCCACTATCTACCATAGCTTCCTTCAGTCTTCCTATCAAATTCAATTCTGCTGCTCCCACCTTGGCTTCATCTTTCTGGATTTTGTGATTTTCTTGGCTTGCTAAGGAAAAAACAAAAAGCTATATCCTAAATTTTGGAAATAGAAACAAAAGGAAACAGAAGCCTTTCCACCAGACAACCAGTGGGATAGAGTAGAAAACATCTGCTGTTTGCTCAGTCCAGCCTCAATCTCTTACACTTATTTCAGTGACTTCTTGAGCTCCAGAATTGGCCAGCAATCAAATTACAGGGCTTAGAAGTCCCTCAGAGAGACCTAGAAGTGAAGCCTGACCACAGAGAAAGAAAGGCAGGCTTTCTAGTTTGCTCTAACTGCTATGATGAGAACATGACCAAATGCAACTTGGGAGGACATGACATCATGTGGGGAACAAAAGGAACAAGACCGTAAGCAGTGTTCCTTAATGGACTCTGCGTCAGCCCTGAGCTCTTGCCCTGGGGTGGGCTGTAACCCACCAGATGAAAGAAACTCCTTCCTCCCTGTGCTGGCTAACTTTTGGTTTGTTTTGTTTTGTTTTGTTTTGGTTTTGGTTTTTTGAGACAGGGTTTCTCTGTGTAGCTCTGGCTGTCCTGGAACTCACTCTGTAGACCAGGCTGTCCTCAAACTCAGAAATCTGCCTGTCTCTGCCTCCCAAGTGCTGGGATTAAAGGCGTGCGCCACCACTGCCCGGCAACTGGCTAACTTTTGTTAACCTAACACAAACTAAAATCATCTGGGGAGAAGGTATCTTAACTGAGGAAATCCTGCTATAGGATTGCCCTGGGGACAGATCTGCAAGGCATTTCTGAATGATGATTGATATGGGAAGGCCCAGCTCACTGTGGGTGGTGCCACCCCTGGGTTGGTAGTGCTCCTGAGAGTGTAAGAAAGCAGGCTGAGTACCACAAGCAGGCCACTAAGGGGCACTCTTCCACAGCCTCTGTATCAGCTCCTGCCTCCAGGCTGCTGCTCAGCCTGAGTTCTTTCCTGCCTTAAAGACTGTCTTTGAGGATGAATGGTGATGGGGAAGCCTAAGAAAGAAACCCTTTCCTCCTCAAGTTCTTTATGGTCTTGATATTTTATCACAGCAATAAAAACCCAATCTCAGACACTTCCCAAATGGCAGTAGAAAACACAGATTGATACCAGGTTCATCTGTGACAGACCTGACCATGTCATTTTGGTGGAGTGTTTTGGAAGGAGTTTGGAACTTTAAGTTAGAAAATCCATTCATTGCTTAGTGTTCAGTGAGGTATTGTGGGAACTTGGAAGATATTCCCAAGACCACTGCAGAGGATGGAGTCCTGGCCTGTGAAATATCAGAAGGAAGTCTCTGAGAGTCCCTTAAAGACTGGGGGTGGGGTTGGAGAGATGGCTCAATGGTTAAGTGCACTGGCTGCTCTTCCAGAGGACCTGAACGCAACTCCCAGCAACCACATGGCAGCTCATAACCATCCATTTCCAGAGAGTCTGATGCTTTTGCTGGACTGCAATAGACACCAGGCACTCACTTGGTGTGCAGACGTTCATGTAGCCAAAAATATCCATACACATAAAACAAAAAAAGATGTTTTAAAAGACTATTAGGGCCATTTTTTTGGTAGTTTTAATTAAGAGCCTGTGTTTTTTTGTCAGCTGGGGCTGAATGATTAGCAGTAATTAGAAAGAGAACAGCATTATTGAGTTAATCTTTTGGAAAGTGTTCCCTCAGAGTCAAACCACAGAAGCTGTTGTCCAAAGGGGTCCAGGACTGCACCCCATTCTAGCAGTTGAATTTGGCAAGGTGTTAGAGTCAGCTGGGTTGTACTGATTTTCATGGCATTAAGGAGTCATGGAGTGCAGCTGAAGCTTGGCACTGTGAGAGGAGAGGAGAATCCATTGGTGAAGGTACAGCCTCTGTTCAGTGGAGACCTCAGCACATTGGAGATACCAGTACAAAAGGACAACTTCCAAGACAGCAGCAGGCATGGGCCAGAGCCACCTAAATCTGTGAGAGGAACTGTATGTTCTGTGGAAGACAGAGCCAGAGAAATGGGGCTGTTCAGACCCTAAGATTCCAAAGGATCATGGGTCTCAGACATCAGACTCTGAGCTATTTACACTTCTGAGAGGAGTTGGGTTTGATTTGATGTGACTTTGAATATACCCTAGCTGTTTTCTCTTGGGGTAAGAGAGTATTCCTATTATTGTTGTTGTTGTTGTTATTATTATTATTATTATTATTACTATTAAAGAAGCCCACAGTTGGGATATTTTAAAGAAAGTTGAGTTTTAAAGTGTTTACATTTTTAAATATTATGAGAGTTTTAAAGTTATAGTATGTTTTATATTGTGATATTAATTGAATATCTTTGGAATAAACAAGAAAGCAAAGGCTATAGTTGAATAGTGATGTGTTTTATGTCAAGTTGACAATGTGTCGATTGTGCTGGCTAGATTTTGTCAACTTGACACAAGCTAGGGTCATCTGGGGAAGAGAAAAATGCCTCTGTCAAACTGACCTATGGATAAATGTGTTGGGCATTCTTTTAGTTAATAATTAACATGGGTGGGCCCAACCCACTGTGAGTGGTGCCACCCCTGGGCAGGTGCTCCTTGGCTGTACAAAAAACCAGACTCAGTAATCCGTAGGGATCAAGACCAGCATTCCTCCACCGTTTCTGCTTTGAGCTCCTGCTATCATTTTCCTTGATAGTAGATTACAAATGTACCCTGAAACAAACTCTTATACATAAAAACCTGTCATTATACTGGCACTGCAAAGACCAAAAATACCAGTCTAACCAATTATATTCATAGCCAGCTCTCCCAGTTACACCTTAATGGCCTACAGTTCTCGTCAATCTAGACTTAATGAAACCTGTCTGCTCAAAATCTTTTAAGAATTCAATTACATTAACCAGCACATGTTGTTACAATTTTAGTTGTGCTTTTAAACAGTACTACAAATGCTGTGTGTCAAGGCATTATTTGAAGCACAGGATAGTAGCCAGATTTGAGACTATTCTCTATTAATTGTAAGGATTGTCTAATCCCTGGCATCCTCCAGTGCAGGAACATTTCAGTATCTGGTTCACCCCCCAGAAGTTTCGCACTAAATCTTGACAGAGTCCAAGGGGTGGGGGGTATACTTAGGCGATATTTTGGAATCCTTGCCCTAGAAAGAGCACAGTCCAGGTTTGGGACAGTTGTGGGTCAATGAGAAGGCGTCTGGCAGGATTTCATGAAAACTTCATGGAGAGGGTTTGATGAATCGTTCTCTACTCTCTGCATACAGCTGTGATGAATAACGCAGAGGACAAGCTTGGGGTGCAGAATCATCGGGGACCTGGGGAAGTAGTCTGGTTTAGATACTGATAATTTTGAGGCCCGTGGGGACTTAGGGGCACCTGTGGAGTGACAGCAGCTGGAAGGGTTGTTACAGATTGGCTACATACTCCCCAAAGGTCCTTTGGTAAATCTGGGTTCACAGGGTAAATGCTATTGGGAGGTGGTGACAGATTTTTGGAAATAAGGCTTTGTTGGAGATCCTTAAGTCGTTACAAGCATGCCCCAGAGGGGATTATGGGACCTTGGCCATTGCTCTTTGCTGTCATCTTCCTGTCACCATGTGACACCCTTAGCTTTCCTCCAAAACACCCAGCAGTGTCTGCTTTGTTAGCAGAGGCTGGGATTTCTCAAGAAAGAAAGCACAGAACAATCACTTGTTTCATAAAGGTGGCTCCTGGGAGCAAAGAGGGAACAGAACAAAAAGAAACGTAGGGGAGTGGAGAGGCAGCTCAGCCATTGAGAGAGATGTTCCTGTAGAGGTCCTGGCTTCAATTCCAAGCACCCACATGCCCCAAACTTCCAGTTCCAGGGGCTCCACTTCTAGATTCCGCAGGCACTAGGCGCATATGGTGTATACACAGGTAGGTAGGCATTTGTTGAGGTTTGGTCTTTTGCTGTCTATTGTAATGCTAGGTGAGGCTCCCAAGATCTGGAGTCTGCACATAGCCCCTGTGACCCTGCCCCAAGTTATTTCTGATTGGTAAATAAAGATGCCAACAGCCAATATCTGGGCAGAAGAGACATAGGTGGGGTCTAGGTTTCCTGGGCTTGGGATCAGGAGAGAAACCACAAGGAAGAAAGTGCAGGAGGAAGAGGAGGAGAAGCCACTGTGGGTTAGGAGGAAAGAAACTGTAGCGCTGAGGGCTGCCCAACTGGAGTTGAAGACAGCCCAAATGAAACTTAATAAGTAATAACTCCGGGTTATCGATGGGAAGTAGATCCAGACAATGTACAGGGTGGTCCTTGTGCTGTTTAAGGCTTATTGGAAATATAAAGATTCAGTGTGCCTTTTATTCATGATTTAAATGACCAAAGGCAGGGTAGAAATCCTGGGCTGGGATTAATATTTCTACAACAAGCAGTCACGCACGCACACACGCGCGTGTCTTGTTTGTGTGTGTCTACTTGACACAAGTTAGAGTTTTCTGGGAAAAGGAATCTCAACTGAGAAAATGCCTCCATCAGATAGCCCATAGGCAAGTCTGTAGAACATTTTCTTGATTAATGTTTGATGTCACACTTGAGGCTTTCATCCTGTTCTGTATAACAAAGCAGGCTGAGGAAGCCGTGAGGAGCAAGCAATAAGCCACACTTCTCCATGGCTTCTGTGTCAGTTTTTGCCTCTAGGTTCCTGTCTTAAGTGTCTGCCTTGCTCTCCCCCTTCCTCCCCCAAGGCACACCCCATTTCTGAGGATGGACTGTAACCTGTAACCCTTTCCTTCCTGGGTTGCTTTTGGTGATGGTGTTTATCCCAGCAACAGAAACCCTGGACAAGACAGAAATTAATAAACAGTGATGGGAGACCAGCTGAGACTCTTAGTCCATGTTTTCTAATCCGCAGGAAATGTGTTCTCTCTTATGCCCTTACCTCTCTTTTGTAGGGAACCTCAGAGCCATGGGAAGCTGCTCCCCACAACCAGAGCTGCAGCCCTCAACTCTTCTTGGAGAAAGAACAGCTGCCCAGCTTCTAGATGTGAGGTGAACTTACAGCCTGTGTGGTGGTCGAGGTTAGCTTTGTCTTTAGAGCTAGGCTGTCCTCTTTGGGGATGACCCCAACCCATGACTGGAAGCAACGATGGTCCTGCTCTTTCTGAGCAATAATCCTTGTCTAGCAGGAAACTGTGGACATCTCTGTTCCAGAGCTCCCGAGGGACAAGCAGAAACATTGTCAGGTCAGGTCTCACACTTCCGGCTCACATTCATGGCCCTCTGTAAATCTTCACCTTTTATTCTTCCAATGGCTTTCATGCACTCCCAACTCTGCCAGCTTCTGCTTCTCAGAGAACTTGAAGTACTATTGGCAAGGCACCCAGACTCCTGACCTCTCACCGTACCTGTTCCCACAGCAAGGCTTCCTCTGTGTCTATGGCCTGCCTGTTGCCCACTGAAAACCCAGGTGTCTGTGGGCTCACTCAAGTACATAGCTCCTAGGTTACTGGGTAGAAAAACATTTAACTGGAGAAACCCAGGCCCCAGCACCTGAGTTTGTGAGTTTGCAATTCTGAAGCACAAGTTTAGGGCTGAGGACGTTGGCCAGGCAAAGAAAGACAGATTTCTAGATCAGCTTACAGAGGACAGGATGGTAAGAGACCACAAGGCCTTTGAATACCCAAAGCCTGGAGGCCTCTAGAGAACGGGAGCCTTAGGAAAGTAGGGGTGATTGGTTCTATCCAGAGTGGGACAGAATGGTCCTCCCTGGTTCTATCCAGAGTGGGACAGAATGGTCCTCCCTGGTT
>JADRCH010000251.1:639456-675074 GCA_019843965.1 Rhynchomys soricoides | reverse complement strand
GGAGTGGTGCATGTGCAAGGACCCAGTGGGGCAGCCAAAATAAAGGTTTTGTTGATGTTCTGAATCAGAATATTCATCCCTTTTCCTCCTGTCACTTTCTCTATGGAATGAGAAACCAAGTTTCCTATTCTGCCTAGCCACATGTCTAGGCGCCATTTGTAACCATACTTTTGGCTACTTTATAGGGTTCTACCATCCTCCTCCATACCAATTTCTTCCAATCTCCAAACACTAGGTAGGTGAGAAAGAAGGTTAGAGGGAAAAGGGGACGTTGATCGCTTTAGACAACTTCCTGCTGATCAGAGGCATCAAGTTCCTGGGGGCAAATCCAATCATCATAGGATATCTCCAACTAGCAATCCAGCAAACAACAAAAGCAATCAGAAACCAGTTTTTTTTTTTTGCAAAAAAAGCAGCAGAGAGCAGCAGGAAGAGGAGGAAGCAGCAGACACCAAAGCTTCTCTGGTCTCTGGCATTTTTATACCCTCTCAAGAGTCCCCAGAATTCCAAACATAAACTATCTTTAGCTGGTAGAATCACACCACTGCCAGAGCATGAGACAAATCATAGTCAGCTGCTGTGAACAATCTGAAGCAGCCCCTATATTCCACACCTGGGATTAAAACAAAAGCATATTCACATAACATAACTGGGTTTTAAAGAAACCAAAATTCGGTCTGGAGAGATGGCTCAGCCCAGTGGTTAAGAACACTGGCAGCTCTACCAGAGGTCCTGAGTTCAATTCTCAGCAACTACATGATGGCTCACAACCATCTATAATGGGATCCAATGACCTCTTCTGATGTGTCTGAAGACAGCGACAGTGTATTCACATACATGAAATAAAGAAATAAATCTTTGTGTGGCAATGATCTGTGACAGGCAGTCTAGCACCCAGTTGAGCACAGGCTTAAAACTCTGGGCGACCCAGCAGAATCTGCAAGGGACCAGAAACATTATACCAACGTTCCCAGGAGGCTTTTGGCTCCGGTCACAGTCAGTACCACCCCTCCTCAGGTAGAGGCATGACCATGCCCCAGGTAGAGGCATGGCCACACAGCCCCAAGTCATCCCCATGTTAATGAGACACCTAGAGGCTTAACCACGCCCCTTCCCAGTTACTATATCTGCCTTGCCTCTCCCAGAGGGTGGGGGTACAATTCCATCCACACCACTCTCCACATGATGAAAATAAGTGTTTTAGAATTATGGACTGTCTCTTCATCTGGACCTGCTGTGGGAAGTATGGGAAGCGAGGGATCCAGCCCTCGATTAAGGAACTGCATCTAATCTCTCGCTGAGGGCTTCCCAGTACTCTCAGACAGTACCCATTCATCCAAGCCTAAGCAGCCAGCCTGGCACCCCAAGCCGCCGAAAACTCAGTCCCGGCAGGAACCTAAGCTGTGCTCTGGCTAGCCCATTGGTGCCCCAGCTAGAGAACCCATGGAGACGGCTGCCGCAAAGGCTTCCCACAGCCCCCACCCTGCTTGTCAGACTGTGGGAAGACACAAGTCCACTTTCTGTGTGTCTCCTGCCCCACCCAGAGCCACAGCGCACAGGACGGACACGTGGGGTTTCATTCCACTGCACCAGGCTTGTTCCCACAAATCTTTAAGAAAGAGAGAGAGAGAGAGAGAGAGAGAGAGAGAGAGAGATCCCAAAGTTCCCACTGTACCCACTGATTTGATTAGCTCCAGGAATCTGCCTCCTGCCAATGCTAGGGTCTCAGGTGTCCACTGCCATCCCTGGTATTAAAAAAAAAAAAATCCTAACAACCATTATATTTTATTTTATGTGTTTAGGTGTTTTGCTTGTATATATCCTTATTCACCACTTGTAGGCCTGCTGGAACCCTTGAAGGCAGAAAAGGGCGTCAGATCCCCTTGGAACTGAAGTTACAAATGATTTCTAGCTGCTATATGGATGCTGGGAATTGAAGCTGGGTCCCCAGGAAGAGCAGACACTCTGTTCTTTACCACTTGGTCCATCTCTTCAGCATCTAAAGCTTTGCTTTTTATGTGCTGAGAATCCCATGAGGACTTAGGTCTTCATGCTTAAGCAGAAAACACTTTACCAACTGCACCATCTCAGCCTGACAGGTTTAATTTCTCCCTCCACTTTTGTATTCTTTAAGAATTCAATGCAATATATTTTTTAATGTATCTTTCTTGTCCCCCAACTATTGTGGTAATTTCTTACCTCAATAAGCCCATATAAAAAACACACAACCAGTTATTGTATTTATAAGCTATATGCCTAGATTGTGCAGATCTATCACTAATTTATTCCCTAGCTATGAGACCCCTTATTACTTGTAGCTTCTCCAGGCCATCTTGTTCTGCTCCATCTTCCTTCCACCCCTCTTCTTCTCTCAGACATCCAGTCCCACCTTTCCTTTCCTCTGCCCAATCAATATAGCCTTTACTTGACCAGTTAGAACAGGGGGGAAGGTTCAGTAAGATCACCTGAGTATGTGATCTACTGTTTGTCAGGGGCAGCCCCTCTTGAGGAAGAAGAATTAACATCAAAATACAAACATCACCAGGGCAACCCACATTTCCCCCTTTTGTCCAATTAAAAGGCTCTTTTCTCTCAGATATAAATTGAGCACAATCCTCACAATTATGCAAATGGTAAAATATAATATACACTTAACCCCCAGTCTATCATATTTGCCAATTTAGATAAAGTGCTCTACCATCTATCCTAACTTAAAGAGTTTACAATTCTATATCTGAATCATGTTCTGATCTTAGTTTGCATTACCATCTGAAAAATATCCTTTTAAGGATATCTCTCAATGCTAAACAACTTAAATTTATGAGACTATAACTAATCTTCAACCCCATCAGAAATCTGAGAACTAATTAAATATTTCCCAAGTATATAAGAAGCACAAAACATAGCTTCTAAAACTTAAACAGTTTGTAGAGACAGTTGACTACCTGGGCAGTCCCTAATTTTTCATAATATTATAGCATCTATCTTCAGCCTTCTGGCCCAGAACCATCTGACAGACCTTGAAATGAAGCAGGAATGATGAAGGGCTAGCTTACCCTGTTTTGGCAGAGTTTAGCAGCCGACTAGTCCACATCTGTTTGTCCTTTTTGGACAGTATTTTGTCTGTAGATGATATAGGCAATTTCTGCTCAGTGGCTACCTTGCCACAATAAGTAAAGGTAAAAATGCTCAATTCTTCAAAGGGGATGTTGTTGTGAGCAGTTATGTCTCATGGTCAAATGATCCTTAATAATGAAATGACATTAAATGTCACATTCTGTGAATTACTGATATTTTTGAAGACTATCTATGTAAATTATATCTGAACTGTTAAACCTTAACTACTCCAGCCATTTCTATTTGAGTAAATTGAAAACACTTTATTATAATTGAATCAGAATCTAATATTACCATAAGTTTACTACTGGCCCATAACTTGCATTACTTAATCATTCTAAACAGTTTATAATAGTAGCTATTAGAAGGACTGTGTCAAAGCTATGTATTCTTAAATGAGTTGTATAGGCACAATGTCTATTAAGAGTAACAATATTAATTTTAAATTTGGTATCAATATACAGATTTATACCAATGAAAGCCTTAATGCTATATCAATATGCAAATCTGTACCATTGTAAGAAATTATAACTTTAATTTTGTATCTGTCTTAGTCAGGGTTTCTATTCCTACACAAACATCATGACCAAGAAACAAGTTGGGGAGGAAAGGATTCATTCTGCTTACTCTTCCACATTGCTGGTCATCACTAAAGGAAGTCAGGACTGGAACTCAAGCAGGTCAGGAAGCAGGAGCTGATGCAGAGGCTAGGGAGGGATATTTCGTACTGGCTTGCTTCCCATGGCTTGCTCAGCTTGCTTTCTTATAGAACCCAAGACTACCAGCCCAGGGATGGTACCACCCACAAGTGGCCCTCCCCCCTTGATCACTAATTGAGAAAATGCCTTACAGCTGGGTCTCATGGAGGCATTTTCTCAACTGAAGCTCCTTTCTCTGTGATATCTCCAGTTTGTGTCAAGTTGACACAAAACCAGCCAGGACAGTATCAATTATAAAGATTTTTATTAGTGTAAGATTATGGCTATACAATGTTTTGTTTAAGAGTAAATTTGATAACCTATTCCTATGTCTCCCTTCCTCCCTCCCTAACTTCATATTCATTCTCTTTCTTAAAAACAAAGAGAAAAAAAGCCACTAAAAATCATGTAGTACAATTTGTGTTGACCAACTGCTTATGAGCATGGGGTCTGCCCTGCAGTGTGCTTGTTGTATCCAGTGTCATTCCATTGATGAAAGTTGATTTCTCTTTTCTTAGAAGAAGTCAATATCAAATAGCTTCTCATTTGGAGATGACTTTGTGCCCACATCCCATCCTCTATGCTGGGATTTTACCTGGTTTGAGTTTGGGCATGTCTCGAGCATGCTGTCACAATCTCTTTGAGTTCATATGTTCATCTGCCCTGTTGTATTTGAAAAATGCTATTTCCTTAAAATTGCCCACATCCTGTGGCTCTTATTACCTTTGTGCCCTCTCTTCTGCATGGATTTCTGAGCCTTGAGGAGAGGAGTTTGATAAAGACATCCAGTCAGGGATGCCAAAGTCTCTCACTTTCTACACATTGTCTACTTGTGGGTCTCTGTATTAATTATGGCCTGGTTCAAATGTTATCATTGGCTTCCAGTCTGCACAGCTTAGCTAGGCTTTCCCTGCTGTGGCCAGTGAATTGACAATTAACTGAGAAGAAATGATCTCAATCTTAGGTTGCTGCTCATCCTTCCCATCACAATTATGGTCCCTACTGCCTCCTGTTGTTCACTTTTTGGATTCCACAACTTCTGTGAATTCCTTCCCTAAGGACAAATGTGTCAAAGACATGTCATCTTGATGACAAAGGCTCACTCTGTGGCTACCTCTCCCCTCCTCTGGATGATTGGTTCTCCAGTGTTGAATTCATTGGAGGATCTCCGTATTGATGAATGAAGCACCTGCTCATCATGGTCTTCTGCAGCACTGGTGTGGGTTTGAAGAAGCTGTCTGGGAGAGGATGCACAGTGAGGTATTGACATTCTGCAATACTTTGCTACTTTGACAACTGGTCTGTTACATAGTCCAGAGAGGAAGTCAAGCATAGTGGTGTCTGTACCTAAAGAATGAGATGAGTCCCTCCCTCAGTATTCATGGAATCAGTCAAGGATAACAGCTCTGTGCCCAGCATCCTCTTTACCTAAGGTAGGACTCATTGCATCTCCTGCAATGGCTAAAGTAAGGCTGAACTTTCCAGTGTGCTCAAACGCTTTGGCAGCCATATTTCCTTTTGTTGGATCCACTTACACCTGCTCCCAGGTGGGGAGGTATGAGTTGTGCTGTCTGGTGCCTTCATGTTTCTTGTGTCTCTTTTGCAAATTGTGTCTCTGATGGTGTGGGTCTCCCTTTTAGATTTTTTTTGGAGGGGTGCCTTCTTCTTGAGCCATCTTCTCTGGAAAGCTTTATGCCCAGTTCTACCCAGTTTGGATGAAATGAACAGCTGTAGAAGCAGCATCAATTCACATGTGACACAGAAACACATTTATAATCAAGGACAACTCACTAATACTAATTGGCCTATCTTAGTCAGTGTTCTATTGCTGTTAAGAGGCACCATGTCCCAGCAACTCTTATAAAGGAAAGCATTTAATTGAGGGTGACTCACAATTTCAGAGAGTTAGTTCATTACCTTCATGTCAGGGAGTATGAAAGCATGCAGAAAAACATGGTAGCTGAGAATTCTGTATCTGGATCAAAAGGCTGAAAGCAGAGAGAGACATTGGGTCTGGCCTGAGAATTTGCAACTGCAAGGCCTATCCTCAGTGACACACTTCCTCCAACAAGGCCATACCTCCTAAGCCCTGTCAAGTAGTGCACAACCTAATGACCAAACATTCGTATATGAGCCTATGGGAGTCATTCCTATTCAAACTATTAGAATCACTGAGTGGACATTAGGAGTCCTGTTGAAGGAATGAATGAATCTGCAAAGCTTAAGGTTGAATGGCAGGAGATAGACATGGAAGAAAATAATCTCTCCATGACACATTACTGTTAATACAGAGACAAGGCTGTCCTTAAGCTCAGAGATTTGCCTGCCTCTGCCTTCTGAATGCTGATATTAAAGTCAAATGCTACTATGCCTGGCAGCTTTTGTTATTTTTCAAAAACTTCCCCAAATCAAATATCAATTTTTTTCTCATGACCTTGACTTTAATTAACTTTTCAACTTTCCAGAGAGTCCTTTGGAACACCTTAATAGCTGTTTCCTGTATTTGTTGATTTTCAATTCCTCTGATAGGCAAGGCAACTCAAAGAAGAGAGAGTTTATTTGGGGCTTATAGATTTATAGTTCATGGTGGTGAGTGCAGATGACAGGAAGCTGGGGCACCATCTGAGAGCTCACATCTTTAATCACAAGCAGGAGGTGGAGAGACACTGGGGATGGCAAGAGTCTTTTGAAACCTTATAGTCCACCCCAGTGACACACCTCCTACAAAGACACCCCTCTTAATCCTTCCCAAATAGATCCACTAACTGGGGATCAAGTATTAAACTTATAAGCCTGTGGGGGCCATTCTTATTCTGTTAGTCTCACTGGGAGAGAGTAATACCACTACCACAATTTTGAGCCAAATCTGAAGTAAGCTAAAGATTGTTTATTAGATTAAATAAATTAAATACTGGCCAGGATGATGATCTCTGACCAGGACCATTCTGGCCACAAGCTACATTGGCCAGGTGCTTACAAAGGCAAACCCACAAGTCTACACACTTCCCACCTTTGTCCAATCATGGCAAGCATATATCCTGACATACTTCCTGCCTATACACCTTCAGTATACCTGTGATCAAGCACATCTAGTGTGGTTAGGTCAACCAAACTTGTTTAGGGATGTGAAAACATGTGGCTTGTTATCTTGCATGAACAACAGCCCCCAGCATCTCAGGAAGTATCTGTCCTTCAACAAGGGGCTTATAGGTTAGAGGCATTTTTGCTTTACAGATCTCTTAGGCACAGTAACTAAATCTTAAAATGTAACCTAGTCTCTCACAATTCAAACTGTTAGGGTAATACCCTAAACTCAAATAGTATGCAAAAGCAAAGAGTGTTTATTCAGCTGAATTTCTTGTGTGCAGGGGTCTCCCCCTTTGGGAATGGAGATACGTGGTGGACTTGGAGGCCCAGCTTTTATGGTCAGTTAGGGGAATTCCAGGGAGGTGTATGTACCATTTTGCCTTGATTGGTTAGCTCTATCTCTAGGGATTTGACTGATTCTATAATTGGTTAGGTTCTGGAGATTTTCCAGGGTGGTTGCTTACTCATTCTAGCTACGTATTCGTGTTTAGGCCATATTACATGGTGTCCTCAGACTGGCTGCCTGAGGTTGTGGGTGGCTGACCACAGATTCCTGGACCCCAGGTTCTCCTTTCTGGTAAATAGTAACTTAGGCCTAATCTCCCAAGTTGCCAGTTTGTAGCCTGTAATGTAGTCAGCCTGGCTCTGGCTAACTCAGTCCTCTCAAAGCCATTACATTCTATTTTCTGATCCCCATAGACTCATAGCCATATCATAATTCAAAATGCATTTAGTACAACTTTAAAAGTTCACATAATCTTTCAGTTTCAACACTGTTTAAAAATTCAAAGGTTGAAATGTCTTCTGAGACTCAAGTCAAACTCTTAATTGTTAGGCTCTGAAAATTTAAGAGGCAAATACATACTTCTAATATACAATGGCACAGAATATACATTATCACTCCAAAAGGGAGGAATGTGGTATAGCGAGGAAATACTGGACCAAAGCAATACTGAAAACCAGTAGGACAAACTCCAAATCCTGTAGATCCGTGCTTGATATCATTGGGATTAACTGGCCCTGCCTTTCCAGTTTTGCTGCCTGTGAGATCTCTTTCTCTAACAGCTTTGACACCTTTAATATCTTGGGGTCTTTATGAAATCCAGGCTTCATTTTTACAGGTTTATACAATGTCCTCTTAGGCTCTTCATGCAGGGACACCCCTGTCACATAGTGTCTTGCCTTGGTGGCTCACTTTATGTATGAAGAAAAATTGTAGAATCACTTAATTCCTGTATTTGTCATGACTCTAAAGCCAGGAGAATATGGCTGATACTGCCAAGGTCTGATGCCTGCTTGTAATAGAGCCTGCTGCCTTGTGTGACAGTTTCAGCAATTCTCCTTTGTCATGGCTTTTTAGGTGCAGAAAATCACCCTAGGTATTTTCCTTTCACAAATTAGAAGCTTAGCCCCAAGGGCATGCTAATCCCACCAGGGCAGAATAAGACCACTGCCACAATTTTGAGCCAAATTTGAAGCAAGTTTGATTTTTATTGGGGTGCACCCAAGAGCTTGCCAGCTACTGCTTCTTAAGTCTGGTTAAAGAGGGCAGTTCATTTCTTGGACCCATTTTAAAGAGTAAAATCACAAATGGTTGCAAAGCAGGTTTACAGAAGAAAGACAATGGGGTAATATGGAAGTACAGAAAAAATCTAAAACAAAACAAGACCACCATGTGGTCACTATTTTATTGGGGGTGGGTGGGTAGGAAGGGTTAGGAAGAGGGGGAGGATGTCTCAAAGGCAAGTCAAGGTCATGGGTTGTAAAAACAGCAATTCAGCTCTTAACAGTAAATGGAAACTTATTTTTAACAGCACAACACAATGGCTCCTGCCTTCAAAATGGAGTCAGGCATGTTTCTCAAGTGCCTTTCCCATGATCCTAATAAAGATCAAACCTCCCCTTGTGGATCTCTGTTGGGTTATGGTGGTGGTGAGGTCCCACATCCGCCCCAGGGCTTGGACCTCTCTGGTTCTCAGGCTCTTGGGCATCCCAGGCACTGCTGGATGTAGTGGAAGAGCTGAGAGTAGAGTAGGGTCCCCCCTTCAGGCTGGATCTAGCCTGGTGCTCAGGGGGAAAGGTGGGGAGGAGCCCTGCTGTGTCCCACTGTGGACCAAGTCTTTGGCTTGTTGCTGGCTAGCTGGGTTGATTTGTTAGAGACCGTGGCTGGGAGTTTGGAGAAGCCTTCTGTGGGAGACAAGATGTGGCTCTTTAGACGAAGGCCTGTTCCATCATTCTCCATGGCAGATCTCGATGAAGAGAGACAGTCCATGGTTTTAGGGCATTTATTGTCATGGCAGAGAGTGGTGATGAGTGAAACCATACCCCACAACCTCAGAGTGAGCCTGAGATTAAAATACCTTTTGCAGGGAGGAGTGGCTGGGAAGGGGAATTAAGCCTTTAGGTGCCTCATTAAAATGGGAATGTCTTGAGTCTATGTGACCACACCTCTACCTTTGGAGGGGCTCGGGCATTGCCCTTATGTGACTGATGGTCACAGACCTATGGAGAGCTGTGGCCTCGTGTTAGGAGCCTGGGGCCCAGGAGCATGGCAAAACACCTACTGTCCCTTGTATGGTTATCCCCTGCTGGGGACCCCCTACTGTGGCTCCAGGGTTTTAAACCTTAGCTCAACCAGAAACCAGGCTGCCTTTCATGGTACCACAGATCTCCTTATCTTTCTTAGCAGAAATCATGTCTGTGGTACTTTTTCACTTCAAACTGTACATTTTGTGGGTTTGTTATTGTTGTTGTTTCACTTGCTCTTTTTCATTGTATGCTAGCATAAAAGATTACTAATAACTACACAACAGAGGCAATGTTAGATTCTCTTGAAATCTCCTTCACAAAATGAATTAATTCATTATTTTAAAATTTAACCTTAGACAAATTTTTTAGAGCAAGGATAGGAGCACTCACATTCTTTGCTAACATATCACAAGAATGGCCTCTAACTTGGTTGCTAATATTGTTCTCCACTGAAACCTCTTGAGCTGAGCTTTACAATCTGCATAACCAACCCCAAGAGCTCTCTCATATCCTACTGAGATGTTAACAGTAAGTAACATAGGGACTTTTTCTGTGTTATCTTACAGTACTGAAGAACATCTGATCAGTAGATCCTGATTATATGTCAACTTCATACTTCCTTTGTCATAAGATGGATTCCTTGTTCTGAGATGGTCATGTGCTGTGTTAACACAGAAACAGCAGCTCTCATCTTAAAGCAGTGACCTTCAGCCTTCCCAGTGTTTCAGCCCATTCATATAATTCCTCAGGTTGTGCTGAACTCCAATGATAAAAATATTTCATTGCTACTTCAAAACTGGAATTTTGCTACTGTTCTGAATCATAATATAAATATCTCATATGCAACCTCTATAAAACAGTTGTTTGACCCTCCAATGTGGTTGTGACCCACAGCTCTGTCTTAAAAAGAATAATATGTAGTTTATGTTGGAGCCATTTCCATGACCCAGGAACACAGATTTTAGTTACCCCAAATGCCATGTTCTAACATGGAAGCAGTTTTATGAAACTGCTTTATATTTTTATTATACAAAGAATGTCATAAATGATGGCAAGTTTAGAATAACCTAATGGATGCATCAGAGAGGCTGGTATAGACAGACAGAGGACTGTTGAGGTCTGCCCCGTTCCCCCAGCATAGTTGCAGCCATTTTGTCCCATGCCTGCCAGCTATTTCATATTGTTGCTGTAATATGCCTGCTATTACATAAAAAATGACTTGACTCAGAGCAGGGTCATGCTGACCACATACCCTGTTATGTTCTGTATGTCATGAGACTTGTTAATCTTAAGAAATTCCACAACTATAGGCTTCATTAGGGCCTATCAAATTAAAGGTCAATTTTAATTGTTATGTCTAAACTGGCTTGAGTAAGGTTCCACCATCAAGCAGATCTTCCAACACCTGTGTATGGGCTCATTATGGTTTTTGCAGATTTAGCCTTTATAAGCTGGCTTTGAGAAATGTCAAGTGTGCAGCTTTCATCTCTTGAGTCTGAGCTGTTGCTCTGGTTGTACTCCTTGAGTGTGTGCTTAATAAACCATTCCTGTTTAACTTAAGATCAGTGCTTGTGTGGTTTGTGGGGTGACTCCTGGACCCCAACATGAATAATTATTTTAGGGCCAAGATGCTCTTTGGTGGCATTCTTAGGTTTTAGATTGGGGGAAGATAGTTGTCAGTTCTGACACAGAGGTGAAAAAAGAATTGCTATGTGTTTGGGGGTGAGATGGGGTGGGGGAGAACTAGCCCAGGATAGGGTAACCATCCCAGGATAAGTTAATTACCCCAGGATAAATTAGCCATCTCAGGATAAGTTAATCATCCCAGGATAAGGTAACCAGCCCAAGATAAAGTAACTAGCTCAAGAAAATTTAACTAGATCAAGATAATGGGTCTAGTCTAAGGTAAGGTAATTAACCCAAGATAAGGTAACTAACTCAAGATAATGTTATCATACTAAGATAAATTAATTACCTCAAGATAAGATAACTACCCCAAAATGAGGTAACTAGCTCAAGAAAAGGTAACTTACTCAAGATAAGATAGCCATCCCAAGGTAAGGTAAGTAGCTCAAAAATAATGTTATTAGGTCAAGATAAGGTACCTATCTCAGGGTAAGGTAACTAGCCCAATCTAAAGTAGCTAATTATATAAGGTGACTAGCTTAAGAGAAGATAACTAATTCATGATAAGGTAAGCAGTCCAAGACAAGATAACTAGCTCAAATAACTAGCTATAGATAAGGTAACTATCTCAAGAAAACGTAAGTGGGTGAATAAGGAAAATAGGTCAAAATAAGGTAACTAACCCGAACTAAAGTGACTTGTAAAAGTTAGTCCTGTTTCCTCCTCCCAGCACCATGCTCTCAGAAATAAGACTCAGACGCAAAATATTTTTACAAATATCTTGACCATATAGCTAGGCTCTACTCTGACTAGACCATAACTAAAATAACCCAATTATTTTAACCTACATTCTGCTATACATGGCTGAGTCAGGTACCATGTGTCTGCTTCCTCACATCTTCCCAAATGGATCTCTCACCTAGCTCTCCCTCAGAATCTTTTCTGCCTCCTGGATGTCCCATCTTTTATTCTACCCTTTCCTATAGGCCATAGGTTTTTAAATTGACAAGTGATGCATCCATAAAGACATAAGATATGCCGGGCAGTGGTGGCACAGGCCTTTAATCCCAGCACTTGGGAGGCAGAGGCAGGCGGATTTCTGAGTTCGAGGCCAGCCTGGTCTACAGAGTGAGTTTCAGGACAGCCAAGAGCTACACAGAGAAACTCTGTCTTGAAAAACAAAACAAAACAAAACAAACAAACAAAAAAGACATAAGATATTCTCTCTACAATTTCCCCTTTTAGTCCAATAAAAGGCTCTTTTACTTTAGAATATAAATTGAATATAATTATAACAATTATGAAACAATTATGAAAGCTATAAGGTATTATATACATATACAATGTACAGTCCATATTATTTGGCAATTAAGGAAAAAATTCTATTATTTATCCTATTTTGGGGTATTCAAAGTTTTGTACCTAACTTGGTTTCTGTCCTAATTTATATTACCACCCTAAAAACACCTTCTTAGACCTAGAACATCTTCTTAAATCCTAAACAACTTAAGCTTATAGTAAGATTATGACTATCTAGTCTTCAACTCCATCAGAGAACTGAGAAGGAATAAATACTATCTGAGTATGCAGGAAGTGTAGGAACACAGCTTATAAAAATCATAAAAATGACAGAGACCACTGACCATTTGACAGTCCTTAATATTCTCTATTAGGTTGGAGCATCTATCTTTAGCCTTCTGGCTCAAAATATCTGACAAATATTTTGTGAAGCAGGAATTATGAAGGACTTTCTTACTCTCACTTGGCAGAGCTTGGCAGTTGATTTCCCTGCATTTATTTGTCCTTTCTGGACAGATTCATCTGTAATTAAATCATGGACATTTTCTTTGCCCAGTGGTCAGCCTGCCACAATTGAAACAACTCCATACGGAGGTTATAGATGCTCATCATCTTCTTTGAAGTGGAATTGGATGCTGCCAGGAACTGACATGTCTCAATGTCAAAAAAGCCTTAAATTAATGATTAAAAAATCTTTAAATGCCATATTCTGTGAGTCTCTGAGGTTCTCAAAGATTATTTATCTATAATATATCTGAATTGTCAAATATTGTTTATTTTAAGCTATTTACTATCTGAATAACCTTGAAAACATTTTACTGTCATTAACTAAACTAGTATCTAATATGACTAGGAATTTGTATTTCTTTACCATCTGAAATATTTCATAACTTGTATTTTTTTATCACCCCTAACAGTTTATAATAGCAGCTTTCAAAAGGGCTATAATTTTATATTGCATCTTTAAGAATTATAGAAGTACACTGCCTCAAAATAAATGTTAAAGCACACACACACACACATATATTTACCTTATTTCTGTATCAATATACAAAATTCTGTACAAATGTAACAAGATATAACCTCAATGTTGCATTAAAATATAAAGACATCTACCAATGTAAGATTATGGCTATGAAATGTTTTTTGGTTTAAGAGTTAAATAATCTACCCCCATTTGTCTAATTTCTTACAATATTTTTATATTCCCCCTTTTTCTTTTCAACTGCCTTTCCCTTACCTAAGAAAGAGAGAGATAGGGAGAGGAGAGAGAGGAGAGAGAGGAGAGAGAGAGAGAGAGAGAGAGAGAGAGAGGAAAAAGAAATTCCTGAATCTAACCTCCCTATTTTGTCTTCTCCCTGTCCAAGACTAATATTATTTGTAATTGTCCCCTAAAACAACAACATATAACTCATAAAATGATCAAAACCATCCACACCAACTTAAGGGATTGGGATGATGATATTCTTATAATTGTTTCCTGCTGTATTAGGGTGAAGAATTAAATTTTGTAGGTCCTAGAAAGTTAGAATAATGATTAGTCTTAAGAAAGCTAGCTCTAGCATTTTTGTCCAGTCTCTGTGTGTTGAGAAAGTTCAGGGCTTACTTAAAGTCCTGACTGGAACAGTCTGAAAGACTGGAGGATCCAAGATCATCTGGGATTAGCAGCTCTTCCTGAAGTTGTTCTCGATGCAAGCCTCTGGAAACAGCATCAGTTGAGACAGGATCAGGTATCCCAGCATCCTCGAGAGTGGATCTTGTCAGGGCTGTTTTCTTGGCTTTCCATTCTACAGTATATAAATCTTTCAAGCGATATACAGTTCTATAAAGACATTTGTACAGAATGTGCAGGGTACACAGATCAATTAAGGATGATTACCTGCTCTTTGTTTGAGCAGCTGAAAAACAACCGTCTTTCTTCAGAAATCAGTTTAATCATATAATTAAACTGCAATATAAATCTCCACTCATGCCATATGAAAGGATGTTATGTAATTATGTTATGAGAATTATGTAACCAACAAGATTTATTGGCCATGTAAGCTAAAGTTCTGGCTGCAGACATATATGTTCCAGTCAATTTCTGAGTTGTTTCAAGAGAGGCTTTAGCATTATACATTACCAGTGTATTTGGTCCTGTTGATTTCCTCCGGTATGCAGTCGAGACCTTCAGGGGGTCTTCCTCTATCAAATCTTATCCTTATTACTTTAGAATGAGTCCCATGCCTTTTCTTCTTTCCTATTAACACAAACCTACTAGAGTTTCTCTCTCAACATAGCATGCCTTTGGTCCAGCAGATTGAAGTCATTAAAAGTACAGACTGATTCAATCCAGCAGCCCCATTTCTATTTAGGTCTGCTCTATTTTGAGCTCTCTCAAAGAGGATATACCACATTGTCATAACTATTGGATTTACAATCCTCTTCATTTTGATAATTTAAAACTATTATTCATAGTCATCATCATCATCATCTTCAGTCGTCATCGTTGTCAGTCATTGTTGTCATTGTCATCGTTGTTGTCATCATCATCATTGTTGTATTTATTGATACAGGGTTTCTCTGTGTAGCCCAGGGTGACTTGGATTTGCTCTGTAGATTAAACTGGCCTTAAACTCACAAGGAACCTGTCCCTGCTTTTGACTCCCAAGTTTTGAAATCAAATGACTGGATTTATTTATTTTATCTGTGAAAACATTTGTATCAATTCCTATTTCTTTCTCCCCTTTTTGGATATTAATATCTATGTGTATAAATATACCGATATTTCCCTTTCTCTTTATATAAATTAAGTATCCTTCTCTGTATTCGAGTTTATTTAACTTTCGTTCCATTTACTGTGTAAGCATATTCCTCAGCCATCATGTATCTGCAGAGTTTTTGCCGTGCACCAAGCAGTCACCAGTTTTCCTGTGGGAGCTCACATTCAAGGGGACAAGCTGCTCAGAGTAGCATGACACCTTTTTCAAGTTAGCTCTCATCAGCATAGCTTTTTCTTTTTTTATTGGATAAAAGCCAAACAGCTCTGCCCCAACCCCAACTCTGGGTCCTCTCACTAACTAGCTGTATGTATCTTTCCTAGGGCAAAATGCTTTTTGGCAACAGAAAAAGCATTATCTTTCAGTTTTAAATTATTAATATGCCTTATGTGGATGATTATACCTACAATAATTATACCCTTCCTCTTTATATAAAATTAAAATTGATGTGTATTTATTTTTAATTACTAAGGACACTTTCTACTTATTATTAAGCAAAAATATACATAGTATCTTTAAGGGAAAATATGTCATTTTGAATTTTAGACTGTCCTTTGCAAGTGGCTGTATCTATCAGCAGGGGGCTCACCCTGACTTTATTGTGTAGACCAGGCTGTTTTAGAATTCAAAAAGATCTGCCTGTCTCTGTCTTCTGTGTCTGCCGTGCTTTAACTCAGATGCTGTGTTGCACTTGACCATGCCCCCATCTCTTTTTTAACAGGGAGAGGCCTTTAGGCCTTCCTCCTGACTTGGTCATAGCAGCCAACTTAGGGCTGCATTTCCACCTGCCATGAGTGCTGAGCTTTAATTTCCATAGGACAGGATTGGGCTGACCTGTTGTGTCAAGCTTGGGAGAACCTGAAGTGGCTTATCCTACAAATGTGGTCTCTGGGAGTCTCCATGGGTCTCCATCTGCCCTTGCATCTGCTGCCTTCAGTCTGTGTATAACCCGAAGCTGATTCCTAACCTTCAGCAGCTGCTGTGCTCTGCACCTTGGAAGAAGCTCCAAGTTCTGTGTTCTGTTTTTAAATTTAGTATGGGGTCGGTCTTAGTCAGGGCTTCTATTCCTTCACAAACAACATGACCAAGATGCAAGTTGGGGAGGAAAGGGTTTATTCAGCTTATGTGGGGTGAAAGGCTTTGGCTTGCTGAGACTTGGCTAACCCTACCCTTGTGGTCAGGAAGAGTGTTGATTCCCATGAAAACTGTTTACCAATTTCCTGACCCCTGCAGGATGTTTTGCTCAGGATGATTTGCTCAGGTGGGCTAAGAATCATGAGACCAAGCTGGCTTCCTGTTGTTTTGCTTAACCTTGTGTAAATGACTATATAAGAGCTCTGGAAATAAACAGCTTTGGCATTTGGCTTTCAAATGACCGGAGTGTCTTTTCAATCTGCAGGCCCTCGTCCAGACTAGTTCTAGTTCGTCTCCTATGCGGGCATAGGTGACAAGCTTACACTTCTATGCTGCTGTTCATCACCAAAGGAAGTCAGGACTGGAGCTCAAGCAGGTCGGGAAGCAGGAACTGATGCAGAGGCCATGGAGGGATGTAACTTACTGGCTTGCTTGCTTCCCCTGGCTTGCTCAGCTTGCTTTCTTATAGAACCCAAGACTACCAGCCCACAGATGGTACCACCCACAAGGGGCCCTCCCCACTTGATCACTAACTGAGAAAATGCCTTACAGCTGGATCTCATGGAGGCATTTTCTCAACTGAAACTCCTTTCTCTATGATAACTCCAGCTTGTGTCAAGTTGACACAAAACCAGTCAGTACAGGGTCTTTTAAAAAAGCCATCGTTTGTACTATCTCTTTGTAGGTTTTTGATCCTTGACTAGGAAACTTCCTTCCCAGCTGCTAGTCTTGGGCTGCTCTGGGAAGCTTTGGCTTTGGTTTGCTCTCCTCTTCCTCCTGCTCCTTCTCTTCCTTTTTAAAAAATAGACCAGGCCTTTTGTCTGGGTAGCCTTTTCCTAGCCTTTCACCAGGGTGTTTTAGGCTGTAAGGTTGGGTTCTAATTGCTGTTAAGTTATGTGCCATCTGAAAAAGTTAGGCTTGGTTATCCCTCCCAGCCCCATGCTCTCAGAAGTAAGACTCAGACTCAAAATATATTCACAAAAACCTTGTCCATATAGCGAGGCTCTACTCTGACTAGATCATAGCTAAAATAACCCAATTATTTTAACCTACATTCTGCCACATGGCTGGTTACCTTGCTTTGGTACGTTGTGTCTGTCTCCTCATATCTTCCCAGCAGATCTCCCACCTAACTCTCTCCCAGAATCCTTTCTGCCTCCTGGATGACCCACCTTCTATTCTACCCTTTCCTATAGGCCATAGCAATTTTAATTGACACGTCATGCATCCATGCAGACACAAGATATCCTTCCTACAGTAACTATCTCTAGATAAAGTAACCAACCAAAGTTAAGGTACTTAGCTCAAGATAAGGTAATTATCCCAAATTGAGGTAAAGAGCTTAAGACAAGGTAAATAGCTCAAGATAAGTTAAGTGGCCCAAGATAAAGTAAGTGGCCAAGATAAGGTAAGTAGCTCATGATAAGATAACTAACTCAAGATTGTTGTGGTAGGTGTACTGTAAACTGCTCCCTTGTTCCCAGAAATAACAACTCTGAGACTCAAATATATTTACAAATACCTAGGCGGTATAGATAGGCATGTTCTGCAATTAGCTCATCATTTAATAGCTCGTTTCTTATAATCTTAGTTCTGCCATGGTTGTTTCTGCTCAGGTCCCATGTGTCTCCTCCTTTATGTCCTGGACAGACCCTCCCATGCCTAGCTCTCCCCCAGAATCCTTTCTTCCTGTCAGATGTCCCATTTTCTATTCTACCCTTTCCTATAGGCCACAGGCTTTTTTGTTGATAGGTGATACATCCATACAGTACACAAGATATTCTCTCTACAATTTTTCCTTTCAGTCCGATAAAGGGCTCTTTTTCTTAATAAACTATATATAATAATAACAATTTTGAAAATTATCAGGTAAGATTTGCATTATCATGTCTAGTCTATATGTATTTGGCAACTGAGGAGAAAATAGTCTATCCTGGTGAGTTTAGAGTTCTGTACCTAAATCATTTTTTATCCTAACTTGCATTACCAACTGAAAACATTTTCTTATATTTAAAAACATTTTCTTAAATCCTAAGCAACTTAAGCTTAATTGTGAGATGTAGGTATTGTTTCCCTAATTGGTTCATGATTTGGTTAATAAAGAAGTTGAGAGCTGGGTGAAGGATAAAGGTAGGACTTTCAGGTCCCAGGAGGAAGAGAGGAGACACAGGAAAAGAGGGCTTTTTGACCAGGTTTTGGAACAAGAAGCACAAGCAACCATGTAAGATCTTGGGAGAGCTAGAACCAGCAGGCTGGCTGACATAGACCAGCTGATATAAGTCAGCTGATAAGTTTAGGGCAGGATTTCTGCACCCAGCAATTGTGATATCTGTCTAGTTTTAAAATAATAAAGTTGTCTAGTGGTTTTCTTCCAAGGAGGTAAGGTGGGCAGGAGAAAGAGAGAAGACTGGGTGGTTGATGGCAGCTTGACGAAGTTAGCCAGGAGGAAGAGGTAGCCAGTCGAACATGGATAGCAACTCCCAGCTTTCCCTGGTTGGGGGTTAGTTGTGTTCTATCCTGGACAAGCCAGATGGAGCAGAGGGAACCAGGAGAGGTCGGAGCTCTAGCCAAGTTCCTGGGAAGACAGAAGTGTGTTTTAAAAAATTACATGCAACAGAGAGGCTATAACTATCTAGTCTCCAATCTCATCAGAGACCTGAGAAGAAATATTACCTGAGTATGCAGGAAGTGCAAGCAAGCAGCTTCTAAAACTATAGACATGGCAGAGACAGTTGGCTGTCTGGATGACCCCCCAAAATTTCTCTGTGTTAAAGCATCACCTTCAGCCTTCTGGCCCAGAAAATCTGTCAGATTTTTATGTGAAGCAGGAATTATGAAGGTCTTGCCTACTTTGTCCTTGCAAAGCTTGGCAGTTAACTTCCCTGCATCTTGTTTGTACAATACCATAGCTTTAATTTTTTTCAAATCCTATTTTTAATGATGGTTCTTAAACGCTTTAACATACTTTGTAGCCTACCACCCATCAGAGGTAGTGGATAAGAAAGGATACGGGAGGAGTTGACCTGTTTAGAAAGGTTCTTTGGAGCAATTCCCATCTGCATTGTCAGGAAATCAGCAGTTCAGTTCATAGGAGTCAGCAGCAGCAGCTCGATCCATTCACAAACACTTTATGGATACAGCAGCAGCCCAGTTTGATAGAGTCAGGATAGCAAGCATGAATCAGCAGCAGTGGCATTACCTAGCAGAGATAACCAGGCCTAAGCCTCAGCACAAGTCAGCAGGAAGGACCTGGAGGGATGCCAGAAAAAGTTCTTGGCTGTGCCTCTCTCAGGGAAGCAAAGATCAGTGAAGACTCGAGACCAACAAGCACTGCATAGCTAGCTCTATAAACAAGCCTACCTCAGCCTCAGTCCCTGCAAACATCATGTGTCCTCCACTGCTCTTGCCTCAGTCTGTGCATCTGTCTCAGCTGACATCACTCTGCCAACAGCACAAGTCCATAGAAGCTACAAGAAACTGCAGTACACCATCAGAAGTTTTTGGTGCATTTCTCTCTATGGAGTCCCAACAAATGGAGCTCAACTACACAATGGCAAACCAATACATGCATGTTGTTAACAAAGAATCCTTCATCATGTATCCTTTCACATGTGCTTGCTTTAGCATGTATCTTTTCTCCTGTACCTGCTTCAGTGAAATGTTCCTTCATGAGTCTGCCTTAGCCTTTTACCTGTGTCCACTTCCGGAAAACACTCCTTCACATGTTTGCCCCAGCAAAATGCCATCCAACACAACAGACTTTCCAAAGAACCCTTAAGTTTCCATAATATCTTAGTATGTTGTAACAAAATATAATCCTAAATCTGCATTAATGCACAATGTAACCACATATAATCTTGATTTTTGGTTTGTTAATGCTTTCTAATTTAAAAGTATATTCAATAATCTTCCTTTTATTCCTATTATTTATATGTTATTCTGAGAGGCTTAAAAAGACAGCATTACTCACTCCATCTTGATTTTCAGATTCTATTTTGTGCCTGACCTATTTTGAGGGCCTGGGAACCTAAACTCATGGACTGAAGGTGAAGACTGTTCTAGGAACTAACCACATCCTTGACCAGCCTTGTGTAACATCATTGTTCTACAAGCCTTGATGGATTGCAAGCCTTGACAAAGAGTTCCCAAGCCCCAGTTCGCAAGCCCCCACCTGCTTGCGGTTTTTGCCCTTAAATATTCAATCATTTCTGCCCTCAGGATCACCATTTCATGGTGGTTCTGCTCGAGCTGTCTAATTAAAAATCCTTCTTTGCTAATTACATCAGTGTCATGTTCTGTTGGTCTCAAGGTGGGTCCCAAATTGATGGTTCTACATTTTGGAGGTACCACCAAGATCCCCCAGATCCTCAGAACCCCGACCCATGAAGGACAAAAACTGGCCGGTAATAAGATTTGTTTTATGTCTGTCTTTTTGTGTCTGTCTCTTGTCTGACCCTGTTCTTGGTTTTAGTGCACACTTCTGACAGAACCAGAAGAGACTCAAGGCGGACACACTGGGGAGTTCAGGTTCTCGAGTCTCAGGAGACATCCCGGGTCTCAGCGGGGATGACCTAGTCATCCATCTGTAGGACATTGCGGACAGCAGGTCCGAGTCCATTCTGTTGACAGGGTCACATCAGTTAACTTTCAGTTCACCCAGATCTCGGCCAAGTTTTTGGATTCTGTTTCTCCTTTCACCTCTCTGTCTACTTCCCCCCCTTTTTTTATTGGAACCTGTGTCTTTTGTGTGTCAGTCCTAGTCCACAGAATGGGACAAACACCGTCCTCCCCAGTGGACTTGATATTGTCCAATTGGAAAGATGTTTCCGGACGGGCAAATAAATTGTCAGTTGATATTAAGAAAGCAAAACTAATCACTTTTTGCAGCTGTGAATGGCCTTCCTTTGGGGTCAGATGGCCCCGAGAGGGCTCCCTCCTTACATTTTGACCTGGCAGAATCTAGTCGCTGACCCCCACCTTGGTTAAGGTCTTTTCTTCCTCCTCCTTTAAAACAGTCAAAAGTCTCCTTAACCTTTATCCCTCCTCTGAATTCACAGGTGACAGATGTTTTTGTTTGCCAGGGTCAATCCAGCCCAAAGCTGGGGCGGGAGTCCATCAAACCACCTGTCTTACAGGATTCTTCCCCAGAGGAAGTCCAGTTTCCTCCTCCCTACCACACTCCTCCACCACAACCAAACCCGCTACCTCAACCCCAACCTCAATCAATGTCTTCCTCCCTGTATCCTCCCCTTCCTTCTGCCCCGCTGGGACCGGCAGGAGTAACTCAGAGCTAGCGGGCTCCGGAGGAGGAAGGTCCTGCTGACTCCACCATGACCCTTCCTCTTAGGGCCGTGGGGCCTCCAGATCCACAAGGTAATCAGGTTTTGTATTACTGGCCCTTTGCTACAGCAGACCTTTATAATTGGAAAACCCAGAATGCACCCTTTTCAGAGGAGCCTAAACAACTTACTTGTCTTCTAGATTCTGTTACTTTTTCTCATCAGCCCGCTTGGTATGATTGCCAGCAGCTGTTACAGATTCTCTTCATGACTGAGGAACGGGAGAGAATTGTAATTGAGGCCCTGTCGCGCCGATGGGACCCCGACCCAAAACCCAGCTGACACTGAGGAGGGGTTCCCTTTAAGGAGACCAAACTGGGATTTCAACACGGCAGAAGGTAGGGAGCATCTCCGGATCTATCGCCAGACACTAACGGCAGATCTCAAGGCAGCCGCTCGGCAGCCCAGCAATTTGGCTAAGGTATATGATGTCATGAAGGGAGAAACTGAAAATCCAGCCACTTTCCTCAAACGGGTCATGGAAGCCTTACACCGGTACACTCATATTGACCCTGAGGATCCTAACAATTGGAACACAGTGGCAATGGCTTTCATCAGTCAGGCGGCACCAGATATTAGAAAGAAATTACAGAAGTTAGAGAGGCTAGGAGAGAGATCACTACGTGAATTAGTAGAGACAGCAGAGAAAGTTTATGATAGTAGGGAGACTGAGGAAGAGAGACATTAGGACTGGAAAGATGTTAGATAGAGATAAGGCCAAGGTCAAAGTCACGATGATGCAGACTAAAGGGCAAGAGTCCACCAGAAGGTTCCCTCAGAGAAGGGAGCCCCTAGACAAGGACCAATGTGCCTACTGCAAGGAAAAAGGACATTGGGCAAGAGATTATCCCAAGAAGAAAGACAGGACCACCCCAAAGGTTTTGGCCTTGGGAACAGAAGATTTAGACTGAGGGGGACAGGATTCGGAGTCCCTCCCCGAACCTAGGGTAACATTGACAGTAGAGGGGAAGCCTATTGATTTTTTGTGGACACTGGAGCTCAAAATTCAGTCCTGATTAAAGATGAAGGCCCAGTCTCTAATAGAAAAACCTGGGTCCAGGTAGCTAAAGGAACTAAGCAATATCCATGGACCACTCAGAGAACTGTGGACCTGGGAAAAGGCCGAATATCTCACTCTTTCATGATAATACCTGACTGCCCTTACCCACTTCTGGGGCGAGATTTATTATCAAAGATGCAAGCCCAAATATGGTTTACAGAATCTGGTATTCATATTTCTGACGCCAGAGGGATGCCAATCCAAGTCCTGAGTCTTGCTATTCCAGCTGAGGCAGAGCACAGGCTTTCTGAGGAGCCTGTATCTAAAGCAGCCACAGGGATGGACTCCAGGTTGAAAGAGTTTCCCCAGACATGGGCAGACAGGAGGCATGGGACTGGCCAAACACAGAGTCCCGATACTGGATGAATTGAAACCAGGGGCAGACCCCATAGGGTTAAACAATACCCAATGTCATTTGAGACATGCAGGGGCATTACCCCTCACATCCAAAGACTTTTGACTGAGGGGATTCTGAAACCCTGCCACTCAGCCTGGAACATACCACTCTTGCCTGTAAAGAAGCCAGGTACTAGAGATTACAGGCCAGTCCAAGACCTCAGAGAAGTTAACAAACGAGTCATGGACCTTCACCCCAGGAATACAGATGGCAGCAGATTCGTGAGAGATGGCCGTCGGAAAGCAGGAGTCACTGTGACCACAGAGACAGGGGTAATTTGGACTGAGCCCCTTGCACCAGAAACTTCTGCCCAGAACGCTGAACTAATAGCATTGACTATTGCCCTAAGGTTGGAGAAAAACCAGGCGATCAATATTTATACTGACAGCAGATATGCCTTTGCCACAGCACATATTCATGGTATTTACCAGGAGAGAGGACTCTTAACAGCAGAAGTAAAAGCCATCAAAAACAAAGAAGAAATAATAAACCTTCTGAAAGCCCTATGGCTTCCCAAGCAAGTGGCAATAATACATTGTACAGGCCATCAAAAGGGAAATTCTCCCATAGCGAGGGGAAACAATTTAGCTGACAAGAGAACAAAAGAGATGGCCTTAAAAGGAGACTACACCATGAATGAAAATGCCATAATGATAATAACTCTTCCAGGGCCACCAAATCCTCACCTGCCCTCCGACCCACCGTACACGGAGGGAGAAATTACATGGGTTAAACAAAAAGAAGGATCCAGATAGAGAACGAATGGCAGTATGATGGAGAAAATAAATTAGTCTTACCATAGGCTTTGGCTAGAACTATACTTCAGAAACTGCACAGGACCACCCATCATGGGGACAAAGAAAATGTCACAGCTGGCAGGACAGTCTGATTTAACCACAGGAGGCCTCACTAAAATGATAAATGAAATAACCACTGCTTGTAAGGCCTGCCAGATGACAAACATGAGTCATCATACTGCTGGACTGGGATTGCTCCAAAGAGGTAAAAAAGCCAGGGGCCCACTGGGAAATAGACTCTGTAGAAATCAAGCCAGGAAAATTTGGATGCAAATACTGACTAGTGTTCGTGGACACCTTTTCGGGATGGACTGAAGCATTCCCAACCAAGACAGAAATGTCAGCTATTGTTGCCAAAAACTTCTGGAAGAAATTCTCCCAAGGTATGGTTTTCCTCAGACTATAGGGTCAGATAATGGACCAGCATTTGTGTCCAAGGTAAGTCAGGCAGTAGCCAAAGCAATTGGGGCAGATTGGAAATTGCATTGTGCTTACAGGCCCCAAAGTTCAGGACAGGTAGAAAGAATGAATAGAACCCTAAAAGAGACCTTAACTAAACTGACCATGGAGACTGGTGGGGACTGGGTGACCCTCCTTCCCTTTGCCCTATTTAGGGTTAGGAATTCTCCATATCAGATGGGATCGGCGCCCTTTGAGATTATATATGGGTATCCCCCACCCATAATACCTAGCTTGGCTATTGATGCCATTGGAGATCTCTCTAATGAAGAACTCCTACAGAAAATAAAGGGAATTAGATGGGCCCATGAGCAATTATGGCCTAAACTCAATGCTTTATATAACACTTGGTCTCCCCCTCAGTCCCATCCTTTTCAACCAGATGACTGGGTATACGTGAAAAGATATCGGAAAAAGACTCTAATGCCCCATTGGAAAGGACTCTACATTGTGATCCTGACCACACCAAAAGCGGTGAAAGTTGACAGAATAACCTCCTGGATACACCAGACTCAACCTGAAGAAGGCAGACCCACCAGATACATCAACATCATGGAAAGTTCAAAGAGGGGACAACCCTCTAAAGCTGAAGATTTCCTGTCTACAGGATGGGTGATACTTTTGCTTTTTTTTCATTCTATGCCTCGGCTTGCCCTCCCTTTCTGCTAGCAATAAATCCCCATATCAGACAGTGCAAGTTACATGGGAGTTTACTCCTTTAGAAACCGGAGACTCATACACCTTAGCCACCAAGAGTGATTCATGGGAAGGAAAAGACAGATGGTTTTGAAATGTCTTTTGATCTCTACAAGGTAGCTGGAGCTGAACGGGCCACACAGAACAGAAGGTTGATCATGGCTGGGGGAGGAATAAATGGGGAGCCTATATACACTCCTAAGACACAAAGTGGCTGCGGGGGGCCACCCTCTACTACTGCAATGCCAAACCCAAAGCCAAAAAGTACAGAGATGCCACCCAATACTATTGTCTCAGCTGGGATTGTGTTGAAGGAGTGACAGGGGAAAATTCATGGATCTCCCCCCCCCCATAAAGGACAGTTACTCCTTTAGTTACACAGGCACCCTTTATTCAGCAGCCATCACCACATCACCCTTCCCCAATGCCTACGGCATCAATCAGACTACATCCTCCAGTTGCAGATGGCAACAAACTGGGGCAGCTCTTACCCTGCAGTCAGTAACAGGACGAGGGACCTGCCTAGGAAATGAACCTTCCACTCATCAGCATCTATGAAACACAATTGCCACTGTCCCTGAGACTGATCACTGGTACACTGCCCCAAATGACAGCTGGTGGGCATGTACTATGGGTATCACCCCTTGTGCCCACGATAGACTGTTTAATGATTCTGAATACTGCATCCTAGTTCAGTTGGTTCCCCGAATTATCTTCCATATGGAGGGACAGGTCCTTCATGGGATAGTGGGATCCCCAGAGCCCATAAGAACTAGAAGAAACCCTTTAACATTAACGTAGGGATTCATACTCACTGCAGGACTGACAGACACAGGAACTGGAATTGCAGCATTAGTTACTAGACACAAGGAATTTGAACGGCTAAAAGAGACTATTGATAAAGACATCCAGAATTTAGAAAAGTCAATTAGCCATTTAACTAAGAGCCCCAATTCTTTTGCTGAAGTAGTATTACAAAATAGAAGGGGACTAGACTTGGTGTTTTTACAGCAAGGGGGCTTATGTACAGCCTTAAAAGAAGAATGTTGTTTCTACATAAATCATATGGGAGTTATAGAAAATTCCTTAGGCAAAGTTAGAGAAAGTCTAGAAAAAAGAAAAAGAGAGTGAGAACAACATAGGGGATGGTTTCAGTCCCGGTTCGAAGGCTCTCCATGGCTCACAACCCTGATCTCCACACTTACAGGGCCACCAATGATTTTACTTCTACTCTTTACCTTTGGGTCAAGCATTTTAAGCAAGTTAGTCCAATACATGAAAGATAGGTTGTCTAGTATCCAACTGATGGTGCTCAGACAATATTACCCCCTTTCATATAGCAATCAAGAATTTGAGGACCACCTATCCCTCTAGACCATCGTCCCTGTTCAGCAAGAAGCAGTTACAGAAGAAGAGACCATCGGCCCTATTCCTGGTCATTCAAAAATGAACTCTAGAAAAAAGAAAAGAAGGGAATGAGAGGCTTAAAAAGACAGCATAACTCACTCCATCTTGATTTTCAGATTCCATTTTGTGCCTGACCTACTTTGATGGCCTGGGAAACTAAACTCCTGGACTGCAGGTGCAGACTGTTCTAGGAACTAACCACATCCTTGACCAGCCTTGTGTATCATTGTTCTGCAAGTCTTGATGGATTGCAAGCCTTGATGAAAAGTTCCCAAGCCCCAGTTCCCAAGTCCCCACCTGCTTGCGGTTTTTGCCCTTAAATACTCAATCATTTCTGCCCTCAGGATCACCATTTCATGGTGGTCCAGCTCGAGCTATCTAATTAAAACTCCTTCTTTGCTAATTACATCGGTGTTGTGTCCTGTTGGTCTTACGGAGGTCCTGAGTTGATGGTTCTACAATTCCTATAGTCCCCACTTTCTTTTCACTACTTCTTCCCCCTTTCCCATTCCATGAGAGAGAGAGAGAGAGAGAGAGAGAGAGAGATCTGAGTTTAATCTATACTTTGTCTCCTCCACAGTCAAGACTATTAAACAAACAACCTCCTCTGAGTTGGAGTCCTGAAAACCTCCACAGGTATGTGCTCAATGGACAGTGGGAGGGCTGTGGGAGGGTCAGGCATCCTCACTGAGAAGCAGCTGTATAGAATGGAAATACGTGCTGATGGAGAAGGGCCACCTGCTGTTAGTTGCTCATGGCTGCAGAAACCAAATGTGCTTGAGAGTAAGACAGACCATGCAAAGAAGTCTACCTCATCAGTTCCCACCTTCACCCGATGTCTTCTAAAGATAAAACAGCACTGGTCCAGCTGTCAAAAGAGGGTGGTTTGAATATGCTTGGTTCATAGAGAGTGGTACAGTTAGGAGGTATGGCCTTGTTGGAGGAATTGTGTCACTGTGAAGGTGGGCTTTGGAGGTCTCCTACTATGCTCAGGCTCTACCCAGGAGAGAGCTTCCTTCTAGCTGCCTTAGGATGTCAGTCTCTCCTGGTTGCATTTAAATCAAGATACAGAACTTTTAGCTCCTTTTCCAACACCATGTCTGCCTACATGCTGCCATGCTATCTGCTATGATGATAATGAACTAAGCCTCTGAAACTGTAAGCCAGCCCCAATTAAATGTTTGCCTATATAAGAGATATCTTGGCCATGGTGTCTCTTCATAGTAATGGAAACCCTAACTAAGACAGAAGTTAGTACCTGGAGTATTGCATTGCTATGATAGGCCTGACCATGTTTGGATTTGGAAAGCTCTGGAAGGCTTTAAGTGGAACTTAATGGGAAATCCTAGTAAGAATATGGTAGACATTGTTGCTGAGGGTGATTTGAACTCTGGAAATCATTCTTATGATGTTTTGGTGAAGAATATTGTTACTTTTTGCCCTGTCTGGAGAGTCTGCCTGATGCTAAGGTAACAAGATTTATATCAATTTCATTGACAAAGGAAGTCTCACAGAAGCCAGAATAGACTTTGCTCTCCTGTAGAACATTTTGATGAAGTATAGCAAGCTTGGAAAGGAAAAATACAAAATGTTTGGTTCAAAGATAAAAGGGGCACCAGGAAGTGGAAAGAAGTTAAATCCTGTGTTCAAGGATATAAATGGAATTAAAGGAGTGGTGACCTTGGGGCAGGATCCTACTCAGCTCAACATCTGCATCTGCAGTTGTACAAGGCATACTTCTATTATGTTAGGCATTATTATAATGTGGTTATTGTTTTTCTTTGGACAAAAAGAGATATGATTATGTGTTAAATTGACACAAATAGCTTGTGATGGTATTCCCAGTCTTAAACTTGATTAAGATTTGTAATGAAAAATCTTAGATCCAGACATGGTGGTACATGGTTTTAAACCCAGGAGACAGAGGGAAGCAGATCTCAGAAGTTGAAAGCCAGCATGGTACAGAGCAAGTTCTAGGTAAAGAACAGCTTGAGTCCAGGTGTGGGAGTACTCCTCTTTAATCTCAACATTTAGGGGACAGAGCCATGCAGATCTCTGACTTCAAGGTCAATCTACAGAGCAGGCTCTGGGACAGTCAAGTTTAGGCAGTGAGGGAGTTGGAAAACAGAAAGCTGGTAAAAATATATTAGAACAAGGGGGCCATGTCCCAGCTCCAGCAAGCATCAGAACTCAGAAACTTTGGCCATGTGGTTCTTTGGCTTTAGAGTCAAGAACAAAAAAGACTACTGGGACAATTGATGCTGGTTAGCTGGAGTTAAGAAATTAGTGGTGATCAAAAGGAGATCAGCATCACTAAGGTGAAATCTGGGAAGTGTTTTCTGAGAACACAGAGAAGCTGTGTTCCAGAGATAGCTAAGTTTGTAACTCAAACTGCAGCTGGACTTGGTAATACGTAAGAATCATCCAGGTGGTACTGATTTTGAAGGCATTAAGGGGTCATGGACAGCAGCTGAGGCTTAGCCCTGTGAGAGGCCATGGAAGGCCATTGGTGAAGGTATAACCTCAGTTGCAGTTGATGGCCCAGGACTGAAGGGAGCATGCAAAGCAGTTGAGGCTTGGCACTATAAAGGGAGCCTATGGGAGGCTACTGGTGAAGCCTAGTTTCAGTGGAAGATTTCATCAAAATGGAGATGCTAATACCATGGGATGATCACCAAGAACAGCAGCAGCAGTGGAGTGGAGTCAACTAGAGCCTAGAGCACTACAGAGGGCAGAGCTGGAGAATTGATCCAAGCCCTTTGGAGGAATCCAGAAGATTATGTGTGGATCCCAGACACTGGAACAAGAAGCTGTAAAGTTGAAGTTGCTTTGGATACCCCAAGGTGTTAGAGATGTCAGAATGTGGGATACCTGACAAGGAAAGCTGCTACCAGGAAGTGGAACCAGCCCAATAGGATTGTACTGGCTGGTTTTGTGTGTCAACTTGATACAGGCCAGAGTTATCACAGAGAAAGGAGCTTCAGTTGAGAAAATGCCTTCATGAGATCCAGATGTAAGGCATTTTCTCAATTAGTGATCAAGGGGGGAGATCTCACTGTAGGTGGTGCCATCCCTGGGCTGGTAGTCTTGGGTTCTATAAGAGAGCAAGTTAGGGAATCCAGTAACATCCCCCCATGGCCTCTGCATCAGCTCCTACTTCCTGACCTGCTTAGTTCCAGTCCTGACTTCCTTTGGTGATGAACAGCAATGTGGAAGTGTAAGCTGAATAATCCAGCAGCCTACAGTTGAACAGGGTTTACCAGAAAGGGGGGCTGGAAATGGAAAGGGAGGGGGGCAAGAGAAGCATGAAGCAAGACAAGATTCTGATCAAGGCTCAAAGTTTAATAATAAGCTTTGCATTTACAAAGGGAAAAACTGCAATACCCATCCCCTGCTTCGGCTGGAGTATGTTATAGAGAAGGGTCAGCACAGCAGCCAAAACAGCTAAGTTCCCATGGAACTTGCAACTGCAGCCAAGGCAGATGTCTCTGTCCAGGTTGATAAGACCTGTCATGGCAAATGTTTAAGGTCTGCTTAGCCTGCTCAAGCCTGGGAAGGTCACAGAATAAACCCTTTCCTCCTCAACTTGCTTCTTGGTCATGATGTTTGTGCAGGAATAGAAACCCTGACTAAGACAAGGATGAAGTTTGTTGCTGCTAAATGCCAGATCTGCCAACAGCAGTCAACAAGGATGAAAGGACTTGGAGATCTGAAGAGGGCTATAAGATCCTATATGGAATGTGGAGTTTGGAGTTTGGCCAGCTGGTTTTGATCTTGCTTTGGTTTAGTATTTCCTTGATATGTTGTTTTGGAACAATAATGTATATCCTGTGATATTGTATATTGGAAGTATGTGATGTGCTTTTTGATTTTGATTTTATAGGAGAGTACAGTTAAAATATTGCATGAATCTCAGAAGAGACTGAACTTTGGACTTTTAAACATTGATGAGACTGTGATAGACTATGGGGACTTTTGAAGTTGTACTAAATGCATTTTCCATTATGCTATGGATAGGTATGGCCCTCATTGACACATGTGTTTGAACAAGCCAGTAGGGGTCAGTGAGTGGAATGTGTTGGTTGGAATATGCTTGGTACAGTGAACACTCTTATTAGGATGTGTGGCCATGTTGGAAGAGGTGTGTCACTGTGGGGGTGGGTTTTGGAGGTCTTCTCCTATGCTCAGGCTTTACCCATTGCAGAAGAGAGCTTCCTCCTAGCTGCCTGAAGATGCCTGTCTCTTCTGGTTTACTTCAAATCAAGATGCAGGACTCTCAACTCCTTCTCCAGTACCATGTCAGCCTGAATGCTGTCATGCTTCTTGCTATGATGATAATGGACTAAACCTCTAAAACTGTAAGCTAGCCACAATTAAATGTTGTCCTTTATAAGAGTTGCATAGGTCATGGTGTTTTTTTATACCAATGGTAACCCTAATACAGCAACTTAACATCAGCCACAATCCTGAAAGGCAAGAGCTCCACCACACAACATGTAGAACTCCGAAACTGGAGGCCTTTGCTTAAGATGATTATAGTTCCTGTTGGTAGTTCTTGGTCCAAACCTAGTTCCAGAAGAAACCATTTTCAGACAAGAAGAAAATGAATCTAGTGTCAGGAACCATCTAGGATAGGCTAAGGCGTCCTACCTGGAACTAGCCCACCACTTTTACATGGTCTGCAATGGGTGAGATCTATGAGGCTATGTCCCAATGAGATTTCATCTCAGGATTGCTTCTTGCATTTGATATGCCTTTTTTGTTATTATTAAATATATACAATAATCATTAGGTATTAGCCCAATCATTGGTCAGATTCTGCAGGTCAATGAAGATGTACTGTCTTGTAGTGATGCTATATAAACAAATAGATGATTTCTTAATTCTGAATGATGATCCTATAAGAATTCCTAAAATTATACTAGTAATTATTAAGCCCTTTTGTAATAGGACTGCTATTAAAGCGTCTTTGATATTAAAACTGCCAATGAGAATTCTGTCAGTCTTCAAGTGCAATGAGTTAATTGCTTCTGAGATAGGAAGCAGGCATTTACAACTTTCAACACATTCCAAGAGGTAGTAAAACAATCAGCCAAAGGTCATAAAAGGAAACCAACAATTTATTTTTTTTGTTTTTGTTTTTTGAGACAGGGTTTCTCTGTGTAGCCCTGGCTGTCCTGGAACTCACTCTGTAGACCAGGCTGGCCTCGAACTCAGAAATCCGCCTGCCTCTGCCTCCTGAGTGCTGGGATTAAAGGCGTGTGAAACCACTGCCCGGCAAAACCAACAATTTATTATAGGTGCAAAGACAGATGATAAATACTGACTGGGTCTATCTATACAAAATTTAAATGATAATGTAGTTACAAAAATTATGCTCTTTAATTCTCCATGAACCTGTGGCACCAGTGAGAGAAAATTAATGTTTACCCAGATATTTACTCTTCATAGATATAGGAGTAAACATCTCTGCAGTAAACTTCTTATTCAATTTATGAATTAAATTTTAGTGAACTTTAGTAAAAAAGGGAGAGGCAGGGGATAGTTGGAAAAATCATGTGATCTATTCCCCTAGAAAAGGTACAAAAAACAAAACAAAACCCTAGGAACGATTACATTACATGACATTACAGCAGAAGGAATCAGACAAGGAGTTAGAAGGATAGAGCAGGACTAGGAGGAGGAAGGAGAAGGATATCGGAATAGAGTAGCTTAGACATTAAGATCACATCTGTGGCAGGAGACCTCTGCCTGGGCCACCAGGGCTCCATAGCCAAATAGCGCTGGGAGAAAGCTAGCTTCCCAAGAGTGTGGAAAAGCCGGTAAGATGGGGTAAGATGAGCACCTCTGCTCAGCGGGACTCATCCAGAATCCTTGGGACACAAGGACCGAGAAACAACCGAGGGAAGGAGCCTTCTGGTTTCCATCTGTGGCTGGAGACCTCTGCCTGGGCCACCAGGGCTCCATACTCAAATAGTGCCAGGAGAGAGCTGGTATTCCAGGAGTGCCTATAAACCTTCGAGCACAGGCAAGATGATCACTTCTGTTCAAATTCACTGGATCAAGAGGAACCCTTGCAGAGCCATCAGGACACAGGAACCAAAGGACAGCTGGGGACTAGATCCTTCTGGTTTCTGTCTGCACCCCAGAGCTGACCCAGTACCACAGCTCTCCAAACCCAAAAGAGAGAACTGGTCTCAAGGAGTATTGACACCAAGGCTTACAGGAAGGACAAGCCACAGTCAGAGAGAGTAAGACCAACTAACACCAGAGATAACCAGATGTCAAAAGGCAAGGGCAAGAGCATAAGGAAGAAAAATCAAGGCTACTTTGCATCATCAGAACTCAGCTCTCCCACCACAGCAAGCCCTGGATACCCCAATACACCAGAAAAGCAAGACTCAGATTTAAAATCACATCTTATGATGATGATAGAAGATTTTAAGAAGGAAATAAATATCTCCCTTAAAGAAATACAAGAGAACACAGGTAAACAACTAGAAGCCCTTAAAGAGGAAACACAAAGATCTCTTAAAGAATTACAAGAAAACACAATCAAACAGATGAAACAAATGAACAAAACCATCCAGGAACTAAAAATAGAAATAGAAACAATAAAGAAATCACAAAGGAAGACAAACCAGGAGTTAGAAAACCTAGGAAAGAGATCAGGAGTCATAGATGCAAGCATCACCAACAGAATACAAGAGTTGGAAGAGAGAATCTCAGGTGCCGAAGATACCATAGAAAACATTGACACAACAGTCAAAGAAAATGCAAAATGCAAAAAGCTCCTAAACCAAAACATCCAAAATATCCAGGACACAATGAGAAGACAGAACCTGAGGATAATAGGTATAGAAGAGAGTGAAGATTCCCTACTTAAAGGACCAGTAAATATCTTCAACAAAATTATAGAAGAAAACTTCCCTAACCTAAAGAAAGAGATGAACATAAATATACAAGAAGCCTACAGAACTCCAAATAGATTGGACCAGAAAAGAAATTCCTCCCGTCACATTATAGTCAAAACACCAAATATACAAACTAAGGAAAGAATATTAAAAGCAGTAAGGGAAAAAGGTCAAGTAACATATGAAGTCATACCTATCAGAATTACACCAGACTTCTCACCAGAGTTTAAGAAAGCTAGAAGATCCTGGGCAGATCTCATGCAGACCCTAAGAGAACACAAATGCCAGCCCAGGCTGCTATACTCAGCAAAACTCTCAATTATCATAGATGGTGAAACTAAAATATTCTGTGACAAAACCAAATTTGCACAGTATGTTTTCACAAACCTAGCCCTACAAAGAATAATACATGGAAAACGCCATCTCAAGGAAGGAAACTACACCCTAGAAAAAGCAAGACAGTAATTTTTCAACAAACTCAGAAGACGATAGCCACACAAACATAAAAATAACATCGAAAATAACAGGAAGCAACAATCACTATTCCTTAATATTTCTTAACATCAATGGACTCAATTCTCCAATAAAAAGACATAGAATGACAGACTGGATCCATAAACAGGACCCAGCATTTTGCTGCATCCAGGAAATGCACCTCCGTGTTAATGACAAACACTACCTCACAGTAAAGAGCTGGAAAACAATTGTCCAGGCAAATGGTCCCAAGAAACAGGCTGGAGTAGCCATTCTAATATCAGATAAAATCAACTTTCAACCAAAAGTCATCAAGATAAGGAAGGACACTTCATGCTCATCAAAGGAAAAATCTACCAAGAAGAACTCTCAATTCTGAACATCTATGCCCCAAATGCAATGGCACCCACATTCATAAAAGAAACTTTACTAAAGCTCAAAGCACACATTGCACATCACACAATAATAGTGGGAGACTTCAACACCCCACTATGATCAATGGACAGATCTTAGAAACACAAACTAAACAGAGACACAGTGAAACTAACAGATGTTATGAACCAAATGGATTTAACAGATATCTATAGAACATTTCATCCTAAATCAAAAGAATATACCTTCTTCTCAGCACCTCATGGTACCTTCTCCAAAACTGATCATATAATTGGTCACAAAACAAACCTCAGCAGATATAAGAAGATTGAAATAAACCCATGCATCCTATCAGATCACTGATTAAGGCTGGTCTTCAATGGCAACAAAAACAACAGAAAGCCCACATACACATGGAAGCTGAACAACACTCTCAATGATAACTTAGTCGAGGAAGAAATAAAGAAAGAAATTAAAGACTTCCTAGAATTTAATGAAAATGAAAGTTCAACATACCCAAACCTATGGGACACAATGAAAGCAGTGTTATGAGGAAAACTCATAGCTCTGAATGCCTCCAAAAAGAAACTGGAGAGAGCATATACTAGCAGCTTAACAGCACACCTGAAAGCTCTAGAACAAAAAGAAGCTAATACACCCAAGAGGAGTAGAAGGCAGGAAATAATCAAATTAAGGGCTGAAATCAACCAAATAGAAACTAAAAGAACTATACAAAGAATCAACAAAACCAGGAGCTGGTTCTTTGAGAAAATCAAAAAGATAGATAAACCCTTAGCCAGACTAATCAGAGGGCACAGAGACAGTATCCAAATTAACAAAATTAGAAATGAAAACGGAGATATAACAACAGACTCTGAGGAAATTAAAAAAAATCATCAGATCCTCCTACAAAAGCCTATACTCAACAAAATTGGAAAATCTGGAGGAAATGGACAAGTGTCTAGACAGATACCAAATACCAAAGTTAAGTCAGGATCAGATAAACCATCTAAACAATCCCATAACACCTAAAGAAATAGAAGCAGTCATTAAAAGTCTCCTAACCGAAAAAAAAGCCCAGGACCAGATAGGTTCAGTGCAGAATTCTATCAGTCCCTCAAAGAAGACCTAATACCAATACTCTTCAATCTATTCCACAAAATAGAAACAGAAGGAACACTACACAATTCATTCTATGAGGCCACAATTACACTGATACCAAAACTTCACAAAGACCCAACAATAAAAGAAAACTTCAGACCAATTTCCCTTATGAACATCGATGCAAACATACTCAATAAAATTCTCACAAACTGAATCCAAGAACACATCAAAACGATCATTCACCATGATCAAGTAGGCTTCATCCCAGGGATGCAGGGATGGTTTAATACCCAGAAATCCATCAATGTAACCCACTACATAAACAAACTGAAAGAAAAAAATCACATGGT